>OY997274.1:119895137-120315154 GCA_963921465.1 Triticum timopheevii
TTTATTTTGCCAAATCAAGATAGATACAGTTCAAATCATATCTATTTAAGACAAAGCGGCATAGACAGAATATAAGTGTGGGAAACTACACAGCAATAACAACACTTGTAATGTGCATGGCATGAGAACATAATTGTTTATTCAATTGAAACTGAAATCAACATAGAGCAAGTTACAACAGCAAACAGCCAAACACGTTGAAGAAACTGGTTTAAAACATACCTGTTGCGCCATTGGAGTTTCAATTGCATCCTTCAAATTTGAAATTGGTTGGTATCAGTAAATACAGTGATGCAAGAGCAAAGTAGTATGAACCATAGCTACGGAACCTGGCCTGAGAACAATTCTTCTTCTGCTTCAAGCGTTGACTTCGGGTTCGGAGTGGTGGTCCTCGTGATCTGGGCACTGCAGTTGCGTTACTAACTGCTCGTGTTTGGGTGCTCTGTGGTGGAGACAGTGCTGTGTCAACAGGAACTGGGTGTCTATCTGCTGGGGTTGGGGTTAGAAGGGGTGTAGCTGGTTCTCTGTCCAACTGGGTAGGGGTACAATCTGCATGAGTGTGGGTTATGTGTGGTGGGGCTGATTCTTGGGCAAGTACAACCATGGTTCTATCTGCATCGACAGGTAGCACGATCTTTTCTGAAGACCGTGTTTTTACTCCCACAGATACTGCCATCACTCCCTCCAATTGAAATGGCTGATAAAAAGGAAAAGTAATTGAATGTATAGACATTGTAAGATAGACAGGTGCAATGGATAGTAGGGAAGAAAACAGGGCATGAAATAATTCACATTTATGTTGTCTAAGCAAACAGAATAGCAGGACATAATTTCACATATATGATGGCTAATTAAACAGGATAGCATGACAAAATTTCACATGTATGATGGCTAACTAAACAGGATAGAATGACATACTTCAAAATATGATGACTATGTAAACAGGATGACATGATATAACTATACGATGTGTCTATTAAAGTGGTTGGCATGCCATAAATCACAAACATGTCGTCAATGGAAACATGATGGCATGATATAATTCACGGATAGAATGACATAATTTAAAATATGATGACTATGTAAATAGGATGAGATGATATAACTATACTATGTCTTTATAAAATGGGTTGGCATGCCATAATTCAGATACATGCTGTCTATGTAAACATCATGGCATGACATAATTCAAATATATGATTTATATACTAAGGAAGTGAGCAGAGGGCAATTGCATATATGATATGTCAACTAAGGAGATGGCATTCGATATTGTGTATATGATGTAAAAACTAAGCATTGCAATACAACATATGCATTATATGAGTAATATAACCCTGCCAAGTTTGAGCATACACCTCAGGGGTATAATAGGACTGGTCATCTGCCTCTGAATCCTCCTCTGAAGAGCTATCTGTAACCAGCAAGATATCTGCTCCAGCAGGTAGCATTGTCTCCTCTGAAGACCTTGTTTTCACTCCAGATTTCTCCATCACCAATTCAAATGGATGATGCACAGGAAGAGCAGTTGAATATATAAACATTGTTGACAAAAGCAATGAGAAAGACAAAAAAAGGACGGCATGATATAATTCACATATATGACACTTGCCTAAGCAGCATGGCATTGCATAATTCACATACATAATGGCTTGCAACAAGATAACATTGCATAATTCACATATATAATGTCTTGCAACAAGATGGCATTGCATAATTCACATATAAGGTAATTAGACACTAAACAGGTGGCATTCACACAAAGCATGTCTAAACTAAGCAAATGTCATAGCAATGCAAGATACCATACGCACGATATGAGTAATATAACCCTGCCAAGTTAGGGCATGCACCTCAGGGGGGAAATATGACTGGTCATCTGTCTCTGAATCCTCCTCTGAGGAGCTATCGGTAACCAGGAAGACATGCGCTTCGTCAGATAGCATTGTCTGCTCCGAAGACCTTGTTTCCACTCCAGATTTTTCCATGACCATGCCGAATGGCTGATGCATAGGAAGAGTAATTGAATGTACTAAAATTGTTGACAAATTTAACACATAATAAAAAATGATGGCATGATATAATTCACATATAAGATGACTGGCTAACCAGGGTGGCATTGCAAAATTCACATATATGATGCCTGGCTAGACAAGATGGCATTGCATGATTCACATATACGATAAAGAAACTAAACAGATGGCATTGACACAAAGCATGTCTAAACTAAGCAGATGACATCTTTAATGTATAGAGTAGGCAATGCAAGGCACCATATGCATGATATTACCAACATCAGCATGCCAAGTTAGAGCGAAGACCTCATGGGGTAAATAGGAGTGGTCTTCTCCTTCTGAATCCCCCTCAGAACAGTTATCTTCCTCTTGATTACGATCCAAAATGGGTGGAGGGGGGCTGCCTTTGCGCCCACCATGGAACGATGTCTGCATGAAATTTTATTGCCACGCAAGGCTCGTCTCCTTTGCTCTATGTCGGTGTCAAAACCGGCGGATCTCGGGTAGGGGGTCCCGAACTGTGCGTCTAGGCGGATGGTAACAGGAGACGAGGGACACGATGTTTTACCCAGGTTCGGGCCCTCTCGATGGAGGTAAAACCCTACGTCCTGCTTGATTAATATTGATGATATGGGTAGTACAAGAGTGGATCTACCACGAGATCAAGGAGGCTAAACCCTAAAGCTAGCCTATGGTATGATTGTTGTAATGTATGTTGTCCTATGGACTAAAGCCCTCCGGTTTATATAGACACCGGAGGAGGCTAGGGTTACACAGAGTCGGTTACAATGGTAGGAGATCTACATATCCGTATCGCCAAGCTTGCCCTCCACGCCAAGGAAAGTCCCATCCGAACACGGGACGGAGTCTTCAATCTTGTATCTCCGTAGTCTTGGAGTCCGGCGGACGATGATAGTCCTGCTGTCCGGACACCCCCTGGTCCGGGACTCCCTCAGTAGCCCCTGAACCAGGCTTCAATGACGATAAGTCCGGCGCGCATAATGTTCGGCATTGCAAGGCGGGTTCCTCCCTTGAATAATCTAGAGAAGATCATGAACACCAGGATAGTGTCCGGCTCTGCAAAACAAATTCCACATTCCACCGTAGAGAGAATAAAATGTACACCAGTCCAATCTACTGACGTATTATGCGGCGTGACATCACACCACTACCAAGCTTTTGTTTGAATTGTTTTTTACCATACCACCTCAGCACGTTTAGCGAAGCGGTTTCCTTGGCACGTCTTGTCGAAGCAGAGATCGTGTTCCCCTTATTCCGGGATTCTCATCAATACGGACGTGGGTAACCCAACCGCGCCATTGATGGTGGCGCTTGGGAGATAAGCGAGTTTTATCAGGCCGGTGGGGACGCATAGTTTTTGTCCGCCTATATATAAGGGATAAGGATTTACCTTCTCACCTACGCCTTCTTCCTCCTTTGCTTATCCATCTCCGCATACTCAAGCTCCAATGCCCAAGCTCGCGCATCTCGCCCCGACCTTCTCCGAATATGTCCGGAGCGGGAGGCAAATGGTTGGCCTCCACCGTTAAGGAGGAGCACATCACCAAACTGCGCAGCGCCGGATACCTTTCCGGCGATATCGCGCATCGGCTGCCCGTCGAGGGGCAGCTCATCCCTACCCCTGGGCCCCATGAGAGGGTCGTCTTCCCCACTTCCCCCGCGGACTGGGCTTTCCACTGCACCCATTCGTCCGGGGGATCATGTTTTACTACAGCCTGGATTTCCACGATCTGGCGCCGAACTTCATCCTCAACATCTCGGCGTTTATCGTCGTGTGCGAGGCCTTTCTCTGCATCCGGCCCCACTTCGGCCTGTGACTCAAGACCTTCAACGTCAAGCCGAAGGTTGTGAAGGGCACGCAAGCGGAATGCGGAGGTGCCATGTTGGGTAAGTTTCCCAACGTCCTTTGGCTCGAAGGGGCCTTCGTGGACTCCGTCAAGGGGTGGCAATCGGGGTGGTTCTACATCACCGAGCCGCGCAAGCCCACATGGGCTGCGGCCCCCGAGTTTAGATCTGGCGTCCCCATGCAGCTCACCTCCTGGAAAGAGAAGGGCCTGCTGTGGGGCAATCCGAAGGAGGTGACCGGACTCCGAGCCTGCATCCAGAAGCTGGTGAGCAATAAGCTCAGGCTCGTCGACGTGGTCCAAGTCATGCTCATCCGCCGGATTCTCCCATGCCAAGAACGGGCATTCAATCTCTAGGAATTTAATCCGGAACAGCACCAGGCGCTGAGCGGGCTCTTCGATACGACATACGAAGGCGCCTGGAGGGTGTTGTTTAAGGGCGCCGAAGCCCCCGCATCCGCGACGGAAGATCGCGGATTTCGCTCGCAGCATCCAGCTGACGAGGTAAGTGATTCAACCCCGTTACGGGACACTTGTGGTAATTAAACCGATTCTAAGAGGGTTTCAATCTCTCTTTTCCTTTGACAGGAATGGATGGAGAAGGCCAAGCAGCTCATCAGCACGGCTCCCATGCCAGAAGACCCAGAGAACGCCCGTTTAGCAAGGCTGCTGGTTCCGGCACCGCACGTGGTGCCGGAGAAGAAGGCCAAGAAGGTGGCCGCGGGGACTCGAAAGAGTTCCCGCAATCAGGCGTCCGACGACGAGGCGGACTCCTCCCTCGAAGGCGAGGAGGAGGAGGAGGACTCTCTCCCGGAGGAGGGAGAGAAGAAGAGGAAGGCTTCCCCAATAGGGGAGCCGAAGGGTCCAAGAGGGGGAGGACTATCCCCCCGGACAGTTTCGCCAACACCACCGTTGGCGAGGATGAGTGGCCTCCAAGGGCCAAGCGTCCGGCAAGATCGTAAGTATCCGAATCCTTGATGTGCAATTTCTTTCGTGTCGCGTAGTGTCCTTCTAATGCCGCGTTCTATCCGTAGCCCGGCCGATGATGATCTCCCCGCTTCATCGAGCGGGTCGTTGGCCCCGTCGAATGTGGACTCACTTCCGACCGCCTCTACCCCCCGCGCCAACGAGGACGCCGTGGTGGGATCCTAGAGAAGGACCCATCAGGAGGAGGCTCCGGAGGCACCGTCAGGCTGCCTCCCGGACTTTGTGCCGGACTCTACAACGGAACCCGTAGTGGTTCCAGAGTCCGGCGGGCGGCCCCTTCGAAAGAAGGGCAAGACCGTGACACCGGCGACCTCCGTCCAACCGGAGGCGCCGGATAACTTGCTGGAGGCGCTTAAAGGCGCTTCCATCGAGGAAGAACACCGCACTATCATGAGTGCGGTGATTCAAAAGGTTCAGCTCGCCAAAAGTGGGCTGACCGAAGCCTGTAGCAGCCTTCTAACAGGCTTTGAGGTAAGAAGTTAAAATTATGTAATGTAACACCGGATAGACAGTAGCCCCTGATGCTCAGTTCGGTGTTCGGAAAGAAAAGCCGGACTGAGGATCTAACAAGATATACGCAGGGTTGCATAAAATATGTCAATATGGGTTTGCAGGCTGCGCTGCTGACCTCTGCCGCACTATCGGCGGAGGTCGATGTGTTGAAGAAGGATCTCGAGCGGTCCGAGCAAGAGCTCCGCCATGCCAAGAAGCAGCTCGAGGACAAAGAAGGTGAGTCACACCACTTTGAATAGTTACCTTACAGAAAAGGATTTTGGTTGCAATAAAATTAACAAGGATAATATGGGTATTGCAGGGGCCATGAATGAGGTGGCAGCCCTGAAGGAGGCTGTGTCCGTGGCCGAACGCAGTGCGGCCGCGGAGCGGGAAGAGCGAGAGAAGCAGGAGGCACGGGTGGCGGAAGTACGGCAAGAGCTCCAGGCTCTCATGGAGAAGCATGAGAGTTTGGAGCGTGACTCCAAGACTCGAGAGTCCGAGCTTGCCTCGGCTCTCGAAAGTGCCAAGTCCGCCAAGGCCGAGGCCCGTAAGGCCCTTCAGGAGGTTGAAGATGTGAAGAAGATAGCGGCGGGTAAGGCATTTTTCATGCAAAGTAAGCATGTTAATGTAAAATACCTGACACTTACCCGCATTCGGAGCTATCCAGGGGTGTTTGCAGATCTGCCGCGTAGTGCATCCGATGCCGCCGCATTCTATCGTGGCGAGGAGGGGAGCTCGACGGAGAAAGTCTTCTGGTCTCAGTATGTTGAGGCTGGACATCCGGTGCCCCCTAGCGACCAGCTGAAGCAGCTGGTCGAACTCCACAAGGTAGCTGAGGAGGCCATGAAGGGCCTTATAGTCCGGATGTGGCCTGGACAGGCCATGCCTGGGAGCTACTTTGGCCTCGTGCGGCGGCTGGTGGATGCATGCCCCTGGGTGGAGGTCGTCAAGCGCTCCGCCTGTATTGAAGGTGCTCGTCGGGCCCTTACCCGCACAAAGGTGCATTGGGGCAGGTTGGATGCGGAGAAGCTTCTCACGGACCCACCGCCACCGGGTAAGGAGTATCGCACGCCTGAAATGTATTATAAAACTGTCCTGAAGGGAGCCCGCGATATTGCGGATGAGTGCCCTAGAAATGTAATCTTTGAGTAAACTCGCTGTGTATTATCTTGTGCGCTGAAAACTGCGTTCATATGCGCCTTGAGCAACGCTTGTTTTAATTTAAAATGTTACCTTCTGTTCGGCCGTTTATAAAATCTGAGAGATGGCAAGTCGTTGGCTTCAGCCCCTGAGCCGCGAGTGCTGGGGTGTTCCGGATAACCTTGAGCACTCTTGTTCCCATTTTTGGGTCCATCTAGGGAGGCGCTCAACACAACGAACAAGGCGACCGGACTTATAATGCTTGAACACTCTCACTTAGCCATAGAATTCTATAATTTAAATTTCGGTGAAGCCCCTGGTATTCGGAAGGCCGAATCCGGTTTCTATCCACGCCTTCGTCGGACATGGTCCGAAACTTCGCTCGAAGCGGCGTGAGTCTTTAAGGACCCGAAGAAACCTCTCGAACAGCGACCAGTCTCTCGCCTTATCATGCCGGTCAGTTTTAGCTTTCTCCACTGAGGCGCTCGCCCGGCTCAACCGGGGCGCAATCGCGGTGGTTCTCCCAGTGCCACCTTAGCCGACAGAATGAAACGTAAGGCACCAAAACGTGGGAGCCGGGCAAACCCAACTATTGACCCAAGACATGATTCGGAGTTGATTCATATAATGCTATAAGTTCGGGGTGCCGCACTTATGAAAGTGTTCGGACTTATCACACCACAATGTGGGGAACATAAGCCCCTGGTGTGTTAGGCTGTACCAAAATATACGGGTGCAATATGTCATGTAATGAACATATATATATATATAAGGTAATGTAATTGCAGTCGAAAAGTGCTGCATTATTTATTAAAGGAAGTCTGCTATGAGTGCGGACTAATACAAATAGTGCGGTAAGCAAGGGATTTGGACTAATTAAACATGTCCCCCTCCAGGGGTGAGCTGAGGACTTGGTGTATATAATCGAATTTAATGCTCGTAATTGAGACCACCTGAGTGTTCGTCGCAGCCTTCTTTCGTCCCTGACTGTTGCATCACGAGTTCGGCAGGTTCGCCGCCGGACAGGGCCTCTGGTTACCGGAGTCCTATGTACACAAAGAAGGAAAATAATAAATAAAAAGGGGGGCACACTTGCGAGCCCCTGGTGTGGTCGAACCGCACTCTGGGTCCATTGCGATCGTGCCCCTTCCCCTGCACCCATGGTATCTCCAAAGCGTAATGATGTACGCGGAGTGTTATTCTTGCGATCATGCGCGGGCAGGGGTTGGGGCCGCATTGCTACGCGTGCTCTGATCGCGCCAGGTGGTCTTGGTTGGTATTGCTTCGGGCGCGTTTTGCTGTATCCGGCCGTTTAACGGCCGGACTCGAGAATTGCCTTAAGAGGCTGCTCTGTACTTCTGCCGCGAGAGCCGCTGTATGTTCCTCCGTTCGGAGGGAGCGTTCCATATTCCCGTTGACCGTGATGACTCCATGAGGGCCTGGCATCTTGAGCTTGAGGTATGCATAATGCGGCACCGCGTTGAATTTTGCAAACGCGGTTCGTCCGAGCAGAGCGTGATAGCCGCTGCGAAACGGGACTATGTCGAAGATTAACTCCTCGCTCCAGAAATTGTCCGGGGATCCGAAGACCACTTCCAGTGTTACTGAGCCTGTACAGTTGGCTTCCACACCTGGTATGACACCTTTAAAGGTTGTCTTTGTAGGTTTAATCCTTGAGGGGTCTATGCCCATTTTGCTCACTGTATCCTGATAAAGCAGGTTCAGGCTACTACCGCCGTCCATCAGGACTCTTGTGAGGTGAAATCCATCGACGATTGGGTCTAAAACCAATGCGGCGAATCCGCCATGGCATATGCTGGTCGGATGATCTCTTCGATCGAACGTGATCGGACAAGAGGACCATGGGTTGAACTTCGGGGCGACTGGCTCCATCGCATAGACGTCCCTTAGTGCGCGCTTCCTCTCCCTCTTGGGTATATGGGTCGCGTAAATCATGTTCACCGTCCGCTCTTGTGGGGGAAAACCCTTCTGTCCTCTATTGTTCGGCGGTCGGGTCTCCTCCTCGTCGTCGCTGTTTAGCCCCTTGTCGTTGTTTTCGGCAATTAACTTGCCTGCCTGCTTGAACACCCAGCAATCTCTATTCGTGTGATTGGCTGGTTTTTCAGGGGTGCCATGTATCTGGCATAAGCGGTCGAGTATTCGGTCCAAATTGGACGGATCCGGAGTGGTTCTTTTGAATGGCTTCTTCCATTGACTGGGTTTAGAGCCTCGGAATCCGGCGTTGACTGTCGTATCCTCTTTTTCGTCGCCGTTAATGAGGCGTTTGTTCTTGTTTCAACGTTACCTGCCATTGTTGTCCTTAGTATCCGGACTGCCGGAATTTTTACGGAGATTGTTGTTGCGAGCTAGCCAGCTATCCTCTCCTGCGCAGAAGCGGGTCATTAATGATGTGAGGGCTGCCATAGATTTTGGCTTTTCCTGTCCCAGGTGCCGGGCTAGCCATTCGTCGCGGATGTTATGTTTGAAGGCTGCAAGGGCCTCTGCATCCGGACAGTCGACGATTTGATTTTTCTTCATCAAGAACCGTGTCCAGAATTGTCTGGCCGATTCGTCTGGCTGCTGAATGATGTGGCTTAGGTCATCGGCGTCTGGTGGTCGCACATACGTGCCCTGGAAGTTATCAAGGAATGCGGCTTCCAGGTCTTCCCAACACCCAATTGACTCTGCGGGCAAGCTGTTAAGCCAATGCCGAGCTGGTCCTTTAAGCTTCAGTGGGAGATACTTGATGGCGTGGAGATCGTCGCCGCGGGCCATATGGATGTGGAGAAGAAAATCTTCGATCCAAACCGCGGGGTCTGTTGTGCCATCGTAGGATTCAATGTTTACGGGTTTAAACCCTTCAGGGATTTGATGATCCATTACTTTGTCAGTGAAGCATAGCGGGTGTGCGGCGCCTCTGTATTGAGAAATATCAGACGCAGCTCGAGAGAGCGCTGTCTGCCGTGTTCGGCCCGGCCGGGGTTATTATATCCGGTGCGACGGTATTCGTCATGGGTCATGGGGCGCCCACGTGATCCGTAGATGGATCTGGATTGCCTTGCTTTGTCCTCCAATATATCCCGCAAGTCTAGCGCGTTCCCTCTTGGCTTCGTACTTTTGGAGCGATGCCGGGGTACGGTCTTGGTTGGGGGCCTGGATGCCTCTCTGTCACGACCGCGGGGTGGTCGGTCAGCCGTATCGTGCGCTGGTGATGGAGGTATGTATGCTTCCTCCTCTAATCGGGGGAGCAGCTTGCGTCTTGGATAGCTTTTGGAGGGGCGTTCGAATTTATACTCTTCGGCCGCGAGGACCTCGGTCCATCGATCGGCCAGCAGGTCCTGATCAGCTTGAAGCTGCTGCTGCTTTTTCTTTAGGCTGTTTGCTGTGGCGATAAGCCTGCGTTTAAAACGCTCTTGTTCGAAGGGATCCTCGGGCACGACGAATTCGTCATCGTTGAGGCTTGCCTCGTCTTCGGAGGGAGGCATATAGTTGTAATCCTCAACCTCTTCGTCTGCCGCCCTCTCGTGAGGGCTTGCTTCTGCATCCTCCTGCGCTGAGTCTTGCTGGAGGGGGTTGTCTTCGGCACTTTCTGGGGTATTATTGTCTCCTGTGCCGGAATCTCCATTCTTGTTGTGGCGGGATTTAGAGCGGCGCTGCTGACGCCGGCGCTTGGGCTGTTTCTTTAAAGAATCTGCCTCCGCTGTTTCTTCACCGTCCCCGTCTTTTGGGGTATCCACCATGTATATGTCACATGACGAGGTGGTCTTCCAGTGCCCTGTAGGCACTGGTTCTTGTTCGTCTCCAGCATCGTCGTCCATAGCGTCGATGTCTTCGGAGTCGTAGTCTAGCATGTCGGTTAGATCGTTGACAGTGGCTACAATGTGGGTGGTGGGTGGGCTCTGAATTTCTTCGTCGTCCGTATCCCAACCATCCTGGCCATAGTCCGGCCAGGGCTCTCCTGATAACGAGAGATGCTTTAGTGAATTCAGGATGTCGCCAAAAGGCGAGTATTGGAAGATGTCCGTGGCGGTGAATTCCTTAACCGGCGCCCAATCCGATTTGGTTGGTAGGGGTGCGGGAGGTTCGGAGTCCGGCAAGGAGTCCGGCACCTCGGAATCACGAGTTTTGCGAGGGACAAGATTAGTGTTCGGCTCCATCACCGTGGAAGTTGAAGCCCCCGAGGCGGTGTCCTTCCACCGATCCTCTATCTGGGCAATCGGCTTCGGACTAATGGCCGAAGAGGATTCGCGTGCGGCCACCAAGGCACTGTTCGGCGGCAGAGCTGGATCATGCCCATCGTCACAGTGCGGCGCGCTTGGCTGTGGCTCGAGTCTGTCGAAGATCAAGTCTCCGCGGACATCGGCCGTGAAGTTTAGGCTTCCGAATCTGACCTGACGGCCAGGGGCGTAGCTTTCGATCTGCTCCAGATGGCCAAGCGAATTAGCCCGCAGTGCGAAGCCGCCGAATACGAAGATCTGTCCGGGGAGAAAAGTCTCACCCTGGACAGCGTCGTTGGTTGAAGATGCCATCGGGCCTATTGGTGACGACACAGAGGAACTCTCAATGAAAGCACCAATGTCGGTGTCAAAACCGGCGGATCTCGGGTAGGGGGTCCCGAACTGTGCGTCTAGGCGGAAGGTAACAGGAGACGAGGGACACGATGTTTTACCCAGGTTCGGGCCCTCTCGATGGAGGTAAAACCCTACGTCCTGCTTGATTAATGTTGATGATATGGGTAGTACAAGAGTGGAGCTACCACGAGATCAAGGAGGCTAAACCCTAAAGCTAGCCTATGGTATGATTGTTGTAATGTATGTTGTCCTACGGACTAAAGCCCTCCGGTTTATATAGACACCGGAGGAGGCTAGGGTTACACATAGTCGGTTACAATGGTAGGAGATCTACATATCCGTATCGCCAAGCTTGCCCTCCACGCCAAGGAAAGTCCCATCCGGACACGGGACGGAGTCTTCAATCTTGTATCTTCGTAGTCTTGGAGTCCGGCGGACGATGATAGTCCGGCTGTCCGGACACCCCCTAGTCCAGGACTCCCTCACTCTACATGATTAGTTCCATTGTGTACAATAACTGGCATGCATAGGAATAAAACATAGTGAGATTATGTATGGAGTGCATGCACAAATCCAGAGTGATGGTAACAAACTGTGGATAGACCCAAAACCAATGATAGCAGGCAGATAATAGCTTTAGTTAAAAATACAGATAATGGCTCCTTTAATGTTTGTTTGCACCCAACATGAAACTCATAGTAGACACCGGAGATTAACCAGATAGTAGATAGATAGTACTGAACTCTGCCCCAATATGTACCCCACAACCATTTAAAAACTCAAGTTTCAGCATTAGTTTGGACCTGACTCGGAGTCTAATAGGTGAACACGACGATAATGTAGCATGTCATCATATTAAGCGACGCATAACGTAAGCAGACATGGAAGAGTGCGACCTCTCTTGCAGATCCATGTAGTCCTCAAGGTCATCTGCTCAGTTGATGATGGTAATGCAGTTGTCGTGGCTACCGGCGGCGGGGAAGAAGATCTGAGGCGGCAAAAGACAGTCTGGAGAGCGGATCCCTGCTGTGGTGAACCCTTCGATCGTTGGAGCAGCTGAGCTGGGGTGGAACACAGCGCCGCAGGAGCAGGACAAACCACACAAGGTTTTCTTTGACACATATCTGTAACATAAGTAATTGAGTAAGGGCTTGTTTGAATTTGAGGATTCTAACAATGCAGGTATAGGAAATAGACAGGAATAGGATAGGAATGCACGTGCAAAACAGAGGATTTAAAAACACAGGATTTCTACCAATCTAGGTGTTTGATTCACAACAATTGGAAGATCACATGATGCAAAAAAGCATGGTGAGATTAAGTTAAACCACAAGAAAATGTACGGTTATAATGCTATTATGCTACTATCTCTTAGTCTTGTGCTTGATGAATAGGAATATGAAAAGGAGGAGAAGTGGAAATTAGAATTCCTACGGTTTTTCTTTCAAGGAGACACTAAAGGAACAAATCCTACAGTTTTCCTTTGCTCCATTCCTTTGCACCAAATTCATAAAAAGTAGTACCATAGGAAACTTTCCAATTCCTATGTTTTTCATTCACTTTTCCTTTCAAGCACTGGCGATTTTAGTAGGCAGGCTTGAGCAAGGAAAATCCTACACTAAAAAATGTTTTTGTGCTACTTCTATTACTTTGGACCCAGGGCACTGCCATACTAGTTCAACTCCCAGGCCCATCGACAAATGCACAGCTCAAACACGCAGAGATAAATAATGATGGCGTTCAAGAGAGTCCATCACAGATAGTAAAGTTGCCTGGTACCTCACTGCTTGTCACATAGTAGGATAAAATAATCGTATTTCCCTTTACTACGAGTGCTTAGTGGACAATATATATAACATGTAGAGTAAAAAAGAGATGCAACAAGTGTACAACCTCTTTGGCGAAGCCATGTCGATCTCAACATGATTGGGTTGGCCGGTGAGGATGCTCCGGCTGACTTTGCTGTTGGAGGAGGGGAAGGAGATCTTAGGCGTCTGGAGATGGAGCCAGAGGTACTGCTCCGCTGTGATGGAGGGTTTCCTTGTTGGAGCAGCTCTGGTGAGTTGTACGATGTAGAGGCTGAAGCAGGACAAGAGAGACAACGAACAATGTTAACCTGAGTGGAATTCTAATAGCATCTCCAATACATGACGTAAAATACATAACCACAAAGTGATAGATGTAAAATACATCAACCGCTCATCTCTGAACTTAACTGTCGAAACTGAACTTAACTATCGAAACTGAACCTAACTGTCGAAACTGAATTTTGCTGTCGAAACTGAATTTTGCTATCGAAAGTGAACGCACTAGCAAGGTGAGGCTACACGTCGGCCGACTGACTTTTTCATCTCTGGTCAGTCGAAATTGCAGCCGTTGGATACGCAATCAAGGGTCTGCGGTTCATCTTCAACCTCCACCCCCCCTAAGCCGCCAGCCACCGCCGACCAAACAGCAGCCCCCCGCCGCCCGCGGCCGGCGGTGCGCCGCCCCGCCCGCCCCGAAAACACTCCCCACCGCCGGTCCGCCGCCGCCCCGGCCATCCCTATAGGCCCCCCGTGCCGAGCTTTTTCTCCGGCGATCCCCACGCCACCGCCCCGCCAACGCCCCGCCACCGCCGGCGACCACCGCCCCCATCCTGAACCCTAAGATAGATAGTGGGGTACCTCTCCGGCGAGCCCCCTCCCCACTGCGGCTTGTTCTTCATTCACCCCGGCGAGCCCACCCCTTGAAAATCGACTAACCCAAAAGTCGATTCAGTCGACTGAAGTGTAGCCAAATCGGAGCAGCATCACAAGCAAGAGCAAGAGCGAGAGCAGCAGCGCGAGCAACAGCAGACCAGGCAGGGGACCGAGAGCAAGAGCAGAGCAGCAGCGCGAGCGAGAGCTAAAGCAGCAGCAGCTCCTACTGATGTGGACGTCGCCGCCGAGGGAGCGACGCCGTGGAGGAAGTGGCCGGCGACGCCGCCGTGGATGGAGCCGCGCCGTGTCGGCTCGGGACCGAGCGTCGGCAGCACCGTGAGATCGAATCAAGAAGAAAATGCAGCGATTAGTGTACAACCTCTTTGGTGGCGCCGATTAGGCCGCAGCTTCATCCGAGGAAACAGTGATGATGATGCTCTTCCGGTGCTGCAGGTGAAGACGGCAGTGTGGGAATGGAGGTGGCGCGAAAGACGAGGGGAACATCGGGGCGGCTCCTTGGAGGTGGAGGACGGGGTGGCTGAACCGGCGGGACGATGAGATCGACGACGGATCCTCATCTGGTACGATGGATGAGGGACGTCGAGGTGTTGCTGTGGATGACGTCGTCGGTGAAGAGGCTCCGGCTGGGTGGCGGACAGAGCAGGGTGTGGGGTTTCGTCGCGGGTTTTCGCGGCCTCGGTGTACGAATGGGTGGGCGGATGGGATGGCAGTGGGGAACCATGGCTTAGAGACGTGCTTGTCCGAAATGTGGGTAAGTTACGAAAGTACCCCCCATCGATTTGAGGCGGTTCTTTTGGTTCAGGGGTACCACGGGCATTTCGCGTGTCGGGATTTCACAGGAGGTGGGAGTTTTTGCGCGCGTTGTAATTTCAGAATAGCAAGGCGCGGGTTGAGATGGAGGGAGTTGTCGGAGCACAACGAGACAAAGATATATCTTAAATATTTCAGGCTAACAAGGCGTGGGTTGAAGAGGCGGGAGTTTCGCAGCACGATAGACAGAGACGCTAGCTTCAATTTTCGGCATAACAAGGCGCGGCTTGAAATTTACGAAGAACAAGCTTAACGTGTACCCAAAAAAAGACAATTTACACCTCAACACGCACAACACACACACACACAAACACCATTTAGACTAGAGTAAGGTACACGTGCATTGCACGCATGAGATTTGGTAACCAAATTATGAATAAATACCACATTATAGCATGCAAGCTTTGAGTCATATATGCATGATGTAGATGTTCGTTTAATACTTATAGTTCATTTCATTCAAAATCATCTAGTTTTTATAAGAAAGCTAATCTATTTTAAGATTCATGGAATTGTGCGTTGTAAGACATAAAGTAAAAACAAATAATGGCAAATCATTTGGGAAATTCTGATACGGAAGATTCTAGAACAAATAAGAAGTGCTTGTGTTTTGATGTTTGTGCATTATGCGTAAGTTCAACCATGGAGTCTTCTAGATTATACATGTGGCGAAATCTGGTGGAATCTAGATGATATCCAACGGCCAATAGTGCTCAAATTTGCCATCTTTGGACCATCGGATTCACCTCATCCAACGACCATCTTTCAAAGTTAAAGTTACCCGCACACAATATAAAAAAAATATAATATAATATATATAGGGGTATAGATATAGATATGTGATGCGAAAGCCGCCCATCATCTCCAATTAGAATAGTGTGTCCATGCACGGATGCGACGTGGGCAAATGATGTCTGCCATCGGTATCTCAAATTCAAATCGGTCTGACCTTGTTCAATGTGTATACATTACAACATGCTCGTTTCCAAACCACACCGCGCAGATCTCCGTTATATTCATGCATGCATGGGTTTCAAACATCAGGATCTCTTATTCAAATATTTGAATTCAACTTTACATTGATTATGACCTCACCAATTCTTTTACACCCACACAGTAGTCTTCTCTTTATAATTGTACCACTAACTTTCTCTCGTGCATGCATGCACACACACACTACCAGTCGGCATTATCCATCGCAGGAATGCAATCTTTTTATTTAGGTCGGTCTCCCATGAAGGCACACACCCACACACATCCCCCTCTCCATCATATCGGGCATTCTTTATCTCTCACGCGTGCATGCGCAACGATAGATGTTCCTCTATGTATGTGTGTATATAGCTAGGTCTTTCATAGTTTTCCACACAAACCTATCAATCGATATATCCAGTGAGGTCTCACCCTCTTTCGCACGTCCACATCGATCAATCTATACCTATCTATATAGGATTAACATATATAGCTAATACAGCCACATTAAATATATATCCAACATCCCCCTCTCATCATCCATGCCTTCTGCTTCATCTCTCAGACGCGTGCACAATGGCGAAGACAGGGGGCAGTAAGGGCCCTGCCCCCCCCCCTAACATCACTATATATCGAGGCTAATATGAATGTGATCATTAGACAATTGTTGCTAAAAAAGGTTTAATTTCATGAATTGACCCTCCTCGTAAAGGATTAGCAGTGCTTGGCCCCCTAGCTCATTTATTTTTCATGGCTCCGCCACTGCGTGCAACAGCGCACGTGTTCGCCCCCTCTCTCTAAATATCGATCTCGCACTTGTGCATTCCTTCATAGTCTCCCTCCACTCGGCCCCTCGCACCATCTTCTAGACCCCCACCGAATTTTGCCACATGTACAATCTAGCAGACTCCATGGTTGAACTTAAGCATAATGCACAAACCTCAAAACAATAGTGGTTCTCTTTTGTTCTAGAATCTTCCGTATCATAACTGCCCAAACTTTTTTCTAGTTGAATTGCCATTATTTGTTTTTACTTTATGCTTTACAACACACAATTCCATGAATCATAAAATAGATTAAGGGCTTATTTGATTCAAAGGACTCTCAAAGGAATTTTGGAGGATTCTAATCATTAGGAATTTTTCCTATCTTGGTTGTTTGATTCGTAGGATTGTAAACCGTAGGAATTTTTCCATATGATTCATTTGCACTAGATTTCATAGGAAACATCCCATCCACTCAAACCTCTTTGAAAGAATTCTGCGTTTTTCTATGCACAATCAAACACTCGTACAATCTTGTAGGATTCAAGACGACATTCCACTATAATCCCATGTTTTTCCTATTCACGTGTTCTTAGCTTTTTTATAAAAACTAATTGATTTTGAATGAGATGAACTATAAGAATTAAACGAAGGGCTACATCACGCATATATGACTCAGAGCTTACATGCTATAGTGTGGTATTTATTCATAATTTGGTTGCAAAATTTGATGCGTGCAATGCACGTGTACCTTACTAGTACTTCGAGTATGTGCAAAACACGTAAATTAGAATACCAATGGCACGCTACACAGTGTCTCTCTTATAGTTCATGAAGCCATGTGGCACATGTGGAGGCGTTGTCGCGACCTCCTTGCGTGGATTGATCACAGTGACGTGCTGCTGGTTCTAGAAGAATGTACTCGTCCTCCCTGAGCCATATTGGCGGTACATGCACGAAGCGAAGATGTGCACGCATGCCACGCACGCACTCATTCCCTCGCACGCACACGCGGGTACACGGGTGGATGCAATTTAGTACCAACATCCACCCCATGTGATAATTTGATGCGTGTAAAGTCATTCACTTCATTGATGGTCAATTAATACAGCGCATGCAAATTGAGTGGACGTGAGGGCGGAAGAAAGACATTATTACTCCACTGCGCATGCGAGTAGTTAAATCATGGGTTGCTAGTAGTACTTCCATTGGTCTCCTTCGTATTTTGTGCCAATTTTTGACAGTAACATAATATTTACGCATTTGAGCAGTGTAGTACTTGAAATTTATGTTCCGCTAAACTCATCGGGAGCCGTTTCGGGCCTCGAAACCAAAACCATCAATTAATCTTTACCTTGTTCCCATCACATTCGAAAGCCTGCTCACACCTACTAGTACGTACCAAACCTGAACGTGTTCCCATTATGCAGGTATTAGTACTACTAGTGCTAGTACTTAGGTTATAAAAAGGGGAACTACCTAACCGAAAATTACTCTACCTTTCTTCCTCATAAGTGCTTCTTCTTCGTCCATCGTTGCCATGGCCGGTGAGCAGAGCTCTAGGTCAAGAACTACTCGTAACAAGGGAGCGGCAACCAAGGCTGCGGAAAAAAAGAGGGCTCGCCACCACGCAGAGACCTTGAAAGATCTCTCACGGGTAGGCGATGGCTCCAAGGAGTGCCCTAGCCGCGGAGGCGAACATGCCGAGCCGGCGGAGCTGGAGTCGTTATCCCTCGACGGCATGCCTGATCAGCTCAATAAGCTCCTCAATAAGCAGAAGTAGTTCATCCAAGGCTTGACGGAGTTGCTGAAGGAGAGCCTCGACAACATGCCCGCTGAGCTCAATCAGCAGGGGGAGTTGACCGCCGGCTTGGTGACACTGCTGAAGAAGAGCATTGCCTCGGAGAAGAAGGCGACCAGCGAAATCCTGCGACTTCAGGACGACAAGGCGAAGCTCTGCCACGAGATCGACCTATTGAAGGAGAAGAACGCCGGCTGGAAGAAGCTGCATGAGAATAGTAGTTCCTCGATGAAGATGCTGCAGGCCCTCATCATGGAACCGAAGGAGGAGTTGGCGAAGCTCCGCATCCAGCACCTGGCTGCTGTCAAGGTACGTAATGCGGCCGTGCAACAGATGATGAAGGCTCGCATTGAGAAATCCCGCGTCATGGACAAAATGAAGAAGATGGCGGAGGAGACGCGCAAGGAGATGGAGGTCATGGAGGCGATGAAGAAGCAGTTACGACTCCGCGACGAATTAGATCATTTGGGGTGATAATCTTCCTTCTTCTTTTGCTGCTGTGTTTCATCTTTTGCTTCGGGTGTTTCGCCACACGTGTCACGTTCTCTGCAAGGCATGAATAGAACAATGGTTTTTGTTTTTGAGGGAATGAATAGAACAATGCTAACAATGAGATGACTAGCAAATTAGATCATTTTTTATCGCCATATGGCACTGGGCTGCCATGTTTTGTGCTCCTCCGTCACAGTACTACTCTAGTGGAAAACTTGAGTATACAGCACGGTTCTTTGCTTCTCCTCGATCAGGTCGTCGGCGCATTTATACTAGCAGTCAAATCACAAGGCCCCGCCTTCCAGCAGTAATGAGCCGTCAAATCACAAAGGCCCTCGCCTCTCGTGAAACCGACCAAGCTAGACTACCCCGCCCTCTAGCCTTTTAAAAAATGTATACTTTTGTACAGCAGTAGTATCGATAGATTGCGCCATGGTGCAAAACTTGAAATTAAAAAAAAGGTGGTATATATAGAGAGCGCTCGTCGCCAAATTATACATATAGTAATATTAAAAAGGCTAGTCACAATAATGGTGTCCAGCACAACCCACCCCTCAAATAAAACTAAGCACCCTGGAATTCTTTGACAAAACTAAGCACCCTGAAATTCTTTGACAACTAAACTGCTGGCTATATGATGTTGGCCATATATATTGTATGTATATAATGTGAAGAAACGAGTGGTAGTACTATACCAACTAAAAGATGAAATGTAAGAAATACTAGTATGTACGTACTGAAGAGTTAAAGTAACAAGAAGAAACATAACATAGTTCTACTGGGGGCTCAGCACAACACACCCCTCAAATTAAATTAAGCACACCTGAAATTAAACTTTGCAACTATTCCAGTAGACACTGCATTAGAACCACCATGAGCAACAACACTGCCACCTTACTCGGAGTCCTTGTCCACGTCCTCGACTTCATCCTTGTCCCTCTTCCTCTTGGCCGATACTTCTTTGCTTGAACCGCCAACTTGGCTGTTGCTCTTCACCCAACCCTTGTAGGTATTGAAACAAAGGTAGCCATCCATTGCAGCGTCCTGGATGTGGTCTATATCTAGTACATTCCGCTGCCATGCATGATGATGAAACGTGTATGGAGGTATCTCCAGTTTACCGTACGAAGGATGAACCATGGCTCCTGCCAGGGTCAGCATTGAAGGCTGACGAGAGGACACCAGCCGATTCTTTTGGAGGTCAAAGGTGTTCCCTACAATGAGGCCTATCCGACGCAGGACTTCTTTGTCGTTACCAAAGTCTACAGTAACGAATTTGACTAGGTTGCTCTCGAGGAAGTCCTTAAAATCCTGGCACTCAACGTCGGCATGGCATATGTGGTAGACCAAGCATAAGTCATGCACGCAAACCTGGATCATGGCGGGCTTCTTCCTCTCTTCGTCCTTTAGATCCTTCTCTCGTCCCACGACTGTGATGTACTCAACATCTAGCCCAACGACCCACTCATCATCTGAGTCTTCGAACATGTGTCTGAAGCGAGAAAGGCATCCTTTCACCGTCGCGGAAGTACGGGTGTAGATGATGTCGAACTCATCGCCGGTGATGGTTCTAACCTTGTAATCACCGCTGATCGGGGAGATTTGGGACGCCATGGATTTGGGAGGAGGGTTAGGATTGGTGGAACTGTCGTAATGTGAATGGATGGGACGACTAGGAGCGAACCGCCGTAGTATTAAAGGACGTGCGGGGGCGAGTAGGAGCGAACTGTCAGCGTGCGAACGGCAGGGTAGTGGCTTTCCATTCTCCCATGATACGGGCTTCCGAGAGCCCTTGGATAGGAGATCGAACGGTTGCATGGCGTGATTCTAGACCTATGGGTGAATATCCTATCCTGGAGGGTTATTCTGCAAATTTTCAGCAACTTAGCATGCGACCGTTTGATCTCAGATCCAAGGGCTGCCAGCAGCCCGTATAATTGTCGCGCCTACCACGACCGTCGCGTCGCTCGTGGGTCGCGCCCTTGGAGATTTAACACGGTGCATTAGGCTATCTGATGTTGGCATGTCATACATAGTCATCACTTAGTCACTCATACTACAACAAGGTTGGCTATAAGGTTGGCTATAAGTGTATTTTTTTACTCCTCTATATCTCTTTCTTCGTACTCCCTCCGTCCCATAATATAAGAATGTTTTTGACACTAGTGTAGTGCCAAAAATGTTCTTATATTATGGGACACAGGGAGTGCTAGTATTTATTGCATTTGCCAAGGAGTGACCTCTTCCAATGAAATGGTGTTGCTAAGTTTGCTTCATTTAATTAGCTATAGACTCAAGATTGTCTTTTCACCTAGGTACACGCGCTTAGCACCGTTTCTTCCTTGGGTCACCAAACTAGTCTCTCTCTTCTTGATTAACTTGCCACATCAGACTTTATGCCTATGTGGCAAGCTTAAGCACCTGTAGGAGCAAGTAAGGTGCCCGTCCGTTGCACGGAATAGTGAAATGCATTGATCGGGGTGTTGTTTACTTTGACAAAGGATGTGGGGGTCATCTCATGTGTAACAGGTATCGATAGGTTTCTTCAGATATTATTTCATCTCTAGAGCTCAGAAACATCCGGGTGAAATAGATAAAAAAAAGTATATTTTGCAAACAAAAGCGTTCAACTGTTCAACCTGCATCCAAAAATTGTGAAGAAATAACTCTTATTGTGCTTTGCAGGAAATGGTTCATCATAAGTCTTTCACCGGTACTGTAGTAAAAATTCATACATGGAAGATTCTAGACTAAACCATAAATGGATACACTTTTATTCATGCGCGATACTCCAATAGAGCAAGATCATGCATGGAAGTCTCCACATGCTTAGAAAACGGATTACATTGAGCGAAGACTAATGATCAACATTTAACTTAGTAATGCATATGTCCAGGTGAACCTCCTTGGAGTCCCCATGCACATTGTTGGGGGTAAAATAATACCATGCGTCTTCCATGTCCACATCGGCGGGAAGGTCCCAGCTCGGCAGAGTCCAAGTCAGCTTGACGTAGCCAGTGTCGCCGCCCACGGACCTCCGAGGGGTAGTAATAGTGAGCACGCACCCGTTCATTGGCCTCGTGTCAGTGTCAGTGTTAGTGGCGTCGCCCCTGACGCACACTACAGAGATGTGGCAGCGGACTGTGCGGGCCTCGCCGGTGGCCACGATCAAGAGGAAGACGCTGCCGTCCTCCTCCAAGACTAGCAGGCGGTGCTGATCCTCCAGCGACTCCGGCACGGTGAATGGGTAGCACGTCTCATACTTGATGTTCTTCGCCAAGGGCCAGTAGTGATCGCCGCACACCTGCGTCAGGTGATGCACGATGTCCGCCGGCGAGCCCCAAAACGGCACCAGGCACTCATAGGAGTAGAGGAAGGGCTCCTTGGAGGCATCGACCAGGCCATCCATGAAACGGGAGTGGCTGTAGGGGACGTTCCGCCAGTTGAATATATGAGCAAGTTACTACGAGATTCACTACAAAATAAATCATGACGGCTATAACAGAGATTAAACTAATCATGCGGACTAGCATAGTAGATGAACAGATCGAGTCTAGGACACAGACTAGAAACATGAATTTTACCACGATTTCGAACAGGAAGGACAGAAACACATACGGTGCAACAGGAGCAGCACCATTGGCGTTAAGGTTGTCGCCCATGTTGTTGAGGAAGAGGTTGCCAAGGTGGGAGAAGAAGTCGTCGTCGATGAAGTCGTGGCTGCTAGCAGTGGCGAGAGTGCGCTCCCCAAATGTCAACAGCGCCCGCCGAATGGAGCACAGGAGGGAGTGGCTGTAGGCGACGTTGCGGCCGCCGAATGGAGCGCAGGAGTAGCCCATGAAGCAGTAGACAGTGCTCCTCCCTAGTCTCTATTCTTATCTCTATCTCTACTACTCTTCTTTGATTTTTATAATATACTAGTTGTAGTTGTCAAATCGAATAGTACTGCACCGTCCACTGCACGCCCGGCTGAACATGCCTCCTCGCCTCCATTAAACCCGCATGAAAACCGAGAAACCTACTCCGGCC
This sequence comes from Triticum timopheevii, assembly GCA_963921465.1. Lineage (NCBI taxonomy): Eukaryota > Viridiplantae > Streptophyta > Magnoliopsida > Poales > Poaceae > Triticum > Triticum timopheevii. The sequence continues at coordinate 119,917,781 of OY997274.1, forward strand.
CGCGGGAGGAAATTTGCCGGTTGTCACAGGAGGGTTATTCTGTAAATTTTCAGCAACTTAGCATGCGACCGTTTGATCTCAGATCCAAGGGCTGCCAGCACCCTGTATCATGGTCGCACCTACCACGATCATCACGTCGCATGCGCGGTCGCGCCCTTGGAGATTTAACATGGTGCGTTAGGCTATCTGATGTTGGCATGTCATACATAGTCATCACTTAGTCACTCATACTACAACAAGGTTAGCTATAAGGTTAGCCATCACTTAGGAGAAAATTTTACTACTCCCTCCGTTTACTCCTCGTCCCTACTACGTACGTACTTTGGTTAGTACTCCCTCCATTTACCTATACAAGGCCACTATAAAAAATACATTTTGCATCTACACAAGGCCACAAATAGTAAGCGAGCCTTTCTAGTTAATGGATCAATTTCAAAATCTCTCCAACCAAGGTAGACGGTGAGTGGTCGAATTAATTTCATAGTTTGCACAATATGCTCGTTTTTCTCAAGAAGTTATGTTTACCGAGGCATTAATTAGAACGAATGCATGAATGACCACTAAATTTCCATGAACTTGTACATGCATTGGTTAGTTTCCTCTTGACACTGCTTGCGTCGGGTGATCTAACGCACCTCGAAATCCAACATGTAATGGTACTACTCCCTTCTTTCTGGTTTATAGGGCTTATCTCAAAATTTTAGTTTTTCCATTTTATCAGGCTCAATTTGGTTGTTCCTTATCACAAGTTAAGATTTCAAGGTGCACTAAATCATTGCATGCAACTATTAAGAGAAAATTGACCAATGCATGTACTTTATGCATGCATGCATTGCAATTAATGCATTGATAAACATAATTTTTTGAGGAAAACAAGAGCATTAATTGGGTGCTTTTTGCAAACTAAAAAAGTATTCCACCACTCACCATCTACCTTGGTTGATGAGATTTTTGAATTGAGCCCTATAAACCAGAAAGGAGGGAATACTACTAGTATAGTAGAATTGAGACTTATCAAACGGAAAAACGAAGTTTTTTAGATGAGCCCTATAAACCCTAGTGGGTACGTACTCCGTAAAAACAGATTTTTCCAAAACTAAGTCGCTCCCTTTCATGAATTCTGTAGTATACTCCTCCGTCGACGCTCCCTTTCATGAATTCTGTACTTCCTGTCGCCGACATGTGGGACATATAGCAACCGGGTCAACGTGTCAAGCACCAAATAACAGTGCAGAACAGTAGGGGGGCGCACCCCACTCGTACTGGCCCAGTAGTAGTAATGAGAAATGAGACGTCAAATCACAATGCCGCACCTTCCCAGACGGACGAAGCAACCATTATTTCACACTTCGGTTCGACATCATCTCAAACCATGTACTAGTATTGCTTCTACCTCAATAGGGACATGCGCATCGCCTTGGTACATCATGACACGTGGGACCGCATGACAGGCCATGCTCCCTTGCCGATCGCTCGGTAAAATCACCTCATTTTTACTATACTTCCTCCGGATCGGTTTACTACATGGCATGCACGTCGTTCTAGGTTGAGAATTTAACTGGCTATATATATATATGATGAATAGTACGCTAGCCTTTTAAAAAATGTATACTTTTGTACAGTAGTACTATCGATGGATTGCGCCATGGAGCAAAAATTGAAATTTTAAAAAAAGGTGGTACATATAGAGAGCGTCGCCAAATTATGCATATAGTACTATTATAAAAGCTAGTACGTGCTTAATTGGGGTTCTAAATTCTATTAACGAAATACTAGTACTAGTATGTACATACTGAAGAGTTAAAGTAACGAGAAGAAACATAACATAGTTCTGCTGGGGGCTCAGCACAACACACCCCTCAAATTAAACTAAGCACACCTAAAATTAAACTATGCAACTAATCCGGTAGACACGCATTAGAAGTTTAGAACTGCCATGAGCAACGACACTGCCACCTTACTCGGAGTCCTCGTCCACGTCCTCGAGTTCATCCCTGTCCCTCTTCCTCTTGGCCGATACTTCTTTGCTTGAACCGCCAACTTGGCTATTGCTCTTCATCCAACCCTTGTAGATATTGAAACAAAGGTAGCCATCCATTGCAGCGTAGTGGATGTGGTCTATATCTAGTACATTTCGTTGCCATGCATGATGATGAAACGTGTAATGAGGTTTCTCCAGTTTACGGTACGAAGGATGAACCATGGCTCCTGCCAGGGTCAGCATTGAGGGCTGACGAGAGGGCACCAGCCGATTCTTCTGGAGGTCGAAAGGGTTGCCTACAACAAGGCCTATCCAACGCAGGACTTCTTTGTCATTCTTAAAGTCTACAGTAATGAATTTGACTGTTTTGTCCTCGAGGAAGTTCTTAAAATCCTAGCACTCAACGTCGCATGGCATATGTGGTAGACCAAGCAAACGTTATGTACACAAACCTGGATCACGGCGGGCTTCTTCCTCTCTTTGTCCTTTAGATCCTTCTCTCGTCCCACGACTGTGGTGTACTCAACATCTAGTCCAACGACCCACTCATCATGTGAGTTTTCAAACATGCGTCTGAAGCGAGAAAGGCATCCTTTCACCGTCGCGGAAGTACGGGTGTAGATGACGTCGAACTCATCGCCGGTGATGGTTCTAACCTTGTACTCACCGCTGATTGGGGAGATTTGGGATGCCATGAATTTGGGAGGAGGGTTAGGATTAGTGGAACTGCGTAATGTGAATGGACGGGACGACTAGGAGCGAATCGCCGTAGTATTAAAGGATGTGCGGGGACGAGTAGGAGCGAACTGTCAGCGTGCGAACGGCGGGGTAGTGGCTTTCCATTCTCCCATGATACGGGCTTCCGAGAGCCCTTGGATCTGAGTTCGAACGGTTGCATGGCGTGATTTCTAGACCTATGGGTGAATATCCTATCCTGGAGGGTTATTGTGCAAATTTCAGCAACTTAGCATGCGACCGTTTGATCTCAGATCCAAGGGCTGCCCGCAACCCGTATCATGGTCGCGCCTACTACGACCGTCGCGTCGCTCGCGCGGTCGCGCCCTTGGAGATTTAACACGGTGTGTTAGGCTATCTGATGTTGGCATGTCATACATAGTCATCACTTAGTCACTCATACTACAACAAGGTTGGCTATAAGGTTGGCTATAAGTGTATATTTTTTTACTCCTCTCTATCTCTTTCTTCGTACTCCCTCCGTCCCATAATATAAGAACGTTTTTGACACTAGTGTAGTGTCAAAAACGTTCTTATATAATGGGACACAGGGAGTACTAGTATTTATTACATGCCAAGGAGTGACCTCTTCCAATGAAATGGTGTTGCTAAGTTTGCTTCATTTAATTAGCTATAGACTCAAAATTGTCTTTTCACCTAGGTACACGCGCTTAGCACTGTTTCTTCCTTGGGTCACCAAACTAGTCTCTCTCTTCTTGATTAACTTGCCACATCAGACTTTATGCCTATGTGGCAAGCTTAAGCACCTGTAGGAGCAAGTAAGTACAATAGTGCGCTTTACATGGCATTTTTGCATATGTGGAGGAAAGAGGGGCAAGGAAAAAGTGGAGAAGTGGGCTCTCATGCAAGAGCCAGCCTCTACTACATGGTGGAGCATTGGGAGAGGCACCTGTATGGAGGTGGTCAGGAATCGGGAGACTCACGCCGGTCGTAGCGCCGCAGTTAAAATGATAATGGCAAGTCAAATCACGGGGCCCCACCTGTCCAGCAGTAACTCACTGTCAAATCACACAACCCTACGTTTGTAGCAGCCTACTCCCTCGTCTTCTCGCGTCTCTGTCGACCCGACTAGGCAGAACTGTCCCGCCGCCTACCGGGCAGGAAAATCCCCGCCCTCGACTTTTAAATAGTATACAGTATACTAATTTTGTATCCATGGATTGCGCCCGCGCTATGGAGCAAAGCGTCTAGAAAACGACGGTACACATGTACGGAGTATACAGCACGCCCATCGCATTCGCGTCGCACCCCAGACGATCGGTCGGTCTGGCACGCTGCTCTCCGAATGGAACGTGTGTCATATTGCGTTCGCACACACATGTGGGACGGCAATTGAGAACCGACCATAGGCACACTCCCCGGCCCCGCAAGTCGGGTGACTTAATAGAAGAGGGAGACAAGCGATAGTACTAGAGAAGTGTTGTACTACGTTGGTGCCTGGACGATCCCTGCAAGACACGAAAGATCAGTTCGTCCATGCATGTGACCAGACTCCAGCAGACACGCCTGGATTGGCTATCGTCTACATATCGTGCAGGCTGTGTTGTACATGGCTGTAGTTGTGGTGAGAAATCTAAAAAAAGGTTTTTTCTCATCTCGCAAAATTAGGTGTCATGTGCTTCGGATCACTGCGAGGGTTAAACAGCGACAACTGAGTTGGGCTAGTCATTGGGGGCACATGCACGAACAGTGACTACTCGGCTGCCATCTAGGTCAAGCCGATTATGTTAATTAGGACATCTATCGTCGAACCCCTTTTCTACGAGTTTATCTTTAATTTGAGATTTGTAACTCGTCTAGTTTGTCCGTCGGGATTCATGTTGTCTCCTTTGGGCAGTGAGGTTATGATTTCTTGTCATTTGGCATTTTTTCGTGTTATATGTTATAATTCGGCGCTTCAGATCAAAATGATGACAACGACGCCTCCGGGCCACGTACATGAAGACTTCTCGACAGTCATTGACGAGGTCAAGCCGGCTCCGGTAGACAAAAGAAAACTAAGTACTACTCCACTATATAGGCAGGAGCCTCCGCGCTTGCTTGCTAGTGTTGCTCTCTTCACACTGTCTCGGCCTCTCCACATCTAAACACGACAGTGGTGGCCACTCTCTCTCTCTCTCTCTGCTCACCGCTGGTCACAGATCAGCCGGATCCTCTCCGCCGAGGAAGGTGAGAAGGTGCAACGTTCACGCGGTCGTCCTCGGTGACGGCTCTTACCCACTGCTGGGCGCGTCCCGATCAGCCTGCCTTGCCGTTCTCTCCCAAGCACCGCTGGCAAGGGAGGGCCTCCGACCCCTTATTCCTCGCTGCCGTAGTGTGGGTAGATCTGGCCTCCCGCCGCCCACCTAGCGACATCCCGGCGACCATCAAGTATAACTTCCTTCGAAACCGTCCTTGCTCTACTTCCCGAGCTCCTGACGTCACTGCATTTGTAACTTTTACTATTTCTCAGGCCCCCTCGTAGATAGGATCAATCAGCTATTCGAAAACCACCTAATTTTTTACGTTTAAGAGGTAAAACTAGTTCATGCACTCGAATCTAGTACTACTTGATTCAAACAAGGAAGAAAGGGGGTGGGGTGGGGGAGGATTTGTTACCTGAATCTAGGACTTGGTCGAAAGAGGAAATAATGGGGGCGAAAAGTAGCAGAGACTGGCTATCCAACTGGTCTCTAGGTCTAATAGGGAAATAAAGGGAAACACAGTACAAACTCAATATAAACCCGATCTATTGGTTGAAAAAGGAAAGAAAGTGGGGACTGGGGGACAAGTCAATAGAGTAAGTCCAGCACTAGATTTGCTAGCCTCACACAGTATAAGGTGGCTATACCGAACAAAAATGGGACCAACCCGGATATCCTGTTCTGATGTTTGTTGCCCCGAGCCACTCTTATGTAATGCCACTGGCAAAATGTAGCAGTCGCACTGTTAAAAGCAAGGACACGTTAAACCAATGTTGTTTTCAATGTAATGCCTCCAGTAATATGAATCAATGGCACTTCTTTACATGTCCAGCTAAAATTTCCCATTAAGATAAGTTGGTTCTTTTCGTTAGAAATGCAACTGTCCTGGTCCGCCTACTCTCCCGTGCCCAAAGTAATGTTGTATTTAACAGTTGTCATAGTTAATCCTAATGCCCACACTAATATCTAGCAATGCCACTTCTTTAGAAATTGCTACTGTCCTTGTAGGATTGCCATTCAGATAAGGAACATGCTTCTTTTCATTTGATGCATGTTTCATCACTCGTTAGTCACCCTCCTTTCCACCTTTTTTGTGCAAACAGAGATATACATTTCACGCTCGATCTTAGTTTAACTACAAAAATGATATCCAAATTATAGTTAAGCATTCCAGGAGCTTCACAACCAACCTTGATGTTGCTCAATTTTATTGCAACTAATGAAGAAGAAGCTCTGTGGGTTTCGTTTTCTGATGGAAATGGAACCGGGGCTGGAGCCCTTTTCTTAAAAAAAATTGAAGAAGAAGCTGCTAGCTCACGGGACATTGCTTCATTTTAGGTGAACTGCCCCAAAAGGTCCCATGAATTGAATCATCCATGTTGGTGACTGAAAGAGCCAGCTTCAGCATCCCAGTCTAAGCACCCCCGGCCTCCATCCTTGCGACGCACGGTACACCTCGTTTGCCACCTACTCGACCCTAGTGTCACTGATAAAATGAAGTAATAATACAGTTAAAATAGAGCGAGTGTCATCTCTATCATTTCATTTCCAATGTAGATAAAGAAAGTGCTTCTCTTTGTTAAAGTATGTTTCATCAACTAGTCCCATTGTTAATGTTTAAGCGTTTCTGCAAACTGGGGTGCTTAATTTTAGTTGATATGTACAAAAATAGAGATTTGAACGTCTCAAGGCGCCTCCTTGTACTACTATTGTACACTGATGTTCATCACTGGCAGAAGGTGTATATGGGAGACTTGGGACGATGTCCAGTATGAGGCGTCGCAGGGCCCATCTCTCCCTCGCAGCATGGCATACTATGATACTATCGCAATATTTTCTTCTATTTATTTTGTGTCTTTCATCAACTAGTGCCACTATAATGTAATCACGCTTTTTCATTATCTGTGCAAACAGGGTTATTCAGCTGCATTTTGGTGGAACAGCACAAATGTACGTATGGAACCGGCATATATGCAGAGTGTGAGGTGTGCCAAGTAAAAATTACCGACACCAACCATGCTGCATGCACGCATTGGCATCCACCACCACTAGTGGGATGTGTGGCGCTCTCTGTGGACGGATCTTTCTCGGCAGCAAATCCTCTAACCAAATACTAGTAGCTTATATTGGCAGTTTTCTAGGGAGTACTCTTTTCTGAAAGAAGCAACAATCTATTTCTCTTTCTTTGTACACTGTGTCACAACTTTGACCCAAAGGTCCAGAGCTATTTTAGGGTGATTGGCGTAGTACTCGGAGACTGATTGTAAGCATGATTTTCATTAGCTGTCACACTGATTGTAAGCATGAGCAGGTGGAAGATTAGGTTAGTGCGAAGCTTACCTTAAACCCTACCGTCGCCGTTGAAACGAGGCGAGCATCGAGGGAACCGTGGAGAACGGCGAGGAAGCTACGTCGCGCCATCCGGCCTCCTCTTGTGGTGGGAGAATGAATACTCTTTGTAACACCCCAAAAATTTAACCATGTTTTAATTATTAAAATTTTGCCAGGAGTTAAAAAAGTTTTGCTCTCTGGATTTTCTGTTGATTTCAGAACCACTTTTCTTTAATATTGAGGAGTTTTGCCCCAAGTTAAAACTTTCCAAAAATAATATTGGACTTCTATACTCTCTCAATAAAACAATTCTTAATCAGTGGTCTTAATTGCACAATTGTTTTTCCTGAGCTTTATTCTTTTAAAATGATTTTTCATAAGTTTTGGAGCCTCTTTTGCACTGCAACCATTTGATAAAGGCTTCAAAAAATTTCACCAAAATTTGGGGATGACATATGATGTCCCTAAATCACTTTTATGCAAAAACATCTTCTATTCATTGGAGATTTTGAGCTCTACACCTAATTTTCAAATCTGGTCCAGTGGGCAATTTTGCACTACAACCTATTTAAATATTTCTTTAAAACTTCCACCAAAATTAGGGGAGGTCAGTAGGAGTATATGGTCCACCTTTATGCAAAAACCCAGTTATGTCCTTTGAAAATTTTGAGTGAATCAACCTCATTTCCATTCTGGCCCAACTTGAGGATTTGTACTGCAACTATATTTTTGCTTGCTCTTTTACCCATGATCCTTTTCCTGCTTGTAGTCCTTCCTACAAAACAATCAAGTCCAGGAGCATGAACCCGTTGGAATATTTTTGTCCCATAAAATAACAGCCTTTAGTTTCTGCCCATAATTGTTTTTCTCAAATGATTGCACTAGCAAGTTTCTAGCTTTGATAAACTAAACTTGCCACCCTATTTACCTTCTAAAGAGACTGGGATCTGGACGTTTTGGCCACTCCAAGAAATGCCTAAGTGCCCTTGGCATTTTGTCAAACACCTTGAGTGCATGAGCAGATTTGGCATAAGTTTTCGTTTGCATTGTGAACTTGATCCTCTGAGCAAAAAAACTTGTCCACTAAGCCTCTAGGATACCCTAGCCTAATCCTGTTAAACCCCAGCTCCACCCTAGCCTCCTATCTTGCACTGGCATTACGCCAAGCACCTAGTGTGCATGCTCTGGGCGGGCCCAGAGCGCACGTTTTGCATGCGCGTGCACCGAGCCGCCGGGTCGCGCCCCTGGCCATTGCTCGCCTACAGAGCCGTGCCTCGCCCTCGACCACTTGCCAGATCACTCCAAGTCGCCCTGGTGCCCTACAACGCCGCCGTCAGAGCCCTCTTGTCGGCACGCCGGTGTCCGCAGTGCGCCTCTGCCACGGTCGGCGCCGCTCGAGCCACAGCCGCGCGCTAGCTGCCCCCTGGAGCAGTCCGAGCTTATCCTCACGCTCGTCTGCAAGCGCTCGTCTGCAAGCGCTCGTCAGCGCCACGATGCCCTGCCGCAACAGAAAAGGTCGGCCGGCGATCTTATCCTCAGCAGCGGTGGAACCGACCTAGCTACCCTATAAATGGTGACCCCGAGCTCCTTCTAGACCCCAGGCAGCCACAAGCCATCCTCCTAGAGCTCCCCTAGCTCGCAATCGACCAGGAGAGGCCGTCTCCCCCGTCTCCGGCCAGCTCAGCCACCGCCGCCTTCCGGCCCCGTTCATCGCAACCAGGCCCCCTCCCGTCCAGCCAACGCCACCACCCGACTCTCCTTCGTTTTGCGGAGCCGCCCAGCTGCTCAAACACCATCAGAGGCCACCATAGCTCAAACCCCCATTTCATCCCGAAGCTATCACCGCCGCGAAGCTCGTCGCCGGTGACTCCCTCCATCCCCACCTGGCTAGCGACCACCTGGAGGACCGCCCGGGACCCGCGGATCCATCCCCACCCTCAGCTTCCCGCGAGGGACCGCCGTTCGCCGGCGAGCGTCGCCGGAGTCCCGCCTGCGCTCAGGGCAGAGGAAGAGGAGGGAAGGACGACCGGTCAAACCTGACTAGTGGGCCCCTGGACCCACTGTCAGTGACCACAAGCCAGTCCACACTGGATAAGTGGATATGTAAAACGAAAATACGCCTTCGACGTGGTCAGTATTTGAAACGTTTTTCTTTTTCTGTTTTATTTAAAAAAACAGAATTTGACCAAAACTTTGACTGTCTATAACTTTTTAAATATAACTCCAAATGAATTGATTCTTTTTCCTACCTCTCTCAAATATTATCTAGTTTATTTTCAGATTTATTTGAAAAAAATTCAGACAACTTTTTGGTACTTTTTTCAAACTATATATTGATTCAAAAATATTTTTAAATATGATTTTTGGAGAGAGGAGAAAGCTTTCAAAGGTTTTGGATTGCACCATGCCTCCTCACTACTTGAAGGCAAGCATTCTGAACCCTGGCATAATATTGTCGTGTGTTGTTTGATACGGTTACGACACCTCTCGTCTCGGAGTTTTCGTCATATTTTTTTGTGATGATACATTTAAACTCATGAGTGCATTTTGATAATTTCATGCCATTGGAGTTTGATATGTTGGGATAGTAGTCACCATCATATGCCTTTCATGCATACCGGAAGGAAACCGGGAAAAGCCTCTGTCTTGGGTAGACACGAGCTTGTCTCCGGTCGTTGAGACGATTGTGTCCGGTACGGCATAGCAAGACATGATGAGTGGTGGTTATGTCTGTTGGTTGAAAACATATTTGTTATGCTGACCATGCAAAGAATACTTAAACCTCCTGAGTCGACCATAGATCGAGTCTTGTTCCGGTAACCCCCACACTTGTTTTGTACTACCACTTGTCCCAGCCATCGGTAGGGTACGGTTCAGTAAGTTGTCAACCCCTTTCTAGCACACACCGTATAGAGGGGCCGGGATGAGGGTACCATGGCCATGGATTAAAGCCAGTTATCCGGTCAGGGGGCATGGGTGTTTCGGTTGTAGCCGAGGGGGTAGCTTCCCTAGTTTGCGCGCGGTATAAATTTTGTGATCCCATGCTAATCGAGGTTGTAGCCTTCCCACTTAGAGTTTTGCTTAACGAGTGTCGTGGGTGATTCCAGACACCGATGAGTCAAGTTGGTGTGTGCGGTTGCGTGTGTTTTCAACTAAAAGACCGTAAGCGGAATTAGTCCGGATGGACTAACGGAATCCGTTACTCGTGGGTAAAGAGTACACCCTCTATAGAGATTAAACATATTCGAGTAGCCGTGTCCATGGTTAAGGACTACAGTCTGGGTTGGGTCAAGTGTCGGTCTTCGGAGGAAAAACAATTAAGTCAGAACATTTATTATGACCGGTGACATATGATGATTATGATTATTATTGTTGTGGACTAACTATTTCCATTACTTGATTTATTGAGTATCCCTGGGACGGTTCTACCTCTTGGATATTCACTGTGATTATTGTGTTATATGCCCTTTATGTGGTGTCGCACAGACGCCCGACTGTGGCATGATTGTTATTTAATTATCATATAAGCCCTTTATGTGGTGTCGCACAGACGCCCGACTGTGGCATGTTTGTTAATCATTTACCATATAAGCCCTTTATGTGGTGTCGCATAGACGCCCGACTGTGGCATGTTTATTATATAATTACCATATAAGCCCTTTATGTGGCGTCGCACAGATGCCCGACTGTGGCACGTTTGTTACTTATTTCACTTATGAGCCCTTTATGTGGTGTCGCTCAGACGCCCGACTGAGGCATTCTATTACTACTCTCTAATTGCATTATTCATGCGTTAGGTGAATAACTTGCTTGCATGAATCATGGATTTTATTTCTGTGACTGACGTTGGGAGCATAGAACATTTCAGAGCATGATTATCGTTTGTTATATTATACTAGTGTTCATAATGTTTGCGAGTACATTCAAAGTACTCACTGGCTTGTCCCTGGCTATTGTCTTGGCCAGATTTCTTGCGCGGAGAGGAGCAACGAGATGACAGCCCCGGAACCTAATCAATAGTGATAGCAGCCTCGCAAAGATAGGAGTTAACCTGGTCAGCTGTTCCTGTGGGAAATGGAGTTCCAAAGACACTAATGACCACAAACCGCTTCCGCCATCAACCACTAGAAACCTTGTGTTGTACTTATACGCCAGAATGGTCTTGTACTACATATTATGTATTTTGCTTGGAGCTATCGTATCAAGTTTGTGTCTCGCCAGATAACAGTAATCCTGGGGCTGGTGAGCATAAGGGCCCTTTTCTGGGAAATTAACATCCCGAAAATCCGGTCCTGATAGACTTGGTATCAGAGCCAGGCTGACCATTGGCTAATCCTATCTTAGCCAGGTCGAAAAACCTAGGTTAACCAAACCACCAGACCATAACCTAACCCCGGCCAAGCTTCTCGCGTAAGATAGACCCACAGTGACCCGACACCTTTTGGCAGTCGGTGCCCAACCTACCAGCCCAGCCTGTCGATCACGCGCTAGTGGCCGACACCTAAATTGTCTCATTCGCAAGCGTGCGAAGGAAGACTCCACCCTCTGTTTCTATAAAAGGGCACGCTAACCTCAACACCGCACAACACAGCCTCTTCCCCAAACCAAGCCATAACGCCTGCCCCGTCGTGCACAATGAAACCACGGCGAACAACCTTGGAGGATTTGTGACCGTGCTAGCAAACCTCACCCGCCGTGCCTTTGCATTAGAGGAGCCTCTAGAATATGTTGTGTACCAAGGACCCATGAGCGGCGAGAGCCGTCAATTCTGGGCCACTGTACACATCTACGGTAGGGGTCTGTCGCCAGAACGCCCCTACAGGTTCATCGGAAGGACAACTTCCTTTGAGCCACAAGCCATTCAACTAGCTGCTCGAGAGGCTATAGTTCAACTCCGGCACTTGTCGCCCAGAGTTAACTGTCGCTCGTTCTACTACTACCCCAGTCGTGACGGGTATGGTAGGCCACCCCAGGTTATCAACGGAGATCACGAGAGGGATCCTGCATTATTGCATCTAGTGCGCTATGTAGGTGCACTAGAGGAGCTGTTCGACCAAATCACCCTTGATCTGATCGCAGCTCGTGGAGAACTGGTCCACCGAGCCCCGGCGAGAGGAGAAGATGAGCCCGACACCGACAACCCTGTCGTGCTGTTCGAACACCCGATTGAGTCCTTGAGGACTGCCCCAGCCATCGACCAAAATACTTTGGTGTCCCCAGAAGTGCTTCGTCACCTTTTGGGAACACGCTCCAGCGGGATTGTGGCCAACAATCACCGGGATGGTCATCATCGCTACCCCGACCCGGCAACCCCTCAACCCCCTCCAGCTAATCCCGACGGTGAAACCCGTGGAGAAGCCTCGACGTCCACAAGACAGGCTCGTTTAGATATAAACGAGGTAGACTAAGTCACTCGACTAGTACCGAGTCTCAGTACGCTCGCGCCCTGTAATTATGTAATCTTGCATCGACTTGAATAATCGCAGCCTACTTGTGTGCCTCTATTTTTAAATAGTAGCCTTGCATTAAATATGTGAACATGCGGTTGCATTTTTCAGGCACAGCTACCAAAACTACACCGACGACTTCCACAGTAATACGTCACTTTTACGAGATATGTGTAGCTATAGCATTGACCTCGACCCCATGGAGCAGACTTGATAGACTAGTTACCTTTCACCACGGTAAATAACCCAGCCCCAATGCTGTATAAAAAGGCCACCTCATGACCTTACCAAGTACCCCTCACCTTGAGCACCACTCGCACAACCATTTCCATTGCCATGCCGAGCCCTAGTATCTATCTGAGAACTCCAGATGCAACTCCAGGTAGCTTTGTTAAAATCTTGTGGGACTTTACCTGCAGTACCATGAGTGCTATCCATCCACCCCAGTATGAGTTGCTCAAATCGAGGATCACCCCATCCACCTCGAAGTATTGGGCAGTGGTGCACGTCCCTCCCGCAAACCCAAACCAAGACCCCACGGAAGCTTCCTTCGTGGGGAAATCTATGCTGACTCCGCATATGGCCATAGAAGCTGCTGCGTATGAGGCACTTACACGCCTTCGATTTGCAGTACCCTATGCCAGGGAACGGGGGTATTATTATTTCCCGAGTCTTGCAGCACCCGGAGAAGTAACATCTTTTCCCGGTGGACGAATCGAGAGAGACCCAGTACTGGCCAACCTTCCCCAGTATGTCATCGCTCAAGAGTGCTTGACCCAGCGAGTAATGGGATATCTCCAGAGCCTAGCTGATTTGAATCCTCAGATCGCTATCGGCAGACCACTGAGGCCCAACCAGGAGAGGTAGATTCATCGACTGGTCAATCCACTCCCCCCAATAGAAGAAGAGCGTGCTCCGATTCCAGAGACCTTTTCTCAGGACCCTGTCCAATTACCATTGTCATTGTAGATGTCATTGCTGTGTTTATGGTCCCTTATGTATGCAACATGTGTGTGGTATCCTAAGTTTATGCGATGAATCAAATCTTTGGTTTCAATCAATGTGAGTGATTTTACTATGGTAAAAAAATATTAACTGTTTTCACTCTCAGTAAATCCTGAAGTGAGATTTTTCTCGAGGTTGTGGAAGCATACATTTCTTCGCGACATAGATGTTTATTTCACGCAGCACCATAACAGCAGACTCACAACCACACAACCTAGTGCAAGTCCACGTGCACATTTTTGCACCAAACTAATCGCCTCCCTAACACCCCACAGTCTCAGAGGGAGAGATTTGTGAGTAATTACTTGGGTACAGGTTACCTCCGGCACCCTGACAGCAGTTAGCACCTGACACCGCACCTAATCCTCGTGATCACCGCCACCACGGAGAGCTAACACTCGAGCGGCCGCATCACAACGATCATCGAGGATCATCACGCACAGGAGCACGGAGAACCCCAGCAATGCCGCCAACCCTCCGCACATCAAGATCACGTACCAGTCCGGCATCACCTCCGCCATTAGAGCCTCGTCTCGAGCTCCTACAGACAGAAATGGAGGAGAAGGGAGGAGAAGGAGAAGCGAGGTCAGATGGAGGAAGAAGAAGGAGCACCGCGGTCATTTTATAGCTCGAGATCGGTGTACGGTGGGTGAGGGAGTCCTGGACTAGGGGGTGTCCGGACAGCCGGACTATCATCGTCCGCCGGACTCCAAGACTACGAAGATACAAGATTGAAGACTCTGTCCCGTGTCCGGATGGGACTTTCCTTGGCGTGGAAGGCAAGCTTGGTGATACGGATATGTAGATCTCCTACCATTGTAACCGACTCTGTGTAACCCTAGCCTCCTCCGGTGTCTATATAAACCGGAGGGCTTTAGTCCGTAGGACACAACATACATTGCAACAATCATACCATAGGCTAGCTTTAGGGTTTAGCCTCCTTGATCTCGTGGTAGATCCACTCTTGTACTACCCATATCATCAATATTAATCAAGCAGGACGTAGGGTTTTACCTCCATCAAGAGGGCCCGAACCTGGGTAAAACATCGTGTCCCTTGTCTCCTGTTACCATCCGCCTAGACGCACAGTTCGGGACCCCCTACCCGAGATCCGCCGGTTTTGACACCGACATTGGTGCTTTCATTGAGAGTTCCTCTGTGTCGTCACTGATAGGTTCGATGGCATCTTCAACCAACGATGCGGTCCAGGGTGAGACTTTTCTCCCCGAACAGATCTTCGTATTCGGCGGCTTCGCACTGCGGGCTAATTCACTTGGCCATCTGGAGCAGATTCAAAGCTACGCCCCTAGCCGTCAGGTCAGATTCGGAAGCCTAAACTTCATGGCCGACACCCGCGGGGACTTGATCTTCGACGGGCTCGAGCCAAAGCCAAGCGCGTCGCACCGTTACGATGGGCATGATCTAGCTCTGCCGCCGAACAGTGCCTTGGTGGCCGCACACGAATCCGCTTCGGCCTTTAGTCCGGGGCCGATTGCCCAGATCGAGGATCGGTGGATGGACACCACCTCGGGGGCTTCAACTTCCACGGCGATGGAGACGAACGCCAATCTTGTCCCTCGCGAAACTCGTGATTCCGAGGTGCCGGACTCCTTGCCGGACTCCGGACCTCCCACGCCCCTACCAATCGAATCGGATTGGGCGCCGGTTATGGAATTCACCGCCGCGGACATCTTCCAATACTCGCCCTTTGGCGACATCCAAAATTCGCTAAAGCATCTCTCGTTATCAGGAGAGTCCTGGCCAGACTATGGCCAGGATGGTTGGGATACGGACGACGAAGAAATTCAGAGCCCACCCACCACCCACTTTGTAGCCACTGTCGACGATCTAACCGACATGCTAGACTACGACTCCGAAGACATCGACGCTATGGACGACGACGCCGGAGACGAACAGGAACCAGCGCCTACAGGGCACTGGAAGACCACCTCGCCATACGACATATACATGGTGGACACCCCAAAAGACGGGGACGGCGAAGAAACAGCGGAGGCAGATTCTTTAAAGAAACAGCCCAAGCGCCGGCGTCAGCGGCGCCGCTCTAAATCCCGCCACAGCAAGAATGGAGATTCCGGCACAAGAGATAATAATACCCCAGAGAGTGCCGAAGATAACCCCCTCCAGCAAGACTCAGCGCAGGAGGATGCAGAGGCAAGCCCTCACGAGAGGGCGGCAGACGAAGAGGTTGAGGATTATAACTATATGCCTCCCTCTGAAGACGAGGCAAGCCTCAATGACAACGAATTCGTCGTGCCCGAGGATCCCGTCGAACAAGAGCGTTTTAAACACAGGCTTATCGCCACGGCAAATAGCCTAAAGAAAAAGCAGCAGCAGCTTCAAGCTGATCAGGACCTGCTGGCCGATCGATGGACAGAGGTCCTCGCGGCCGAAGAGTATAAACTCGAACGCCCCTCCAAAAGCTACCCAAGACGCAACTTGCTTCCCCGATTAGAGGAGGAAGCGTACATACCTCCATCACCAGCGCATGATACGGCCGACCGACCACCCCGTGGTCGTGACAGAGAGGCATCCAGGCCCCCAATCAAGACCGTACCCCGGCATCGCTCCAAAAGTACGAAGCCAAGGGGGAACGCGCCGGACTTGCGAGATATATTGGAGGACAAGGCAAGGCAATCCAGATCCATCTACGGACCAAGTGGGCGCTCCACGACCCATGACGAATACCGTCGCGCCGGACACAATAACCCCGGCCGGGCCGAACACAGCAGACAACGCTCTCTCGAGCTGCGTCGTGATATTGCTCAATACAGAGGCGCCGCACACCCGCTATGCTTCACTGACGAAGTAATGGATCATCAAATCCCTGAAGGGTTTAAACCCGTAAACATTGAATCCTACGATGGCACAACAGACCCCGCGGTTTGGATCGAAGATTATCTTCTCCACATCCACATGGCCCGCGGCGATGATCTCCATGCCATCAAGTATCTCCCACTCAAGCTTAAAGGACCAGCTCAGCATTGGCTCAACAGCTTGCCCGCAGAGTCAATTGGGTGTTGGGAAGACCTGGAAGCCGCATTCCTCGACAACTTCCAGGGCACGTATGTGCGGCCACCAGACGCCGATGACCTAAGCCACATAATTCAGCAGCCAGACGAATGGGCCAGACAATTCTGGACACGGTTCTTGACAAAGAAAAACCAAATCGTCGACTGTCCGGATGCAGAGGCCCTTGCAGCCTTCAAACATAACATCCGCGACGAGTGGCTGGCCCGGCACCTGGGACAGGAAAAGCCGAAATCCATGGCAGCCTTCACGTCACTAATGACCCGCTTTTGCGCGGGAGAGGATAGCTGGCTAGCTCGCAGCAATAACCTCCGTAAAAATTCTGGCAGTCCGGATACTAAGGACAACAACGGCAGGTCACGTCGGAATAAAAACAAACGCCGCATTAACGGCGACGATAAGGAGGATACGGCAGTCAACACCGGATTCTGAGGCTCTAAGCCCGGTCAACGGAAGAAGCCATTCAAAAGGACCACTCCGGGTCCGTCCAATTTGGACCGAATACTCGACCGCTTGTGCCAGATACATGGCACCCCTGAAAAGCCAGCTAATCACACCAATAGAGATTGCTGGGTGTTCAAGCAGGCAGGTAAGCTAATTGCCGAAAACAATGACAAGGGGCTAAACAGCGACGACGAGGAAGAGACCCGACCGCCGAACAATAGAGGACAGAAGGGTTTCCCCCCACAAGTGCGGACGGTGAACATGATTTACGCAACCCATATACCCAAGAGGGAGAGGAAGCGCGCACTAAGGGACGTCTATGCGATGGAGCCAGTTGCCCCGAAGTTCAATCCATGGTCCTCGTGTCCGATCACTTTCGATCAAAGAGACCATCCGACCAGCATACGCCATGGCGGATTCGCCACATTGGTTTTAGACCCAATCGTCGATGGATTTCACCTCACAAAAGTCCTGATGGACGGCGGTAGTAGCCTAAACCTGCTTTATCAGGATACAGTGCGCAAGATGGGCATAGACCCCTCAAGGATTAAACCTACAAAGACAACCTTTAAAGGTGTCATACCAGTTGTGGAAGCCAACTATACAGGCTCAGTCACACTGGAAGTGGTCTTCGGATCCCCGGACAATTTCCGGAGCGAGGAGTTAATCTTCGACATAGTCCCGTTTCGCAGCGGCTATCACGCTCTGCTCGGACGAACCGCGTTTGCAAAATTCAACGCGGTGCCGCATTACGCATACCTCAAGCTCAAGATGCCAGGCCCTCGTGGAGTCATCACGGTCAACGGAAATACGGAACGCTCCCTCCGCACGGAGGAACATACAACGGCTCTCGCGGCAGAAGTACAGAACAGCCTTTTAAGGCAATTCTCGAGTCCGGCCGTTAAACGGCCGGATACAGCAAAACGCGCCCGAAGCAATACCAACCAAGACCACCTGGCGCGATCAGAGCACGCATAGCAATGCAGCCAAAACCCCCGCCCTCGCACGATTGCAAGAACAACCCTTCGCGTACATCATTATGCTTTGGAGATACCATGGGCGCAGGGGAAGGGGCACGATCACAATGGACCCAGAGTGCGGCTCGACCACACCAGGGGCTCGCAAGTGTGCCCCCCTTCTTTTTCTTTTTCACTTTACCTCTTTGTGTACACAGGACTCTGTTAACCAGAGGCCCTATCCGGCGGTGAACCTGCCGAACTCATGATGCAACAGCCAGGGAAGAAAGAAGGCTGCGACGAACACTCAGGTGGTCTCAATTACGAGCATTAAATTCGATTATATACACCAAGTCCGCAGCCCACCCCTGGAGGGGGACATGTTTAATTAGTCCAAATCCCTTGCTTACCGCACTATTTGTATCAGTCCGCACTCATAGCAGACTTTCTTTAATAAATAATGCAGCACTTTTCGACGGCAATTGCATTACTTATTATATATATGTCCATTACATGACACCTTGCACCCGTATATTTTGGTACGGCCGAATACACCAGGGGCTTATGTTCCCCATATTATGGTGTGATAAGTCCGGACACTTTCACAAGTGCGGCACCCCGAACTTATAGCATTATATGAATCGGCTCCGAATCATGTCTTGGGTCAATAGTTGGGTTTGCCCGGCTCCCATGTTTTGGTGCCTTATGTTCCGTTCTGTCGGCTAAGGTGGCACTGGGAGAACCACTGCGATTGCGCCCCGGTTGAGCCGGGCGAGCGCCTCAGTGGAGAAAGCTAAAACTGATCGGCATGATAAGGCGAGAGACTGGTCGCTGTTCGAGAGGTTTTTTCGGGTCCTTAAAGACTCACGCCGCTTCGAGCGAAGTTCCGAACAGTGTCCGACGAAGGCGTGGATAGCGCCCCGGATTCGGTCTTCCGAATACCAGGGGCTTCGCCGAAATTTAAATTATAGAATTCTATGGCTAAGTGAGAGTGTTCAAGCATTATAAGCCCGGTTGCCTTGTTCGTTGTGTTGAGCGCCTCCCTAGATGGACCCAAAAATGGGAACAAGAGTGCTCAAGTTTATCCCGAACACCCCAGCACTCGTGGCTCGGGGGCTGAAGCCAACGACTTGCCATCTCTCAGATTTTATAGATGGCCGCACAGAAGGTAATATTTTAAATTAAACAAGCGTTCCTCAAGGCGCATATGAACGAAGTTTTCAGCGCACAGGATAATACATAGCGAGTTTACTCAAAGATTACATTTCTGGGGCACTCATCCGCAATATCGCGGGCTCCCTTCAGGACAGTTTTATAATACATTTCGGGCGTGCGATACTCCTTGCCCGGTGGCGGTGGGTCCGTGAGAAGCTTCTCCGCATCCAACCTGCCCCAATGCACCTTTGTGCGGGCAAGGGCCCGACGAGCACCTTCAATACAGGCGGAGCGCTTGATGACCTCCACCCAGGGGCACGCATCCACCAGCCGCCGCACGAGGCCGAAGTAGCTCCCAGGCACGGCCTGTCCAGGCCACAGCCGGATTATAAGGCCCTTCATGGCCTCCTCAGCTACCTTGTGGAGTTCAACCAGCTGAAACAGCTGGTCGCTTGGGGGCACCGGATGGCCGGCCTCAGCGTACTGAGACCAGAAGACCTTCTCCGTCGAGCTCCCCTCCTCGCCACGATAGAATGCGGCGGCATCGGACGCACTACGCGGCAGATCTGCAAACGCCCCTGGAGAGCTCCGAATGTGGGTAAGTGTTAGGTAGTTTACATTAACATGCTTGCTTTGCATGAAAAATGCCTTACCCGCCGCTATCTTCTTTACATCTTCAACCTCCTGAAGGGCCTTACGGGCCTCGACCTTGGCGGACTTGGCACTTTCGAGAGCCGAGGCAAGCTCGGACTCTCGAGTCTTGGAGTCACGCTCCAAACTCTCATGCTTCTCCATGAGAGCCTGGAGCTCTTGCCGTACTTCCGCCACCCGTGCCTCCTGCTTTTCTCGCTCTGCCCGTTCCGCGGCCGCACTGCGTTCGGCCGCGGACACAGCCTCCTTCAGGGCTGCCACCTCGTTCGTGGCCCCTGCAATACCCATATTATCCTTGTTAATTTTATTGCAACCAAAATCCTTTTCTGTAAGGTAATTATTCAAAGAGGTGTTCCTCACCTTCTTTGTCCTCGAGCTGCTTCTTGGCATGGCCGAGCTCTTGCTCGGACCGCTCGAGGTCCTGCTTCAACACACCGACTTCCGCAGTCAGTGCGGCAGAGGTCAGCAGCACAGCCTGCAAACCCATATTGACATATTATAAGCAACCCTGCGTATATCTTGTTAGATCCTCAGTCCGGCTTTTCTTGCCGAACACCGAACTGAGCATCAGGGGCTACTGTCTATGCGGTATTACATTACATAACTTTAACTTCTTACCTCAAAGCCTATTAGAAGGCTGCTGCAGGCTTCGGTCAGCCCGCTCCTGGCGAGCTGAACCTTCTGAATCACCGCACTCATGAGAGTGCGGTGTTCTTCCTCGATGGAAGCGCCTTTAAGCGTATCCAACAAGTTGTCCGGCGCCTCCGGTTGGACGGAGGCCGCCGGTGTCACAGTCCTGCCCTTCTTTCGAAGGGGCCGCTTGCCGGACTCTGGAACCACTGCAGGTTCCGATATAGAGTCTGGCGCAAAGTCCGGGAGGCTGCCTGACGGCGCCTCCGGAGCCTCCTCCTGATGGGTCCCTCTCTGGGATCCCACCTCGGCGTCCTCGTTGGCGCGGGGGGTAGTGGCAGTCGGAAGTGAATCCACATCCGACGGGGCCAATGACCCGCTCGATGAAGCGGGGAGATCATCATCGGCCGGACTATGGAAAAAATGCGGCATTAGAAGGACATTACGCAATACGAAAGAAATTGCATATCAAGGATCCGGATACTTACGATCTTGCCAGACGCCTAGCCCTTAAAGGCCACTCCTCCTCGCCAACGATGGTGTTGACGAAACTGTCCGGGGAAATAGTTCTCCCCCTCTTGGACCCTTTGGCCTCCCCTATTGGGGAAGCCTTCCTCTTCTTCTCTCCCTCCTCCGGGAGAGATTCTTCTTCCTCCTCCTCGTCTTCGGGGGAGGAGTCCGCCTCGACGTCGGACGCCTGATGGCGGGAACTCTTTCGAGTCCCCGCGGCCACCTTCTTGGCCTTCTTCTCCGGCACCACGTGCGGTGCCAGAACCAGCAGCCCTGCTAGACGGGTGTTCACTGGGTCCTCTGGCATGGGAGCCGGGCTGATGAGCTGCTCGGCCTTCTCCATCCATTCCTGTCAAAGGAAAAGAGAGATTGAAACCCTCTTAGAATCAATTTGATTACCACAAGTGTCCCGTAAAGGGGTTGAATCACTTACCTCGTCAGCCGGATGCTGTGAGCAAAATCCGCGATCTTCCGTCGCGGATGCGGGGGCTTCGGCACCCTTAAACAGCACCCTCCAGGCGCCTTCATATGTCATATCGAAGAGCCCGCTTAGCGCCTGGTGCCGTTCCGAATTGAACTCCCACAGATTGAATGCCCGTTCTTGGCATGGGAGAATTCGGCGGATGAGCATGACTTGGACCACGTCGACGAGCCTGAGCTTATTGCTCACCAGCTTCTGGATGCAGGTTCGGAGTCCCGTCAGCTCCTTCGGATTGCCCCACAGCAAGCCCTTCTCTTTCCAGGAGGTGAGCTGCGTGGGGATGCCAGATCTAAACTCGAGGGCCGCCGCCCATGTGGGCTCGCGCGGCTCGGTGATGTAGAACCACCCCGATTGCCACCCCTTGACGGAGTCCACGAAGGCCCCTTCGAGCCAAAGGACGTTGGGTAACTTACCCAACATGGCGCCTCCGCATTCCGCTTGCGTGCCCTTCACAACCTTCGGCTTGACGTTGAAGGTCTTGAGCCACAGGCCGAAGTGGGGCCGGATGCAGAGGAAGGCCTCGCACATGACGATAAACGCCGAGATGTTGAGGATGAAGTTCGGCGCCAGATCGTGGAAATCCAGGCCGTAGTAAAACATGAGCCCCCGGACGAATGGGTGGAGTGGAAAGCCCAGTCCGCGGAGGAAGTGGGGAAGGAAGACGACCCTCTCATGGGGCCCAGGGGTAGGGATGAGCTGCCCCTCGTCGGGCAGCCGATGCGCGATATCGCCGGAAAGGTATCCGGCGCTGCGCAGCTTGGCGATGTGCTCCTCCTTAACGGTGGAGGCCAACCATTTGCCTCCCGCTCCGGACATATTCGGAGGAGGTCGAGGCGAGATGCGCGAGCTTGGGCGTTCGAGCTTGAGTGCGCGGAGATGGATAAGCAAAGGAGGAAGAAGACGTAGGTGAGAAGGTAAATCCTTATCCCTTATATATAGGCGGACGAAAACTGTGCGTCCCCCACCGGCCTGGTAAAACTCGCTTATCTCCCAAGCGCCACCATCAATGGCGCGGTTGGGTTACCCACGTCCGTATTGATGAGAATCCCGGAATAAGGGGAACACGATCTCTGCTTCGACAAGACGTGCCAAGGAAACCGCTTCGCTAAATGTGCTGAGGTGGTATAGTAAAAAAAACGATTCAAACAAAGGCTTGGTAGCGGTGTGATGTCACGCCGCATAATACGTCAGCAGATTGGACTGGTGTACATTTTATTCTCCCTACGGTGGAATGTGGAATTTATTTTGCAGAGCCGGACACTATCCTGGTGTTCGTGATCTTCTTTGGATTATTCAAGGGACGAACCCGCCTTGCAATGTCGAACATTATGCGCGCCTGACTTATCGTCATTGAAGCCTGGTTCAGGGGCTACTGAGGGAGTCCTGGACTAGGGGGTGTCCGGACAGCCGGACTATCATCGTCCGCCGGACTCCAAGACTACGAAGATACAAGATTGAAGACTCCGTCCCGTGTCCGGATGGGACTTTCCTTGGCGTGGAAGGCAAGCTTGGCGATACGGATATG
Organism: Triticum timopheevii; assembly: GCA_963921465.1. Classification (NCBI taxonomy): domain Eukaryota; kingdom Viridiplantae; phylum Streptophyta; class Magnoliopsida; order Poales; family Poaceae; genus Triticum; species Triticum timopheevii. The sequence continues at coordinate 119,940,884 of OY997274.1, forward strand.
TAGATCTCCTACCATTGTAACCGACTCTGTGTAACCCTAGCCTCCTCCGGTGTCTATATAAACCGGAGGGCTTTAGTCCGTAGGACACAACATACATTACAACAATCATACCATAGGCTAGCTTTAGGGTTTAGCCTCCTTGATCTCGTGGTAGATCCACTCTTGTACTACCCACATCATCAATATTAATCAAGCAGGACGTAGGGTTTTACCTCCATCAAGAGGGCCCGAACCTGGGTAAAACATCGTGTCCCTTGTCTCCTATTACCATCCGCCTAGAAGCACAGTTCGGGACCCCCTACCCGAGATCCGCTGGTTTTGACACCGACAGTGGGCGAAGTCCACCAACGCCGCTCGTCGCTCGATCGCCAGTGTTCGAAGGCGAATCCGCGAGCAGTGCCGACAGCGCACTGGCCTGCGAGGTGAGTGCACGCTGCACAGCTAGCACGCCGCGCACTACCGCAGTACGGCCTAGATGCCCTACGAGCTAGACGTCGCCGGTGGAGAAAGCGCGGGAAAGCGCGCGGTAGAGAGGAAGAAGAGAGAGCCAGAGGTAGAGGAAGAGACCGACAGTGGGCCCCGGGTCCACCTGTCAGCCATAGAGAGCGCTGTGCTCTCGGGTACGGCCAGCATATATTTTTTAGTAATTTAGAAGTTTGTTCTAAATTTACTGTAACCGATAGTATAAACTGACCGTAAGTTTTTCCATGCATCGCCAGTGTGCCACCCTGTAGTTTTGCACCACCTATTGCCCACTCACTGTAGCTACGTTGGTTGTTTTTGTGATAGTAGGAGTAAAAAAAATTCAAAAACAACCCTTATCAAATCTCGAGGACGAGATTTTTCTTTTTAAGGGGGGTAGTGTTGTAACACCCCAAAAATTTAACCATGTTTTAATTATTAAAATTTTGCCAGGAGTTAAAAAAATTTTGCTCTCAAGATTTTCTGTTGATTTCAGAACCACTTTTCTTTAATATTGAGGAGTTTTGCCCCAAGTGAAAACTTTCCAAAAATAATATTGGACTTCTATACTCTCTCAATAAAAAAATTCTTAATCAGTGGTCTTAATTGCACAATTGTTTTTCCTGAGCTTTATTCCTTTAAAATGATTTTTCATAAGTTTTGGAGCCTCTTTTGCACTGCAACCATTTGATAAAGGCTTCAAAAAATTTCACCAAAATTTGGGGATGACATATGATGTCCCTAAATCACTTTTATGCAAAAACATCTTCTATTCATTGGAGATTTTGAGCTCTACACCTAATTTTCAAATCTGGTCCAGTGGGCAATTTTGCACTACAACCTATTTAAATATTTCTTTAAAACTTCCACCAAAATTAGGGGAGGTCAGTAGGAGTATATGATCCACCTTTATGCAAAAACCCAGTTATGTCCCTTGAAAATTTTGAGTGAATCAACCTCATTTCCATTCTGGCCCAACTTGAGGATTTGTACTGCAACTATATTTTTGCTTGCTCTTTTACCCATGATCCTTTTCCTGCTTGTAGTCCTTCCTACAAAACAATCAAGTCCAGGAGCATGAACCCATTGGAATATTTTTGGCCCATAAAATAACAGCCTTTAGTTTCTGCCCAAAATTGTTATGCTCAAATGATTGCACTAGCAAGTTTCTAGCTTTGACAAACTAAACTTGCCACCCTCTTTACCTTCTAAAGAGACTAGGATCTGGAGGTTTTGGCCACTCCAAGAAATGCCTAAGTGCCCTTGGCATTTTGTCAAACACCTTGAGTGCATGAGAAGATTTGGCATAAGTTTTGGTTTGCATTGTGAACTTGATCCTCTGAGCAAACTAGCTTGTCCACTAAGCCTCTAGGATACCCTAGCCTAATCCTGTTAAACCCCAGCTCCACCCTAGCCTCCTAGCTTGCACTGGCATTACACCGAGCACCTAGCGTGCGTGCTCTGGGCGTGCCCAGAGCGCACGTTTTGCAAGCGCGTGCACCGAGCTGCCGCGTCGCGCACCTGGCCTTTGCTCGCCTACAAAGCCGCGCCTCTCCCTCGACCACTCGCCAGATGGCTCCAAGTCGCCCTGGTGCCCTACAGCACCGCCATCAGAGCCCTCTTGGCGGCACGCCGGCGTCCGTAGTGCACCTCTGCCACGGTCGGCGCCGCCCGAGCCATAGCCGCACGCCAGCTGCCCCCTGGAGTAGTCCAAGCTTATCCTCACGCTCGTCTGCAAGCGCTCGTCGGCGCCACGACGCCCTGCCGCAACAGAAACGGTCGGCCGCGATCTTATCCCCAGCAGCGGCGGAACCGACCTAGCTACCCTATAAATGGTGACTCCGAGCTCCTTCTAGACCCCAGGCAGCCACAAGCCATCCTCCTAGAGCTCCCCTAGCTCGCAATCGACCAGGAGAGGCCGTCTCCCCCGTCTCCGGCCAGCTCGGTCACCGCCGCCTTCCGGCCCCGTTCATCGCAACCAGGCCCCCTCCCGTCCAGCCAACGCCACCACCCGACTCTCCTTCGTTTTGCGGAGCCGCCCAGCTGCTCAAACACGATCGGAAGCCACCATAGCCCAAACCCCCATTTCATCCCGAAGCTATCACCACCGCGAAGCTCGTCGCCGGCGACTCCCTCCATCCCCACATGGCTAGCGACCACGGGGAAGACCGCCCGGGACCCGTGGATCCATCCCCACCCTCAGCTTCCCGCGAGGGACCGCCGTTCGCCGGCGAGCGTCGCCGGAGTCCCGCCTCCGCTCGGGGCAGAGGAAGAGGAGGGAAGGACGACCGGTCAAACCTGACCAGTGGGCCCCTGGACCCATTGTCAGTGACCACAAGTCAGTCCACGCTGGATAAGTGGATACGTAAAACCAAAATACGCCTTCGACATGGTCAGTATTCGAAACGTTTTTCTTTTTCTGTTTTATTTAAAAAAACAGAATTTGACCAAAACATTGAATGTCTAAGTTTTTAAATATAACTCCAAATGAATTGATTCTTTTTCCTACCTCTCTCAAATATTGTCTAGTTTATTTTCAGATTTATTTGAAAAAAATTCAGACAACTTTTTGGTACTGTTTTTGAAACTATATATTGATTCAAAAATATTTTAAAATAGGATTTTTGGAGAGAGGAAAAAGCTTTCAAAGGTTTTGGAGTGCACCATGCCTCCCCACTTCTTGAAGGCAAGCATTCTAAACCCTGGCATAATATTGTCGTGTGTTGTTTGATACGGTTACGGCACCTCTCATCTTGGAGTTTTCGTCATATTTTTTTGGGATGATACGTTCAAACTCATGAGTGCATTTTGATAATTTCATGCCATTGGAGTTTGATATGTTTGGGATAGTAGTCACCATCATATGCCTTTCATGCATACCGGAAGGAAACCGGGAAAAGCCTCTGTCTTGGGTAGACACGAGCTTGTCTCCGGTCGTTGAGACGATTGTGTCCGGTAGGGCATAGCGAGACATGATGAGTGGTGGTTATGTCTGTTGGTTGAAAACATATTTGTTATGCTGACCATGCAGGGAATACTTAAACCTCCTGAGTCGACCATAGATCAAGTCTTGTTCCGGTAACCCCCACACTTGTTTCGTACTACCACTTGTCCCTGCCATAGGTAGGGTACGGTTCCGTAAGTTCTCAACCCCTTTCTAGCACACACCGTACAGAGGGGTCGGGATGAGGGTACCATGGCCATGGATTAAAGCCAGTCATCCGGTTAGGGGCATGGGTGTTTCGGTAGTAGCCGAGGGGGTAGCTTCCCTAGTTTGCGCGCGGTATAAATTTTGTGATCCCATGCTAATCGAGGTTTTAGCCTCCCCACTTAGAGTTTTGCTTAACGAGTGTCGTGGGTGATTCCAGACACCAATGAGTCAAGCTGGTGTGTGCGGTTGGGTGTGTTTTCAACTAAAAGACCGTAAGCGGAATTAGTCCGGATGGACTAACGTAATCTGTTACTCATGGGTAAAGAGTACACCCTCTGCAGAGATTAAACCTATTCGAGTAGCCATGTCCATGGTTAAGGACTACAGTCTGGGTTGGGTCAAGTGTCGGTCTTAGTGTCGGTCTTCAGAGGAAAAACAATTAAGTCAGAACATTTATTATGACCGGTGACATATGATGATTATGATTATTATTGTTGTGGACTAACTATTTCCATTACTTGATTTATTGAGTATCCCCAGGACGGTTCTACCTCCTGGATATTCACTGTGATTATTCTATTATAAGCCCTTTATGTGTTGTCGCACAGACGCCCGACTGTGGCATGATTGTTATTTAATTATCATATAAGCCCTTTATGTGGTGTCGCACAGACGCCCGACTGTGGCATGTTTGTTAATCATTTATCATATAAGCCCTTTATGTGGTGTCGCATAGACGCCCGACTATGGCATGTTTATTATTTAGTTACCATATAAGCCCTTTATGTGGCGTCGCACAGACGCCCGACTGCGGCACGTTTGTTACTTATTTCACTTATGAGCCCTTTCTGTGGTGTCGCTCAGACGCCCGACTGAGGCATTCTATTACTACTCTCTAATTGCATTATTCATGCGTTACGTGAATAACTTGCTTGCGTGCATCATGGATTTTATTTCTGTGACTGACGTTGGGAGCATAGAATATTTCAGAGCATGATTATCGTTTGTTATATTATACCAGTGTTCATAATGTTTGCGAGTACATTCAAAGTACTCACTGGCTTGTCCCTGGCTATTGTCTTGGCCAGATTTCTTGCGCGGAGAGGAGCAACGAGATGACAGCCCCGAAACCTAATCAATGGTGATAGCAGCCTCGCGAAGATAGGAGTTAACCTGGTCAGCTGTTCCTGTGGGAAATGGAGTTCCACAGACGCTGATGACCACAAACCGCTTCCGCCATCAACCACTAGAAACCTTGTGTTATACTCATAGGCCAGAATGGTCTTGTACTACATATTATGTATTTTGCTTGGAGCTATTGTATCAAGTTTGTGTCTCGCCAGCTAATAGTAATCCTGGGGCTGGTGAGCATAAGGGCCCTTTTCTGGGAAATTAACATCCCGAAAATCCGGTCTTGACACTCTTGTGGCTCCGGCTGGCTTTACACCCTCACGAACGGCACACCATACTCGATCGATTCGTTATCCTCTGGGTGCTCGACCTTCGACCTGTATGCCCACAACCTCCACCTGACTGTCGCCTCGAGTGAATCTGTCTGCTCCATCGCCCATAGGAGATACTCGATGAACTCGGAGGACTGCGGCGTGATTGCCGCCGAGGAGTACATGTACATCGCTGCCCTCATCACCGCCGTCTCGCTCTTTCGCATACATTGCCACATGGTCCGCATCGTCCTCGAAATCTCCCCTCATTGTCAAACCAACTAAGGATCTCCTTCAACCTGGCTAACTTTGCCTGGTCGCTGCCAGTGATCTGCCTGATTCGCTGCTGCATCCTCTCCATAGATGTCCTTCTGAGTGGTCCGGTGCTATCTTTGGAAGATGGGAGGAGAGACGATGGTCTTGCAATAGAGAAGAGGGAGAGGAGAGGAGGTGGTTTTGGAATGGAGATGATGGAGAGGAGAGGAGGTGGTTTTGTAATGGAGAGAAGATTAGAAGAGGGAGAGGCGAGATGGTGGTTTTGGAATGGAGATGATGGAGAGGAGAGGAGGTGGTTTTGGAATGGAGATGATGGAGAGGAGAGGAGGTGGTTTTGCAATGGAGAAGATCAGAAGAGGCAGAGGCGAGACAGTGGTTTTGGAATGGAGATGATGGAGAGGAGAGGAGGTGGTTTTGCAATGGAGAAGAGGGAGAGGAGCGTGCGGCAGCGATTTAGGATTGGGCGAGAGGGCCGGCGCGCTGTGACTGGATCAAAATCAAAATCAATTTAACCTTCAATTAAGAAAGCGACCCCACATTAATTAGTCTCCCTTTTATTCTGGGTCATAATTGACCATGATTTTCGCACATAAAATATATGTTATACGTTGCAAAAATAATATAATTTGAAAGTACATTCAGATACGAACCAAACGATACAATTTTTGGTGACATGCATTAACATTTTGCTTGTCAAATACAGTACGTGGTCAAACTTTGACCCAAAATACGCAAAACAACACAAAAAATACTTCCAAGACCAGCGCCGCTCTTCCTCTCTTCTCCTCTTAAACCACCGCCGCTCCTCTCCTATTCTAATCTAAATCCAGCGCGGCTCCTCTCCTCTTCCATTTCAAAACCACCGCCCCTCCTCTCTTGCTCCAGTCCAAAACCAGCATCGCTCCTCTCCCGTTCTAATCCAAAACCAGCGCTGCTCCTCTCCTCTTCCATTCAAAAACCACCGCCGGCGAGTGAAGGTGCTGTGGAGAAGTAGATCGATGGAGGAGTACACCCGATATGTGAGGATCGCAGACAGCGACCCTGTGAAGCTAGCTAGGATGTTGGAGATACAGTCTTGGTTTGACAACAAGGACCAACTAGCAGCGACGGCGACATCCATGGCCAAATATCTGCAACAAAGCGAAAAGGCGGCGATACTCCCGGAGGGAGTCGCGCCGGAGTACATAGAGCTGCTCCTCTGGGCCATGGAGCAAACAGATTCACCGAATCTGATCGTGAGGGAGCGGTGGTGGGAGTGTCGATCCTAGATGGAGCATCCACCAGAGATTGAAGGATCGAGCATCTATAGGGTACCGTTTGTGAGGGTGTCCTGCCAGAGCGAGCCGGTGGAGTCTTCGTCGACCGAACCCAACTGCAAGAGGAGAAAAGTAGTTGGCCCGACGACGCTTCCCCGCCATCGTCTCCCTCGCCGTTCACATCGTCTCACGGGGCAGATGTCTGCCGCCGAGGAGTAGGAGGGGGCTGCCCCCCCCCCCAGCCCAATAGTTGGGTAGGTTGTGAATTGTCAGGAGGAGCTTAGGGTTGTTAGTATTTGCAGGTTGTGAATTGTGTTTTGTGTTGTGTATTTTGAGAGTACTTTCAGATATGAATGTCTTTTGAATTTCAGATTTGCAGCATTGAGCATATGAAGAATTTTATGAATTCTAGAGATCTATTTTTAGCACTTAAAAAATGTAGTTTCATAGGAGAATAAAAGTGCAGACGAGAAGAAACTGCAAGTTTCAGTTTCAGATAAGAAACTGCAAGTTCAGTTTCAGATAAGAAACTGCAAGTTCAGTTTCAGATAAGAAACTGCAACTTTCAGAGGCAGAGCATTTATATTAACACGGCCTTTTCAAACAGGGTTAACATCATGTTGGAAGTTTTATTCATGGTCAAAAATGGAACTACCAGCCAGTTACATCATGTTGATCAACATTCATGCATAGCACATCTTCATATGATGCACAGTCAAAATGCCCACAAAATGTCGAGTGTGCGAAACACAGAGAAAATGAGGGACGAAGTTTTGGCAAGTGTTGGACGTGGTTTTGGGCTGCCCCGTCTAGGCTTTCATTTTTAACATGCGTAGCCCACGACCTCGGATGGGTGGGCCTGTTTGTATTTTCTTAGGGCCGTCATGTATCGACCGACCTATGGACCTCCCATCCGAGGTTTTATTTTTGGCAGCCCAATTTATATATTTTTTTGAAGAAAACGCAGAGGTTTGTTCTATTTTTCTATATAAGAATAGGAACGCCAGGTACAACTTATGTTTCCCTTCTAACTATATTATATATATTTAAATTACTTTATATGTTATTATATATTATTTTTATTTTCATCATATATTTAACAGATACTTACATATGTAAGAAAACAATATCCCACATCTTCTTAACTTATAAAAATAATTTCTTAACAAATAAAATCCTGGATTGTTTTGGCACGAAAATCCTAGTGATTGTGTACAAAAGCTTGGTAAGATTTAAGGACGAATGTAATAATATCACATATTATTTAAATATATTTATAACAAAATGCTCAGCCCTTTTTTATTTTTTGATAACATTGCTGGCCCAACCAAACATTATAATTAGAATCAACCCAGCAAAATTGTGTATTTCGAGAAAGTGCAAATGGCCTATAATTTTTTAGGAAATAAAATAAATGGGCCGCATGAACGCTACATTAATTGTTCACCCAGCCCAGCTAATGGCTGTAATTCAAAAAAAAGATCAAATTGACTGTAAATTCTACCGCGCAAAAAAAAAGACTGTAAATTCTGAAAAAATGGGTTGAATACGTGCCACATTTTTGGAGGCTGAAATGTGGGCCAATAGGTCGAAGCCAACGCAAGTCGTTGTCAATTTAGTCAACAAATGATTCTGACATGTTAGCCGTTGGATTTACATCCAACGACCGGCATCCATCTTCAATCTCTCGTCTTCTTCCTCCAGCGCCGCCGGGACCACCTCCTGCCTCCTGCTGCTAGCAGCTCTGCTTAGCACGCTTCGCTATGAAGCGCTACTCCACCGTTGGCCAGGCCATCCCTCCACCCCTCCACACCTCCTGTTCTTCTCCACCGACTGCCGAACCACACCGCACTAGAACCAGTTAACCCTCGTACACCTCTCCGTCTGCGACTCTACTCCCACGTCTTCCCATCTCCTGCTCGTTGCTGTCCGGGGCCTCGCCGTCGTCCACCACTTTGGATGCGCTCTGCGCGGCGTGGTCAACGTGGTCAACAAAGGACACCATCGGAAGTAGACTGTGCGTGGAGAGGCTGACAGCTGGGTCCATGGCCGCACACAAGGAAATGCCTCCTTATTATGCGCAAAATAATGATTCCTCCACCTGACATCTGGGACCCACTGGAAGGGCCTCTATATTTCACGAAAAAACGTGCCCCCTGTTGACTTGTCGGACCCACCAGCTATCTTCGCACGCAAGGAAGTGCCTCCTTATTACGCACCTCCTTATTACGCACAAAAAAATGAATACTCCCCCTGCCAGCTGGAACCCAGCATACTGGGAGGCTGACTTGTGGGCCTACCAAGTTGACGGGGACGGAGGGCTTTGTCAACTTAGTCAATATGAACGATTCTAGCTCCTATTACCGTACGATGTTCATCCAACGGTTGTAGTGCTTCTTCAACCTCTGGTCTTCTTGCTCCAGCCGCCCAAACTAGCACCGGTCGTGCCACGTGCTCCTGCCTCCCGTGACCGGCTATGATGCCGCGGAGGCCTCACCGCCCCCTACTACTCCCACCGCTGGCCAGGCCATCCCTTTACTCACCCACACCCCCTGTTATTCTGCGGCGACAGCAGCCTCACACCGTAGCCGAACCAGTGAACCCTCATACTCCTCTTCGCGTGGGCATCCACTGCTGTGTCTTCCCCAGCTCCGAGTCATCCCCTTCCTAGGCCTCACCGTCGTCCACCGCCATGGTGCTCTCGGTGCGGCGTGGTCAAGGTGGTCAAGGAATGACTTCCATTGGACGTGGACTGTACGTGGAGAGGCTGACAGCTGGGTTCACGGCCGCAGCAAGGAAGTGCCTCCTTATTATGCGGAAAATAATGATTCCTCCACCTGACAGCGGGGACCCACCGTACGGGCCACCGTATTTCGCGAAAAAAAGTTCCCCCTGACTGCTGGGACCCACCAGCTACATCTTCACACGCAAGGAAGTGCGTCTGGGCAAAAAAATGATTCGCCCCCTGACTGCTGGGACCCTTCAGCTACATCTTCGCACGCAAGGAAGTGCGTCCGGACAAAAAAAATGATTCGCCCCCCTGACTGTTGGGACCCACCAGCTACATCTTCGCACGCAAAGGAAGCGCGTCTGGGCAAAAAAACGGTTCGCCCCTCTGACTGATGGGACCCACCAGCTACATTTTCACACGCAAGGAACTGCCTGACAGTCGGGACCCATCTGGTCGAAGCGTATGTAGCATTGTCATTCTGGTCGCGAACGTGTACGTACATATATACTGGTCGATGTAGAGGCGCACACGTGTCATAGTAGAGACGCATACATGTCGTAGTAGAGGCGCCCACGTAGCATGTACATGTACGTACAGCGACCAGGGTGCAAGAAAGAAAATACGGCCACGTACGTACATACGGGCGGGGTCTCGAACGCCTGCTCGCGCATATGTACATGGCTGGGTCGGAGCAGAGAAACAGAGTCGTCGTCGTGTTCATGGGGAGGCAACGGAATGCGTCGTGTTCATGGGGAGGCAACGGAATGCGTCGTGTTCATCGGGAGGCAACGGAACGCGTGGGAGCCAACCGGCTTGGACGGAACAGATGATGGAAACGAGGCCTGGCGTACTGCAGAACGGAGGAAACGGCCTTGTGTTCGACTGGCCACGTTCAGAACGGGGTCCTGTTGATTGGGAGGGGTGTGGCGTACCGCAAAACGGAGGAAACGGACCTCCTACGGTCGAAACGGGGGTCATGTTGATCAGGAGGGGTGTGGCGTACCGCAAAATGGAGGAAACGGACCTCCTACGGTCGAAACGGGGGTCCTGTTGATCGGGAGGGATGTGGCGTACCGCAAAACGGACGAAACGGACTTGTGTTGGAGCGCTACGGTCGAAACGGGGGTCCTGTTCATCGGGAGGGGTGTGGCGTACCGCAAAACGGGGCTCCACGGGATATTGTTCATCTCCACCGTCGACCTCCTCCAGCCTCCACGGGCTACCGTCGACCTCCTCCAGCCTCCACGGGCTCCTGTTCATCTGGCCTCCACCGCGCGCTACTCCACCGGCTACTGTTCAACCACCCCTCCATCGTCTATTGTTCATCCAGCCCTCCACACCCACGGGGTCCTATTCAACCACCCCTCCACGGCCACCCCTCCACCGTCTACTGTTCATCCAGCCCTCCACACCACGGGGTCCTGTTCATCCAGAGGCAACGCCACCGCTCACTGTTCATCCACCCCCCCCCCTCCCCCCCGCGCGCAATGCTCACTGATCATCCAATCGATCGGCTTCAGTTAGCAGCAGTAGCGAAGGAATCGCTCCATCGGGTTCAGTTAACAGCCATCGATCGATCGCTCGGGTTCAGTAACGCGTAGCCTGCAGTGCAATCGCTCGGGTTCAGTTAGAGCCCAACACCTCGCTCGGGTTCAGTTAGAGCCAACGCCTCGAACACACGCGCGTACGTGTACGAGAGAAATGCGCATCGCTCGGCCCCCGACCTCCCACCGTAACCGGCAACTCCCCAAAATTTTCCTCCCCCTCGCTTCTACCACGGTTTTTCCCGTCATGGACGGCCCAAAGAATGTCATGCAGCTGCGTCTCCGGCCCGCCCAGGACGAAAAGCCCATTTTCTATCATGATTTTTTGTCATAGAAGTAGGAGCCCACAATTATCGTCATAGAAGTGTCATATGTATGACAGAAAAAATTCCGTCGGCCCAAAATGTCACGGATGTGTCTTTTTATTGTAGTGAACCACATCAGTAAGATCATATGTCTTTGGGACAGAGCGCTCATGCTAGCCATAACACCGGTTCCCAGGGCCGCCACAACTACGTTGGGCCGTAGCGCGCACTAGGCGCCAAATGACAAGCATCGTTGGAGCTTTTGGAAGAGACGAACATGTGAGGAAAACGCAGAGTTGCAAGCAATCCATTATCGGTTACAACATTGTGCCATCCTCATGGCCACTAAGATCGTTGCCGCCATCAGAGCTTACCGGGCCACTGCCCAAATTCTTGATCTTCGTGACTTGTGAGGGAAACGGGCGAAGATGCCCCTTTGTCTGCTTGTACGGTGTCCTTGCAGGCCTTACAAGCCTATTATGTTTCATTATTTAATGCATGTTCATGCGATGGTGGTCGGTCACTTAAGTGGCATTAGTCATTAGATGCGATCATAGTTAGTCTAGTGGATTTATGGACATACTACTTATATAACATAATTCCCATATATGCTAGGATTTCTCATAAGTGTTTGATTTGTCAGTACACATGCATATACTTATGTTTTACGTCTCATCGTTGCTTTGAGACACGCTGCTGATACGTCTTCAATGTACCTATAATTTTTTATTGCTCATTCCATATTTTTCATAATTTATGCAAAGTTATTGAAGTTTATTAAAACTAGCGTATTAATTTAGAGCTTGATACTAGTCCATATTTTTCAATGTTTTTGATTTCAAGATAAAATATTTGGACTCCTCCCCATGCGTCCATCCATTTTCCAAAACCCTTGTCGTATTTTTATGGACATTTTTCGACACCGACACTTTGTGTTTCGAGGTAATCTTATTTGGCCATGTCTGACACTCTGTCGGAGGGGGAATCTTTGTATTTGACCTCTTCATCAACCCTTACTGTCACCATGATGATGTGGGAGAGTATTCCTCCCATGAGGTTAGATTTTTTAAGAAGTAGTTATGTGCCATCTGTATCTCTTTCTTGACCATATGAGTTGCATCCATGATTGTGATATTGAGCATTGATGATGAGTTGAATTATAGGATGTATCTTTGCCTCCATGGTGATGAGTTACTCTATGGATTCCGTCTTGATCATGTTACATTGAACTTTGGGAATTTGCGAGATCATATGATGTACGTATAATATTTTTTTAGAGACACCTATGATGATAATGAGTTGCTCAATAGATTAATATTAAAAAGACAACCTTGAGGTGTAATTACTGTACCTACGAGATGGGTATGCCTTTACCGTACCTAGTGAGGTTATATCATGCATTTCAATGAAGTTATTAATGTTGAGAGTTGACGGTAGTGAACCTATGAACCCCGGTCCCCGGGCATTTTTCCAACCTCGTGTCAAACACTTCTACATACTTTTACCTTGCTATTTTTATTTATTTACAAATAACAATATTCCCGTCATCCAAATTATCAATCTCTTCTCAAACTATTACATCCATATGATTGACAATTGTATTTTGTGTCGAGGACAAAAGGGGCTAATTCTATCTTATTGCAGGGTTACTTGAGAGGGGAATACATTCATCCTACACCTCCTGCAGATTGATCAATCTTAGGTTAACCAATTGAGCAAAAACTGTCCATGTCCTACATATTGAATTTATGCTCCACCCAGTTGCTCCAAAAGTCCGAACTGATGGAGGAAGGTGGGCAATATATTTCAGCACTCGCCTTCAGGTCTAGACTTATTTAGTCCTTAGACGTGAGATCGATGTAGGCCACAGAATCTTTTTTAATAGTTTGTTAGCAGGGTCTTGAGATCAAGACCTCTTGGCTCAGATACCATGTTAAACTTCATGCACTAGGCAACGCAACCAAACGTTTGAACTGATGGAAAGGCTATGCAACTCACATAAACACTTCAACACTACAATCGTCTACACTTGAAGGCCCAACAAGTGTTTATAATAATAGAAATGCATAGTATACACCAAGCTTTTTCTGGTGTCATTGTCGGGTGGGTGAGCGATTGAAGGTATCTTCTTTAGATTTTGCAATTTTATCTTTTAATTTCTTGTTCACTAGTTTTGCTTATAAAAGAAAAGAAAACAAAATTGTAGTTTAATTTTCTTGTAAAATATTGGAAATTACAAAAAATGTTCTCATATAAGTATATTGATTACTGTGAAGAGGATAGAACTTGTGAATGAAAGGCATTTATTAATGAAAGGTTTTGTAAAAGGAACAAGTTTGAGCACAGAAAGTTTGATTAATGAACTCTATTATTGTGCTCAATAGTGTTGTTGTCTTTATCACATTACGTTGTCAACATTGCAATATATGATGATTACTGTGATGAAACAGATGTCTTGCTATCAAGAGAGAGAAAAGCTAGAAAGGCTGAAATTACTGTTGTATGATGTTGTTTGCATTTATCTTGGTTTTTGCTCTAGGACTTCGTTTCATTTCTGTTTGCCCCTTCTGGGTTAGGCGCCTATACCTTTTACCCCGAGTGTTATAAACTTGGTATTGTTGATTGTTGGGCTTCATATTAATACAATGTGGAGCCAGGGCAAGGCCCTGTTTTTTATTTTAAAAAAGTGGGTTGGAAGAGTACTTCGGATACCATTGATCCAACTACTTAGGTGGGTGTTACAGTTGACTATGATGGTTACAAACTTTCGAATGATTATTATCATGATACCTATGCTATAAAGAATAATGATAATCATGTTTGTGAATTTATCATGCAATGAGCATGAATTTACTCAGGTGTAGATTAATAATAATTTTATGAATATGGATCATGATAATAGTGTTTTGTGTGTTAGGTATATTATATAGTTTGATCGTGATGCTACTGAAAATTATTATGAGAGAGGGATTCATGGTTATAGCTAGATATCTCAACAATACCAATGCCTAGCTAATTAAAATGCATTAAAGAAAATGCTTGTGGGAGGCACCCCATATGTATCCTTTGTTTACATATGCTTCGGTCATTTGTTATGCCTTTGTGGAAAATGTGTTCCCTTGCTTTCTTTTTAATGAAGTGCCAAGTTTTGCCTTTATCTTCTATATTATGATTATGTGGTTGTGTTGTTGCGAAATGGCGGTTTTGTTCTTATTGAAAAATCTTCCAGAATTACTGGAGGGTGATGAAATCCTAACAACATATTTGGTTTTACCTTGACCAATATAGCCTACAATTGTGTTCATCACTATAGCTACTATTATACTCCCTTCGTCCAAAAATACTTGTTGGAGAAATAGATGTACCTAGATGTATTTTAGTTCTAGATACATCCATTTTTATCCATTTCCGTGATGAGTAATTTTGGACGGAGGGAGTACGATGTTGTCATAATTTATATACATCAAGTAGAGTTGTTAGTAATTATTTATGGACTAATTGAGCTCACAATTTCGTTAAGTTCTGCTTGTATGAAGGTCTACTTCATTAGGGATGTCATCGACATCAAGGGAAGTATAACATCTGGGTTAATAGGATTGATTGAGTACCCGTATCAATAAGGAATTCCTTCTTTTCTGGAAGCGCATCTACAAAAAAACTCAAAGTTAAGCATGCAGGTGCGCACGAGTGATGACATGCTTAATCCTACCCCTCAACATTATTTCAGTGACGGATTTATGATATTATTCCCAAGGGAAATTCAATCGAAATTACTGCTATTTGTTATATCTATTACGTTATCACTAACACGTTGCAAGCACACAATGAAGTTAAAAAATCTATGAAGAGAACATGGTTCTACTTGCAAAATCTGTGTTTCTAAACTCCAATATGATGCCAAACTTGGGTGCAATGCTTCTACTCCATCTCAGCCTCTAAGGAAATCAAACACACGGCGACACCACTTGTGGAGGAGTTATCACCATCTTGGTCAAAGCACCCTACATCAACTTGGGCAACCTATGCCCGTTGGCCAGTAATTGACGTGTTTCTCCTTCAGTTCTTAGAAGTGTTGGTATGAAAATGAAATGCAAGAATTTTTATCCGTATCCTTGTAGTTGGGCATCTATTGCAACATACCTCTATGAAGAGCTTAACAAACTGTGTGCGTATTTGAAATTTCATTGTTGTAGCATGCTTCAAATTACAAGTACTAGCACATATGCCCGTGCGTTGCAACGGGAGAGATAATCAATGTGTCCACAAAAAAACGGTCTCCACAACGGTAGGCGACAGAGCAACGAGTTGCAGTCTTCTCATTGGACATGTTTCGCCCGTGAAATCTTGATAGTGGTAAGGTTGGTAGGCGTGGTGGCAAGCACCCAACTCATGCCTTTTTCTTTCGTGTCCGCCTCCATCTCGGGGTTGTGCATGCCTCCTCATTTGGTGGATGTGTGACGACCTTCGGGACACGGTTGTTTGGACCACTCTCCTACGATGGCATAACCTAATGGATTACTAATTGCATCTCATAAATCGTGTTCGAAAGATCGAGGATGTCGCCTACACGGGGGCGGGGGTGAATAGGCGCTTTAAAATAATTACGGTTTAGGCTTGAACAAATGCGGAATAAACCTAACGGTTAATTTGTCAAGCACAAAACCTAAAACAACTAGGCTCACCTATGTGCACCAACAACTTATGCTAAGCAAGATAAGCAACTATGTGATAGCAAGATATATGACAAAGAACAATATGGCTATCACAAAGTAAAGTGCATAAGTAAAGGGCTCGGGTAAGAGATAACCGAGGCACGCGGAGACGACGATGTATCCCGAAGTTCACACCCTTGCGGATGCTAATCTTCGTTTGGAGCGGTGTGGAGGCACAATGCTCCCCAAGAAGCCACTAGGGCCACTGTAATCTCCTCACACCCTCGCACAATGCAAGATGTCGTGCTTCCACTAAGGGACCCTTGAGGATGGTCACCGAACCCTCAAAATGGCAACCCTTGGGGGCGGTCACCGAACCCATACACTTTGGCAACCCTTGGGGGCGGTCACCGGAACCCGTCAAAATGCTCGGGGCGATATCCACAACCTAATTGGAGACCCGACGCTTGCCCGGAGCTTTACACCACAATGATTGAGCTCCGAACACCACCAACCGTCTAGGGCGCCCAAGCACCCAAGAGGAACAAGCTCAAGGGCACCAAGCACCCAAGAGTAATAAGCTTCTCAAACTTCACTTCCACGTATCACCATGGAGAACTCAAACCGATGCACCAAATGCAATGGCAATGGCACACGGAGTGCCCAAGTCCTTCTCTCCCAAATCCCACCAAAGCAACTAATGCTAGGGAGGAAAATGAGAGGAAGAACGAAAGAAGAACACGAAGAACTCCAAGATCTAGATCCAAGGGGTTCCCCTCACTTAGAGTAGAAAGTGATTGGTGGAAACGTGGATCTAGACCTCCTCTTTCTTTTCCCTCAAAAACTAGCAAGAATCCATGCAGGGATTGAGAGTTAGCAAGCTCGAAGAAGGTCAAAATGGGGGAAGAACACGAGCTCAAAAAGATAAGGTTCAATGGGGAAGAAGACCCCCTTTTATAGGTGGGGGAAAATCCAACTGTTATGCTCACAACCCGCACAGAGCGGTACTACCGCTCGTCCTCACGATACTACCGCTAGGGATCGCGGTACTACTGCTTGCGGTACAAAATAATACTTCCGTACCTACCTCCGCAGGACTTGGGACGAGTTTTTTTGGTCCGGAGCGGTACTACCGCTGTAGGAGCCGCGGTAGTACCGCTCTAGAGCGGTAGTAAAAAATTACATCCGCTCCAATTCGCGGTAGTACCGCTGCAGCCTTTTCAGTACACCAAAACTGCCACAACTTTTGCAAACGGACTCCGAATTCGATGAAACCAAGTTTGTTGGAAAGCTAGCGACAAGGGCTAACACAATCTTGATATAAATACCAATAATAAGAAAATGAGAAAAGGCCAAAAGAAAATGGTGAGAACCCTTCCTCGGATAAGACCGGTAAAACCTCCAACACCGAAAACATCATAGAAGACGCATGCAAACTCCGTTTTCGATGAACTCAAGCTTGTCATCAAGATGACCATAAGCTCTAAGACTCACAAAGAGAATCAAACAAGAACCAAGAAACATGATGCAAGGATGCAATGGTTTGAGCTCTCTACGAACGATACGATCAAGCAACTCATCGAGAGCCCCCCTTGATAGTACGACAATCGATCCTATAACCCGGTCTCCCACAACTACCATGAGACCGGTAAAATAGAAAACCTATCAAGGGCAAACCTTTGCCTTGCACATGGTCCACTTGAGCTAGATGATGACGATCTTGACTCCCTCAAGTTGGACCACCTTTCTTGATTGCGTTGGCTCGATAAAGACTAGTTGATTGTTCCCCCATACTCCACTATGGGTGAGCCATTCTTCGGCTCATCTTCACAAGTCCATTGACACCACAATGGATGGCAAGATTCAAGCACTTTATCTCTTTGTGATGCTCCACTTGAACTTGCAGACGGCAATCTTGATGGCGATCACCACTTGATGTCATCCTTTCCATGGGTTGTATGATATCTTCCTCTTGATGCAAGCCCACGGATACGTACCTAACCCCACATAGAACTATCACATAGACCATGGGTTAGTACACAAAGTGCAATGGACAATGCTTACCATACCATGGGATCACTTGATCCCTCTCGGTACATCTTCTACGCTTTGTGAGTTGATCAACTTGATTCACTCTTGACTTAGTCTTGATCAACCTTGAATCTTTGCAACTCTCTTCATTTGGATGATGTCTTGAAGGTAAACATGAATGATCACACAACCTTCTTCTTCAAGACATGCTTGCAATAAGCTCAACACTCGCATGACCAATCTTTGGATAATTCCTTAATAGCACCTTGGTCAACTCATAAACTCCTTGAAACCAACACATGGACTTCAAGAAAAGCCTATGGACAAATCCTTCAAATATAACTCAAGACAACCATTAGTCCATAGAGATTGTCATCAATTACCAAAACCAAACATGGGGGCACCACATGTTCTTTCAATCTCCCCCATTTTGGTAATTGATGTCAATCACTTTCAAGAGAGTTTATATAAGGAATTATGCATCACCATGCAATGCAAAAACCAATAGTGCATGCGAATGAGATGCAAATGCCAAGGAACAAAACCAAAGCAAGAGGAGATAACTCTCTAAACTTCTCCACAAAACTCTCTAAAACTTCTCCCCCATTGGCATCGATTGCCAAAATGGGCGAAAATCTAAGAAGGCCAATATAAATTGTGGTCCTCCATAAATTGTGTATTTCTCAACAAGAGAGTGGAATGCAATACACATACCCAAAGGTAAATACTTGGAGGAACACAAACTATATTGAGGCACAAAGATTGCTAAAGAATGATATGCCACAAAGACATAACAAAGAGAGACACAAGCAATCAGAAGATACCAATTGAAGCAAGTAATCAACGAATATCAATTGAACCAACTAGACCAATGATCCTACGTGCCACAAGAATAAAGATAGTATGATAAGAGCAAAGGAGTGTTCTAAAGAAACTAGAGAAGCTCCCCATGATTTGTGCACACATAAGAATTTTTGTATTTGAATACAAAGTGCACAAAATAGGATCATAGCTCCCCCAAAATCAATAGAAACTCACATCCAGTGCAAGTGATCATATAGGAAACAAAGCCTAGCGCTTGCAACAAGAACATGGTTGAGCACCATGTAAAAGAGGCAACTTAAGAATAGGCTCAACCAAAATGATGTGTGTGAGTCATGGCGAAGCACTTGAGAAGACTAAAATTAGGATGAGCATTAAGCATCAACATAGTCTTGAGAGAATGAGGCACACGGTGCAAGGCCTATCATTCCCACACACAACTGGCAAATGGGTTCACAAGCTTACTAATAAGCAAATAGAGAACCTATGCTTGTGACAACCCATGGTGAAGATAGACGATGAGAGGCTCATCAAGACGAGGGATACCAATTAAGATGGCAAAGCCTCGTAAAGATAAGCAAGAGGAAAATAATCTTCACCACACAAGAGTGCATCAAGATGCAACCACAGAGGACACGCACTCAAGGCAAAAGCTTTCACGGAGCCACCAAAGATATAACATAAGAAAGACAAGGTGGACGTGAAAGAAAGGAAATCATCTAGAGATGTAATTTCTCTCAAGTGTATAAAGGTCTAGGTAGATGTCATGACGATATATATCTACAAAGAAGGATGTACACCCGAAATAGTTACAACACAAAGGAACAAGATATCCAAAAGGAAGTCATACATATACCAATAAGATATGTGCTTGGAAGCATAGCCCAAGGCTAGATATGGTCTTATTGTATATAAATGAATTCCTACCACACAACCATCAAAGACATCACAACTAGCAACAAGAGATCATTGTTGGGATGCTTTGAGAAAGGAAACAAGTATCACAAGAAAGAAAGAATAACATGCCATGATACAATCTACACACGATTGATGCAATAATGTGTGCATGTAGTAGATGATGATACTTGTTACCGAGATAGCACTGGAAGGATGTAGTAGATACCAATTGAAGGTAGAAAGTAGTTCATTGATCATCCTAGCTTGACTCCAATAAGCACATGGTGACAACATCGTCCTTTTGAATGAGTCGAGTATCCAATGCATCTCCAATTGTTCATAGAACAATAGCACAAACAAAATGGTACCCAAACTCATTGGGACCAAAGAGTTAGAGAACCAACAATACATAGGACAAACTCCACATAGATGTGTGCATATAGATATGAAAATGAATCTCATGCACATCTCATCCAATTTGAGACTTGGTGGAGTTTCCCCTATATATTGGGTCAAAGAAAGAAAACATGCCAAAGGAACTACATGAAGTTAAAATGCATGCTCAAGACTTTCAAGAACCGAAGCCAAATGAAAACGAAATGCCAAGTGAAAAAGGATACCAAATAGATAAATCATCACTTGGAAGATATCATTAAAGATACATCAAGGAATGAGATATCCATTGATACACACTGAATTAAAGATGTCACACTCCCAAAGAGAGGATGGTTCCAAACAAACCAAGCTCTCAAAAAAGTTTCATGATGGCACAAGGTACCAAAAAGAAAACAGCTTGCCTTCCACCAACACACTTGATAAGGGTCACAAGATGAGCGTTTTATAGAAAATAGGATAGCTCCCCCACGAGTTGTGCATTATAGAGAATTTGCATTTGAATACAAAATGCACAAGGTGGGATCACCACTTTCACTATATCTAGAAAACACTAGACAAGAACAAGAAATAAACAAGATCCACAAGTGGTATGGAAGACAACGGGAGGTGACACAATCCTTGGCAAGAGAAAAGGCAAGTAAAACAAAAGCCAATGTAAAGATGATCAATAAATTCTACCACACATAAGTGACCACCAATTGTCAAAAGACAAGAAGTAGATGGAAAGAATTCCCGGTGGTAGATAGCAAGGATATCCAACGTCATCTTCACACCACACACAAGCAAATCGCAACTTGTAGAGCTAACATGCCACCTAGGAACAAGATAATTTACAATATCAATTCTAGGTGACAATATCTCGGATGTACACATTTTCTAGGCTTGTAATATGCACAAAGCATATTACTCCCCCATAATGTGATACCAATAAGAACTTAACAAGAGGCAATAAGAGGATCCAACACGAGATAATCAATGGAATTTTTAGAATTTGAATTTCTCATGAGAGATATACCACCCAGCGACTAGATAATCTTGCAGTATCAATACTAGATGGTATTCCTCATGTACAAACATTTATACGATTGTGAGGTGCACAAAGCACATCACTCCCCCAAAATGGGATGTTCCATTAATCTCTCACACGAGCCAACTAGGATACAAACAAGAAGAAAAAAAGGCTCAATGCACGACGCACACGTACATGATGTGCAAACGAACACACGCATACTTGATTGCTCTAGATAAGCAAGTTGGAAGCACAACATATACAAACACATGCAAGGAACAAAACCAAAACATGCATGGGGGCAAGTAACTTTCAATGTAAACAATTAAAGTACAAGTTACCGCAAGGAGGCACATTGGATATAAGATAGAAATTTGATAATCCAATTGACTTGGCTTGAGGCAAAAGGAATGATGAAGTCCCCTTAATTCTTCATAATGTAGCCAAGTCTCCAGTGCCCTCCAACAACACCTATTGATCAAGTTTGAGCTAGTTGGTCCCCAACCAAGTTGGGTCCTAAGAGGTTAGTCACAATAGGCTTGGCTACCCAAATGGTTCTTTGCTTCAAACCACATTGAGTACCAACAAACTTAGCAACCACATTGCCAACCTTATCCTTCCCAAGAGAATAGACACCATCAATAATAATTGGGTTGGATAAGTTACCACTAGTGCATGAAGAAGCGACGTGACCTTTCTCACGACATAAGTAGCAACGTCTACTCCTCACTTTCTTCTCACTTGATTTCTGAACAAGAGAAGCATTAACTTGAGTCTTCTTGGGAAGTGGCCTTTCTTCAACTTGAGGTTGAGCATGAGATTGAACTTGTGGCCTCTTCCCTTGTTGCTTGTCACTAATGGCCTTCTTCTTCAATGGGCAAGATCTAACATGATGCCCTTCTACTTTGCACTTGAAGCAAACAATCTTGGCCGAATTCTTGACTTGTTATTGGCCCTTCCTTTTGTTCATCTTGGACTTCTTCTTCTTATTGGAATTGAATCCAAGTCCACCTTTGTCATTGGGGGATTTTTGCACACTCAAGATACTGTTGAGTGTGGATTTCCCTTGATGACTCTTTTCCAAGTCTTTCTTCAAAGAAGTGACTTGGGCCTTGAGCTCTTTGATTTCCTCTACATGGTTAGTCTCAACACAAGTACTAGAGGAAGTATAAGCTTCATCGTTAGAGCAACAAGGCAAGGAAAGCAATTCATCACAAGATGTACCAACATTGTGAGTAGATGAATTACAAGGACTAGCACATGGCAATATACTATTTTGACTAAAAGTAGTGCTAGTATCCACATGAGGATCACTAGATGTTACCTTAACAATCATGGCCTCATGAGCTATCTTTAGCACACTATGGGATACTAGAAGATCATCATGAGAGCTTGAGAGCTTTTCATGACTTTCTTCCAATTTCCCATAATTGCTAGATAGCACCTCAAGTTGAGCCCCTAGCTCAACATTCTCCTTCAAAATGGATGCTTCACAAGTAATAGAGTTAGTAGCACAAGCATCATCATTTACAACAATAGGAGAGGACAACTTGGTTAGCTCTTTTAAATAAGAAGCTTCAAGTTGGGCATGAGACTCGGTGAGTTTGATGAGCTCACCCTTGATGACCCTTGAGCCATTTTTGAGGTGCTCAAAATCCTCAAGGAGTCTAGCATGAGAAACTTCAAGCTTAGCATTTTTAATTTTGAAATCATTGGCCACCTCAAGAGCTCTATCATGAGATTCCCTCACTCTAGATAATTCTAGAGCAAAAGTCTCCTCAAGAGATTTGGAGGTGGTTTGTTCATGTTCAAGAGCTTGAGATAGCTCCGCAATCTCATTTGCGTAATCACGCACATGAGCTTCCATTTTATCAATGGTGGCCTCATGCTCCTCTAGATGAGATTCCAACTCCTCAATGTATTTCTTGCCATCAATGGCAATGGACATTATTTCCATGAAGTTGGAATGAGCAATTTTATTTTTATGAAGAGCTTTAAAAATCATTTCCCCCTTAGTTTTTAAGGAGGCAACATTATCATTCTCTTCATCATTATCCTCAACATCATCATCAAGAGACATATTAGGGTACAAAGTAGGAGATACCTTTGACGCCTTAGCCATAAGGCAAAAAGCAATAGATGATGATGTAGGATCCCTTGAGGCACCATTAAACACCACATCTTGTTCCATGGAGTGTTCGATTTCCTCTACATTGTTAGCACAACAATTCGAGGAAATAGATGCATTTTTATCATGGCAACAAGACATAGCAAGCATATCATCATGAGATTTAGTCAAGCAATTTCTACATGATATGCAAGGACTATCAACACAAGCATGTGAAAAATTTGGAGTGCTCGAAGTGTTAAAGCCCAAAGAAGGAGCATTGCAATAATATAGTGATGAAGGATCATCCACAATAAGCATACTATCATCATTGCAATGACCAACACTACTCACCATATCATTACCTTGTGGCAAACCACATGTAGGTGAAGTAGAATAAGTTGAGAAGACTATACGACCGGAGGTGGAGGGAGAACAATCATCTCCACAAATCTTGGACACACCATATTTATCTTGAAGCTTCGTCCACAACTCATGAGCATCCCGGAACAGCATGAGTTCAAATATAACTACATTGCTCAAAGCATCGAAAAGCACATTAGAAGCTTGAGCATTGAGATAAGAGTTTTTCTAATCCTCTAAAGATAATCTTTGGGGATCCTTTGGAGGAGAAAAACCCATATCTACAATTCGCTCTAAATTTGGGTCCATGACCCTAAAGAGATTAAGCATGCGAATTACCCAAACAACAAAATTTTTGCCATCGAAACTAAGAGTGTCAGAGAATCCTAATCCCCTAGTCGACATCTTTACTCTCTTGGCGGTTAAGCCCAACAACGAGAGACGAGGCTCTGATACCAATTGAAAGATCGAGGATGTCGCCTAGAGGGGGGGGTGAATAGGCGCTTTAAAATAATTACGGTTTAGGCTTGAACAAATGCGGAATAAACCTAACAGTTAATTTGTCAAGCACAAAACCTAAAACAACTAGGCTCACCTATGTGCACCAACAACTTATGCTAAGGAAGATAAGCAACTATGTGATAGCAAGATATATGACAAAGAACAATATGGCTATCACAAAGTAAAGTGCATAAGTAAAGGGCTCGGGTAAGAGATAACCGAGGCACGCGGAGACAATGATGTATCCCGAAGTTCACACCCTTGCGGATGCTAATCTTCGTTTGGAGCGGTGTGGAGGCACAATGCTCCCCAAGAAGACACTAGGGCCACCGTAATCTCCTCACGCCCTCGCGCAATGCAAGATGCCGTGATTCCACTAAGGGACCCTTGAGGGCGGTCACCGAACCCATACAAATGGCAACCCTTGGGGGCGGTCACCGAACCCATACACTTTGGCAACCCTTGGGGGCGGTCACCGGAACCCGTCAAAATGCTCGGGGCGATATCCACAACCTAATTGGAGACCCGACGCTTGCCCGGAGCTTTACACCACAATGATTGAGCTCCGAACACCACCAACCGTCTAGGGCGCCCAAGCACCCAAGAGGAACAAGCTCAAGGGCACCAAGCACCCAAGAGTAATAAGCTTCTCAAACTTCACTTCCACGTATCACCGTGGAGAACTCAAACCGATGCACCAAATGCAATGGCAATGGCACACGGAGTGCCCAAGTCCTTCTCTCCCAAATCCCACCAAAGCAACTAATGCTAGGGAGGAAAATGAGAGGAAGAACGAAAGAAGAACACGAAGAACTCCAAGATCTAGATCCAAGGGGTTCCCCTCACTTAGAGTAGAAAGTGATTGGTGGAAACGTGGATCTAGACCTCCTCTCTCTTTTCCCTCAAAAACTAGCAAGAATCCATGCAGGGATTGAGAGTTAGCAAGCTCGAAGAAGGTCAACAATGGGGGAAGAACACGAGCTCAAAAAGATAAGGTTCAATGGGGAAGAAGACCCCCTTTTATAGGTGGGGGAAAATCTAACCGTTATGCTCACAACCGCACAGAGCGGTACTACCGCTCGTCCTCACGGTACTACCGCTAGGGATCGCGGTACTACTGCTTGCGGTACAAAAAAATACTTCCGTACCTACCTCCGCAGGACTTGGGACGAGTTTTTTTGGTCCGGAGCGGTACTACCGCTGTAGGAGCCGCGGTAGCACCGCTCTAGAGCGGTAGTAAAAAATTACATCCGCTCCAATTCGCGGTAGTACCGCTGCAGCCTTTTCAGAACACCAAAACTACCACAACTTTTGCAAACGGACTCCGAATTTGATGAAACCAAGTTTGTTGGAAAGCTAGCGACAAGGGCTAACACAATCTTGATAGAAATACCAATAATAAGAAAATTAGAAAAGGCCAAAAGAAAATGGTGAGAACCCTTCCTCGGATAAGACCGGTAAAACCTCCAACACCGAAAACATCATAGAAGACGCATGCAAACTCCGTTTTCGATGAACTCAAGCTTGTCATCAAGATGACCATAAGCTCTAAGACTCACAAAGAGAATCAAACAAGAACCAAGAAACATGATGCAAGGATGCAATGGTTTGAGCTCTCTACGAACGATACGATCAAGCAACTCATCGAGAGCCCCCCTTGATAGTACGGCAATCGATCCTATAACCCGGTCTCCCACAACTACCATGAGACCGGTAAAATAGAAAACCTATCAAGGGCAAACCTTTGCCTTGCACATGGTCCACTTGAGCTAGATGATGACGATCTTGACTCCCTCAAGTTGGACCACCTTTCTTGATTGCGTTGGCTCGATAAAGACTAGTTGATTGTTCCCACATACTCCACTATGGGTGAGCCACTCTTCGGCTCATCTTCACAAGTCCATTGACACCACAATGGATGGCAAGATTCAAGCACTTGATCTCTTTGTGATGCTCCACTTGAACTTACACACGGCAATCTTGATGGCGATCACCACTTGATGTCATCCTTTCCATGGGTTGTATGATATCTTCCTCTTGATGCAAGCCCACGGATACGTACCTAACCCCACATATAACTCTCACATAGACCATGGGTTAGTACACAAAGTGCAATGGACAATGCTTACCATACCATGGGATCACTTGATCCCTCTCGGTATATCTTCTACGCTTTGTGAGTTGATCAACTTGATTCACTCTTGACTTAGTCTTGATCAACCTTGAATCTTTGCAACTCTCTTCATTTGGATGATGTCTTGAAGGTAAACATGAATGATCACACAACCTTCTTCTTCAAGCATGCTTGCAATAAGCTCAACACTCGCATGACCAATCTTTGGATAATTCCTTAATAGCACCTTGGTCAACTCATAAACTCCTTGAAACCAACACATGGACTTCAAGAAAAGCCTATGGACAAATCCTTCAAATATAACTCAAGACAACCATTAGTCCATAGAGATTGTCATCAATTACCAAAACCAAACATGGGGGCACCGCATGTTCTTTCAATCTCCCCCATTTTGGTAATTGATGACAATCACTTTCAAGAGAGTTTATATAAGGAATTATGCATCACCATGCAATGCAACAACCAATAGTGCATGCGAATGAGATGCAAATGCCAAGGAACAAAACCAAAGCAAGAGAAGATAACTCTCTAAACTTCTCCACAAAACTCTCTGAAACTTCTCCCCCATTGGCATCGATTGCCAAAATGGGCGAAAATCTAAGAAGGCCAATATAAATTGTGGTCCTCCATAAATTGTGTATTTCTCAACAAGAGAGTGGAATGCAATACACATACCCAAAGGTAAATACTTGGAGGAACACAAACTATATTGAGGCACAAAGATTGCTAAAGAATGATATGCCACAAAGACATAACAAAGAGAGACACAAGCAATCAGAAGATACCAATTGAAGCAAGCAATCAACGAATATCAATTGAACCAACTAGACCAATGATCCTACGTGCCACAAGAATAAAGATATTATGATAAGCGCAAAGGAGTGTTCTAAAGACAACCATTAGTCCATAGAGATTGTCATCAATTACCAAAACCAAACATGGGGGCACCGCATGTTCTTTCAATGTTTCATAAGACTAATCAGGCATGAATGTCCCTTCATTATCACAGTTTATTCTCTTTGATTATTTTAGCGCTCGCGTATCCACATTTTTTAAATTAGAGTCAAACAATATTTTCTCTTTTATTGGCACATGCCCATAATCTTTTTAACTTATATCCAACCAGGATAAATAAACGCGCGCTGCTAACCAATGTCCATCGCGAATATTTACGAAAATACGATAGCTTCAGATTGATTTATATTTTTGAACATTCAAAGAAATATGAATTGCCAAATATTCTTCGAAACATTGTCTTTTTTCGAAAGCCCGAACAGTTTAAAAAATGCGAACATTTTTTTTTCGAAAATTCCATATAATTTTTGAAAAAAGCAAAAAAAATTAGAAACGGGAATAGTAATTGAAATCGTATATTTTCTTTTGAAATAATGAACCGTTTATAAAACACAACATTATTGTTTTTTTAAACGGGGACATTCAAAATAATTTTAAAAAATGTTTTCTTGGAAGCAAACATTATTTTGTTTTTGTTAAATTTTCACTAAAATAGGAATATTTTTTTAACATGGAACATTTTTTAAAATATTAATTTTATAAAAAAATCTCCAACATTTCTGATTTTTTTTAAATGGCAACATTTTTAAAATGTTGACGAAATTCCGAAACCATATATTTTTAGATTTCTAATATTTTTTGAAACAGGAATAATATTTTGTAATGCTGATTTTTCCGAATATTTAAACAAAAATTGAAATTATGATATATTTTGTATATTTTTATTTCATGGAAAAATAAAAATAAAGAAGGGGAAAATGAAACCAAACAGAAACAGAACACTAAACAAATAAAAACGGGCCGGCCCAGTCTTGGGCGACCTGTCAGTACCTTCCACTATTAGTCGCCATGTACGACAAATAAGGTCCTCCCAACGCATGGGCATGATAATTACTGGGTTGGCTTTGTTGGGCAGGAGTGCGTCTGGTCCAATTGCGGAATTCTGGACAATTTTTTTGTCTTTTCTAGTGTAGAGACGAACAAAAATTTAGTACCACCTCGGATAGAAAAAAATATTTTTGGCGGTGAACGGATGAAAATATTGGAAAAACGCACCTTGCTTTATTAGTCGGTATATATAGGTATATATATAGAGAGAGGGGTATAGATATAGATATAGATACAGATATAGAGGTATAGATATAGATATAGATAATGATGGATCACACGAGAAGCATGACTTTACCTAGTTTGAGGTTGCTTAGCAGTTTAAGATTGCTCAATGCACAGAAGCAAAGAGGAACAAAATTGCATCCAAGCCAAGCCAGGCAAATTTAACAGATTTGACCTATAGACGAAATCAAATCACAGAATGAACTGTCCGTGAAACTATTTCACGCGGTTGACCCGTGGCGCCTAGCTCTCAGGCGCTGCACTAGTGCAACGCCGGGAGCTAGGCGCTGCACTGTATAGTGTGGCGCCTAGCTCTCAGGCGCTGCACACTGACTTAGTAATTTTCTGAACACACGGGTGCGATGCTGGCCGTGTAGCGCCTATCTCTAAGGCGTTGCACAGTGTAGTGTGGCGCCGTCGTGTCGGGCGTCACACAAAAAGTCAGCCGCGTGAAATAGTTTCACAGATAGTTTATTTTATGATTTGATTTCGCCTGTAGGTCAAAATTGTCAAATTTGCCGCCCAGCCATGCAAACCTTACGTGCAATGATGATCCGAGATCAGCCGTCTCCTCGGTCAAGCGACCCATTCAACCGCATGGCCCACGTGACAACCCCTCTTCTCCTGCCACAAGACAAAAATCCTATCTCCCCCCTTTCCAATGGTTTTCAACCCGCACCCCACCAACTCACACGGGATATATCCCTCAAAAAAAAAACTCACACGGGATATTACCATCCACTGACACGGGGCCCCGATGAGCAGCAAAACAGAATTGGTGGAGCCCGTAAGTCCTCCTGCACATAAACACGTACCCTCCTCCTTTTGCTAAAAGCTGTGGGACATATACGTCAGTCTAACTTTGACTGTCAGGTAAGGTGCTTGGATGGTGATAAAGGGCAGTTTTGGGGTCCAACGGCCCGCCACTGCGCTCGGCCCACCGCGCACAGAGAGAGACCCGTCCCGGGGAGGCCGGGACAGAGGGAGCTTCAGCATTTCCGCCGCCTCCACCCCTCCGATCGCGCCAGCGTGTCCCCCCTCGCCCTAGGGAAGGGAGGCTGGGCCGTCGGATCCGGGTATAAGTAGCGACGCGCACGCGGGCCGTGCCTATTCCTGTACTTGCCTCCCCGGCCACCTCCCCCGTTTGGTTCCACCATTCCATTCCAGCGCAGGACGGCGGGACGCGCGAGGCGGAGGCGGAAGGAAGCGGAGCGCGCTCGCGCTAGGGTTCGTCCGCTCCCTCCCCCCTCCCTGTTCCGGCCGAATCGACCCACCCTAGCTGGCTAGCGCTGACCCGCTGCGCCGAATGCAGGCGGAAGCCCCCGAGATCGCGAGGTGGTGGAGGCGGAGATGACGGCGCCGCGCGGTGGCGGGGATATGCCATCGTCGATGGCGTCGGCCGCCGCCGCCGCTTCGACGTCCGAGCCCAACACGCCGTCGTCGGCGCACGCGTCGGGGCTCAACCGGCGGGGGTCGAGGGGCGCCGCCATGGCCTCCTTCTCCATGGAGGTCTTCGACAACGAGGTGGTGCCGTCCTCGCTCAGCAGCATCGCCCCCATCCTGCGCGTCGCCGCCGAGATCGAGCACGAGCGCCCCCGCGTCGCCTACCTCTGTAAGTTCGTTGCACCTCGAAGCGTCCGCGCGCGCGTGCCTGTTTTGGGAGATTTTCGACGCCTTTTCCTGGCACAGCTTGGCGCATTTGGTGTCTCGGTCGGACGAAACGGGCAATTCGTGATGATATGTTTGGCGATTCATAGATGTCGCACAGTCGTTGTAGTGTTTATTTGGGAAGGTTTTGTGCTCACGACTCTCGAAAAATCTATGCCGCGTGCGTCGGTTGTTGTTTTTTTGTTTCTGTGCTGCTTTGATTGGTATGAGTTTAAGGGGCATGTCTGAGATTTCTCCGTGTATGTTGGTTTTACTGCGTTAGCTGGATCTTCGGCTTTGATATGTTTCTCCTTACTCGCGAAGCTGATCTTAGAAGTAGCCAGCTTCTCTCCTGTATGCTGCATCATGAGGTGTTCGTATATGATCGTATCAACGAGATGGCTTGTGTTTGAGAGCACAGATTAGATTTAGTTGATGCAATTTCCAGATTCCAACCTTCTCCCTCGATTGTGTTGCTTTTGCTTGAATTTGGTATCTATTTAATACTTGCTGCTTATGTTTGAATCATTAATTTAGGCTAGGATAGTGCTGCGCGATCAGTTTGCTTGGAAAGTTGGAATACCATATATCAGGTAGCTCGTGTTGGTTCCTCGCGCGGTGTCTCTATGTGAGATTTCTCCGCCTATGTCGATCTAGTTGTACACGCTGCCCTAGATTTTGGATGTTGTGTGTTTTCTCCTTTTTTCAGTAGCTAATTTTGTGGCAGGTTTGCTTCTGTATGTTTTTCGGAGTGCAGAGCCGCAGATTTGATTCATTTGATGGCTTTTCCGACAGTTCTCCTTCATTTTGATTGAATATGAGCACGCTCTGTGTTGTTTGAATCATGTCAGATATGACAGTTTTGCTCTACCAGCTTTTCTTCGAAGAGTGCATAACTGCATGTCACGTAGCACGAGTGGGTGCTTCTGGTTCGCCCTTTTTCGGGATCTCACGTTGATCTGTTATTCTGTGAACTAGGTCGGTTCTATGCCTTCGAGAAGGCGCACAGGCTGGACCAGAACTCTGTTGGCCGTGGCGTCCGGCAGTTCAAAACATCCCTGCTTCAACGATTAGAGAAGGTGTGAGACATCTTTCTCTGTCTCTTCCCCTCCATAATTTCTGCATGATCTAGCTGACTTGGCGTACATGAGGGTTTGTTTTGTTAGTTGATACATGTCGATCTGATCATGTTCCCTCGCTGGTTTTGACTGGGTGACTGTATCTGGCCTTCATAGATATATTATGCAAGTTGTTGAATTATTATTACTACTATCTTAGCTTTTTAACTGCTTGCAGGATATATAGGTAATATATGAGTTTGTTTGGCTAATAAGCCTCATGGAGTTAAAAACAAGCTGGAAGCTAATATGGACGACACTACCTTAATTTAGTTGTCAAAATGTAGTAGTGGTCCGAGTTATATGTTGTCCAAATGCTCAGATAAACCAAAGGGAAATAGGCAACATGCATGCATTTTAAGCCATGAAAGTATTTCCTACTTTTCATTTTTGTGTTGTAATATATATCTTGCAGATACACGATTTTTAACTTGAAGAGTATGGTTGCTGGACTTTAATTCAGTACACATTTGTTTCATGATAAGCTTACCAAACTCCATGTCCAAATACATGACGTAGAAAGCATGTAGTCAAACTTCTCTACCTTTGACCATTAGTCAAATCAAATTATTTAGTTTTTTATGGAAATTATGCCATTAGATTTATAATTCAGAGCAGTTTCACTATATATACTTTTTACTTATATATGTTGTTCATTGAAGACTCAAAATACAAAACATTATCTATCTATCTTAGAATGGTGGGAGTATATTTGATTATTAGTGATAAGTTGATAACTGTCGATACTCAATCTGGAAATTTTATTGTCATTATCTTAATTTGATGAACATATTGGGAGTTGTTATCAGCCAAGCAAACCTGCAAGCTCACTTAATCCTACCTAACAGATACAGAACACTGTTCTATTAATAGAATGGTGTGCTTCGTTTTATTGTGATTATCTTAATTTTTAACCATATTGGGAGTTGTAATCATCCAAGCAAAACTACAAGCTCACTTGATCCTACCTGATAGATAAAGAACATGGTTCCAGTAATAGAATGTTGTGCTTTTCTTTCAAAGTCACAACTAAACCTTCAGTTCAGATTCAACATTAATTTTGTGTTTCTGCTGGGGAGGGGGATGAGGTAAACTGACTTCAGAATTCAGATTACACCATCCTCCTCATGATTCTTCTCAACTCTCAATTGATCAGTTTGCAATGGCAGATTCTTGTTTGTTAGAGATATAATGAGGTAGCCACATTCTCACCTGAGCTTATTTTTTCAGATGATCCAGTTCAAATTTACCACTTTGTTGTTTCCTACTTGAAATGGCCAGCGAATGTAGTAGAATGGGGAAAAGGAGCAGGACTTAGGGTTCGCTTGTTTTCTTAAATCGGATTTTGCCTAACCTACTCTTGAATCCAAAGATCCTGCCTTAAAATTTCCCATTTCTCTCCTACGCAATCCAACAGGATAATAGCCCGAGTCTCGCAAAGCGATTGAAGAAAACTGATGCCCGCGAAATTGAGAGTTTCTATCAAGAATACTATGAGAACTATGTCCGCACCCTCGACAAAGGGGAACAAGCCGACAGGTAATTCCCAATCCCTAACATATACTGCGATCTCCTCTATAAGTCCAATCCCTCGCTATCACGAATCCGGTCCCATGACATTGTCGCCTCCAGGACTCAACTTGGGAAGGCCTACCAAACGGCTGGAGTCCTCTTCGAGGTGCTCTGTGCCGTCAACAAGAATGAGAAGGTTGAGCAAGTTAACCCCGAGGTTTGTGCTCACTCCAGCCAACTGTCGTCATTCTTTCTCAGTAGAAATCTAGGTTCCCTCTAATGCATCGAGTTTCTCCAAATTTCCTCTGCACAGATTATGCGCTGGCACACTGAGGTGCAAGAAAAGAAAGACATCTACGCACCGTTCAATATTTTGCCTCTCGATGCGGCCAGTGCATCCCAGTCCATCATGCAACTAGAGGAGGTATACGACTCGCAACAATGCAGCCTATTTCCTCAAAACAGGAACAATTGCATCATGTACTGGTTCAATTAAAGAAACTGACGTGGTCATCGAATGCATCATTAACAGATAAAAGCAGCAGTCGCAGCTCTGCGGTACACACGGGGTTTGACCTGGCCTTCTGCATTTGAGCCGGAAAGGCAGAAGGGGGGTGAGCTCGATTTGCTCGATTGGTTGAGAGCTATGTTTGGCTTTCAGGTCTGCTACTCACTCCAGGCAAACCAATTTCGATTGGTCCATTGTATTACTAAGCTAACACTAGCTTATCTTCTTGTGTGCAGCGGGACAGTGTCAGGAATCAACGGGAGCATTTGATTCTTCTCCTCGCTAATGTGCACATTAGACTTGAGCCAAAGCCTGAACCACTTAGCAAGGCACACTCTTCTATCGATATTTACTTTGACAGCTTGACTTTATGAATATCAATGTGATAAGCATAAGATCAATGGGTTATGCATGCATAAAAATGTGGTGGTAGCTTCTGACAGAACAGGATATGTCTGAGTTTCTAATATTTTAGAAAAAATAAAGTTATTTTTCATTGGATTAGTAACCAATTATTACCTTCAACGTTATAATGTTTGTTGGTGTAACTTGCCATAACATACACATGCAGTTTAATTTCTTTCTTGATACTACTACTTTTGATTTCCATATTCTTGACATTAGAATTTGCTGGACTGGTGCCACTACTTGCAAAAATAGCTGACTTGTTGGCATTCCGCCACGAATTCGGTTGATTGAACTTTCTGTATGCATTATTCTGAAGCAAGTGCGTAGCTAAATAATGTTAATTACACCCTCCATTTACCATGCTTTCCTTCTCTCCTTTTTGTTCATTGTTGCGTGATGATTGATCTCACCCATTCTTTCACCCCTGAAACAGCTAGATGACCGAGCTGTTGATGTAGTGATGAACAAGTTGTTCAACAACTACAAGAAGTGGTGCAAATTTTTGTCACGGAAACATAGTTTGAGGTATATAATTCCTTAATCAGTTTCCTCTTTATGTACATTATTGTGCTGATAATCTTGCAACTGCAGAAATCCTCCAGGTGCTCAATTACAGGAAGTTCAGCAACGCAGAATTTTGTACCTAGGTCTTTATCTTCTTATCTGGGGCGAATCAGCAAATATCCGGTTTATGCCAGAGTGTCTTTGCTACATTTTTCACAATGTAATTTGCACATTCTTATTATCATATCAAGTACCAAATCTCATTGCAAAAATATATCTTTGAATGATTCTTCTCAATGTGTTCAGATGGCATATGAGTTGCATGGGTTGCTTGCTGGAAATGTTAGTATTGTGACTGGTGAAAATATCAGGCCATCTTATGGTGGGGATGAGGAGGCTTTCTTAAAGAAAGTGGTCACACCTATCTATCGTGTCATCAGAAAGGTACTTTGAGAAATTACCATTACCTGAAATTCCAAGTTAGTTTGTTCTAAATATAATTGTGGTGGTTTTTCAGGAGGCAGGAAAAAGCCAACATGGAAAAACTGCACATTCAGCATGGTGTAATTATGATGATCTAAATGAGTACTTCTGGTCTGTTTACAGCCCTATTTTCTGGTCACATGCTGACAGCCTTTTCACACTTTCTCTGATAGATCCTACTCTGTTTCAGGACACCTGATTGTTTCTCACTGGGATGGCCAATGCGAGATGATGGTGACTTCTTCAAATCCGTGCATGATTCAAGGCCTGTAGCAGTGGTACAGTTCGATATCAGTCTGTCAGTATCTCTTTCAAAGACTTTGATTAGGAGGAGAATACTGACAAATAACTATTTGTAGGCTGGAAGCTCCTCACCAAAGGGTTCTAGTAAAGGCACAGGCAAGACAAATTTTGTAGAGACAAGATCGTTTTGGCACATCTTTCGTAGTTTTGACCGAATGTGGACCTTCTATCTGTTGGCTCTACAGGTACTGTGCCGAATTCTTCGATGGGCTTTTTCTCTGTACTATGGTTTTTGATGTTTTGACACTGTGAATCTTATAATTTTTAAACCGAACAGGCAATGTTGATTTTTGCTTGGAGTGAATACTCAGTGACTCAAATCCTTCAGAAGGACCTCTTATATTCTCTATCAAGCATATTTGTCACAGCAGCATTTTTACAGTTCCTCCAAAGTATGTTTCCCATTTCAAATACTTGTTTTATATACAAGGAATTTTTCTGATGCATGTAATATTTCCTTTTATTTTTTGAGAACCTGAAATTTTTAGTATGACAAGTGATGAATATTGGCATAATTTAGTTCCCTTTATGTATGTACTACCTTCTGCTTTTGTCAATGGCATTACGGTAAGACTATGTTAAGCTAGGTTCCCGCGATACAGAGCACTTTCACTGCAGAAAGCAACTGGCAAGAACATTCATGTAGATATCTGCAACTTTAGGATCTCTTCTCATATGCATTAAACTAGTGTTACTATACCGAGCAGTCATGTTCTTGAGATGCTCTCTGGTCTGGAATTCTTGTGGTCTTAAGAAGGTTCTGGTGCAATAACAAATTCGTCATCCAAACTGAAACTGATATTTTCTTTAATTTTGATGGCAGGTATTTTAGACTTTATTCTGAACTTTCCTGGCCACATTAGATGCAAGTTCATTGACGTCGTGAGAAATATTCTTAAGATAGTAGTTAGTGCCGCGTGGGCTGTGATTCTTCCCATTTTCTACATCAGCAGTCAAACAAAAGTCAATTTACCACTGAAAAATCTGGACAGATGGTTTGGTTATGTGAAAGGAGTGCCACAACTATATATCCTGGCTGTGGCGGTGTACCTGATACCCAATATGATTAGTGCAACGCTCTTCCTGTTTCCGATGTTTCGAAGGTGGATAGAGAGCTCGGATTGGCATATTGTTAGACTGCTACTGTGGTGGTCTCAGGTCTTCAATTCAATCTATTTTATTTGTTTATGTTCTATTATGTGGAAATTACTTATGCAGCTTATCCTCATTGTAAATATTCATTTCAAAATTTCTGCTATGTGGCAATTTTTAATAAGGTAATATTTGATAAAATGGAACTGTATTTTGTAGAATGAATTTGTCTTGATATCCTTGCCAGCTTATTGTTTGTCATAGTATCCTAGAGGGTAGAGAAACTACTGATTAATTGTAAACTGTAACTTGCAAGAAGAGAAAATAATCCAATGACTTCTGATGCCAGGGCAGAGATTATCCTGCTATTTTGTCATTAGTTTGAAAAAAAACATTTTATGGTTAGTTAAAAAGTTCTCCCATGCTTGTGAAAATTGATAGTTTTCACTTCTCTAACAATATGTGTTCAACTGAACACATTTGCTATCCCAGTAATCAAAATGATATTGCAAGGGTACAGATGGACAAAACAGGGTGGGAAACGTGAAGGCAATAGATTATTTTGTATGCAAGTAAAATAACTGGATGAATTTCCCTGGATCATAAGGCGCTGTACATTTATTCGTTTTTCATATTTCTTTCTTGTGCGGCTTGCTACACTACACTAATGGCAATGCCCATTTTCCTTGTTCTTGCTGCACACGCTAATTGTATAAATAACTGCAGAAACGAATTTATGTTGGCCGTGGAATGCATGAAAGTCAAGCTGCTCTTCTGAAGTAAGTTACTCTGTTCTGTTTTTCTTCTGTTAGAGCTTTATTCTGCAGAAAAAACTCAATTCTCTTCTATTCAACTGAGAAGGTACACAATATTTTGGATTTTGCTGCTATGCGCGAAGCTTTCCTTCAGTTACTTTGTCCAGGTAAGTTCTATGCTTAGTTATTTGCAAACATGCTTTGACGAGATTGATCTGAAACAGTTTAATTTGCAGATACAACCTCTTATAAGGCCTACCAAGGATATAATGAGTGTTCATAACATTCGTTATGAGTGGCATGAGTTTTTTCCAAACGGTAATTCCAATGCTTTTTTTGGTGCCGCCTTCATTCTGGAACCCCTTTTTACTGATAATTCGTTGCCTTTTCAGCGTCATATAATATCGCTGCTATCCTATCCCTCTGGACCCCTGTTCTGTTGGTATGCACTTATCCAGCCTGCTAGTGTAGTGCCTATCCAGCTATGTATTAGCTGAAAAGTAGCTTCAGTTATTCCATTTGTTTCGAAACTGCATTCTAAATCTTGGTTTATCAACTACAATGCTTTTATTCTTGTAGGTCTATTTGATGGATACACAGATATGGTACGCCATTTTCTCTACAATATCGGGCGGTATGTCTGGGGCACTTGGACGACTTGGGGAGGTAATGATAAATCTGAACTATTCTCTGTAATCTGTTGTTTTGCTTTATAGTTTAGAACTTATAATGACCATAAGTGTAGGGCACCCCAAGATTGATGGATAGTTAAGGGGCTTTTTCTTTATATTCAAGAGTAAACTGAACGTGTCGAGGTCTCGGTCAATTGCATGAACCAAATAGCTCGTACTCCCTCCGTTTATATAAGAGCGTTTAGATCACTACTTTAGTGATCTAAACGCTCTTATATTAGTTTACAGAGGGAGTACTTTATAAACATAACGGCGGGCTATGTAGATGGTAATACAGTTTTATGCAGAATATTTTGTTTGAGGAAGCTTAGCGAGGTATTTTAATAAGTGGAAATCACCTTTTTTGTTTTTGCAGCCTGAGAATTCAGAATAAACTACATTAGATTATAATGGTAATTTTAAGTAGATAAATATGGAAGTGTATTCACAAGGCAAATGGGATATTCATTTTTAGGAGGATCCTCTGGGAGTCGCACTTCAGTCTTGTTTCTGTTATGCTGCCGTATTTACAAGAAAACCTTTTTCATATTCATGAAATGAAGCAAAAAATGTATTGCTGGTGGCTTGGTGCATTTATAGTCGGATATTCTCCTTTTTAACCGTCGACATTTTTGTATTAGCACTGCCTTTTTTACTTTGTTATTGCCCTACAGCGTTGTGTAACTTTTTCTTTTTGCGAGAGTTAAGAAGCTGAACTTCATACTATTCTGGTTTCTGATGGAGTTGCTACACTCCTGTACCAGATTCGAACACTAGGAATGCTGAGATCACGATTTCACTCTTTGCCTGGAGCCTTCAATACATATTTGGTGCCATCAGACAAAGGCAGAAACAGACGTTTTTCACTCTCAAAGCGCTTCGCAGAGGTACCAAATGACAATAACGAAAATTATTGTCAAGATTTCACTTATAACCCCCCTTAAAAGTTATGATATAATGAAGAATTTAAAGTACAGGTTTCCCCCAACAAGAGAACTGAAGCTGCCAAGTTTGCTCAACTGTGGAATGAAGTGATTTGCAGTTTCCGCGACGAAGATTTTATAAGTGATAAGTGAGGCCCTTAGATCATGTTCACCTAGAAAACATTATCATTGCAATGCAGATAATAGACCTTCTGTTATGCAGGGAGATGGACCTATTGGTGGTTCCATACTCGTCAGACCCGAGCCTAAAATTGATGCAGTGGCCGTTGTTCTTGCTTGCTAGCAAGGTTTGACAGAACAAATTTAATATGTTCAGTCTACCTTGTTACATGTTTGTGTTCGGATCTTACTGGAAATCATTTTGATTGAAATTTGCAGATACCTATAGCTTTAGACATGGCAGCACAATTTAGACCGAGAGACAGTGATTTGTGGAAGCGTATATGTGCAGACGAGTATATGAAGTGCGCTGTAATTGAATGCTACGAGTCATTCAAACTTGTTCTTAATTTAGTGGTGGTTGGAGAAAATGAAAAAAGGTATCTTCTTATACTTCCATTTTTCACTGTTTCACGTATCTCTATGTGAGAAAGACATTGATGTTGTTTGTCATAGCTTTTAGGTATTCAGTTAATGATAACACTAGGAAATAAATACTTACATCCGGAATAGACATTGTGCACTATTTTTCTTCAAAAAAATCGTTACTACGCCCTCCGTTCCTAAATATAAGTCTTTTTAGAGATTTCACTATGGACTAGATACGGATCAAAATGAGTGAATCTACACTCTAAAATATGTCCATATACATCCGTATGTAGTTTATAGTGAAATCTCTAAAAAGACTTACATTTAGGAACGGAGGGAGTAGTACCTAGTAGTAGGTTTCTTTTGCCCGCACAGTACCTATAGGTTATAATTTCTATGATTGTCTAAGGCTCCTCTGTTGACGAATCCTTTCCACTTTTGAGCAAGACAGGGCCACCCAGGAAATCATTTGTTTCGTTCCAATATGATAAAAGCATTCTTACCATAAACTGGAAAACACGCAGGTCAGGACAAGTATTTTTGAACATATAAAGTGGTCAGACATGGCTGAATATTTGTAGTTTGAACATGCACGTTTTCATTCGTATTAGTGATGCCAAAAATCAATACAAATATACTACTAAAAATCTACAACCCTATATGATAATGGGGTTTGAGAGTTCAAGATTACAAATCCATTACTTTTACCAATAAATATATATATCTGGCTAGTTGCGTATGGCTGCACATCATCACTTTCAAACTTAAGAATCAAGATATTCCAAATTGAACTAGGGAGAAGGACTGCCAAACACCTCCATTGTGCAATATGCATGGAAGGGAAACCATGATTAGTTGTAACTGCTAAATGTGCAACGTGTGTTAGATAGGCAGCCTTAGTACTATTGAAGGCATCTGTGTCCATCTTTCATGTTTTTTTTACTGCATTGTTCTTTATCATTGCATGCTCACTGTTATCTTGATCTTCTACTGACATGTTTGTTCACTAACTTCAACAGGATTATTGGCATTATAATCAAAGAGATTGAAGCTAACATTGCAAAGAATACATTCCTCGCCAATTTTAGGATGAGCGCATTGCCAGTCCTTTGCAAGAAGTTTGTGGAGCTTGTATCCACCTTGGTAAGCAATGTTGTTACCTCTACTGAACACCAACCCTATTGAAGATTGCATTGCTTGATATTTTTTTAGACAAGTAACACGTTCGGTTATTGCTACGATTATGTGATCACATCTGCAGAAAGAAAGAGACGCCTCAAAATTTGATAATGTAGTGCTATTGCTTCAAGACATGCTGGAAGTGATCACGAGGGATATGATGGTCAATGAGATCAAGTAATACCTTCTGCACCAATTATAATCATTCATGTGCCTTGTCATAGAAACTTGTGACTATTTTTTTTGACATGTGTTGTTTACAGAGAACTAGCTGAATTTGGTCATGGGAACAAGGATTTAGTTCCAAGAAGACAACTTTTTGCGGGCACAGGCACAAAACCTGCAATTGTTTTCCCACCACCAATTTCTGCGCAGTGGGAAGAACAAGTAATAACATCACATTCTTATTTGGCTTTTGTAACAAAGAAGGTTCACTAACTTCACCTATCTACAGATTAAGCGCTTGCACCTTCTTTTGACTGTTAAAGAATCAGCAATGGATGTGCCTACAAATCTTGAAGCCCGCCGGAGAATATCATTTTTCACTAATTCGCTGTTCATGGAGATGCCACGTGCGCCTAGAGTGCGCAAAATGCTCTCTTTCAGGTTTGTCTCGTATGTAAACTTTCAACATATCACAGTGTCGTCCACTTTTCTAAATATACCGCAGTATTGAAAATCATAATGTCTAGCTAAATTAGCTGGATTCATTGGCCTGGCAGCTACTGGCTAATGGTCCTTTTACTGTGCTTCTTAAAAAGAATTATTTCTGCTTGTCAAGAAACATTTTGGGCTGAATTATGGTATGTTCTTAACTCTGATCAGTTTGAAAGAACAGAAAACATGAATATTTTTGAGCGTGGAATTGTGAATTTGTGCTAGTCAGGAAAGAGGAAAGCACCATTAAGACCAAGGAGAAGCTTATCAATGTTGGGATTTTAACTGAAATTTTTGCTGTTTGATGAACTCATATCTGAACTAAATGGCAGGGGTGGTTTCTAATTTTTATGGTCAGTTGTTTAGGATTTTTTTATTACAGGTTGTTATTTTGAGCACTGCCATCCTCATCGTAGTCTCAAAGAACTTCTTGCTGTCATTTGATGTGTCGTTTAAGCTAAAAACGGAAGTATGAGTGTCCTGATGCCATTATGATATTGAGTTGCTTTTGAAACTGTCTTTGAGTCTGTCACTCTCATTGTCTCAGCAGATTTGCATGCCCCTTTTCGGTATTAACTACAGACTCGGAGTTTTGTGTCTTGACCAGTTAACCCAATGGCGCCATGATCATACTAGAACCGAAATTCATCTACAGTTTTGATCAGTATTCATTTAAAGTTGCATTATATTACAACTGATTCTGTACTCATCAGCTCATGTTCGCTTGATGGTAAACAAAATTTATAAACAGAGGCTCATGTTCGCTTGAACATCCACAATGTCTGGCAGTGGCACTCTGTAATCTTGTTACTTGTACAAGTACATCTGTTTCCACCTTAAAGGAAAAATGCACCTAGATATTCTAAAAAAACGAACAAGTGGTGAACTTCGAGGTGGAGACCTGTACAACAGAATGTGTGCCACCCATCTTTAAGTGCATTCATAATCAAATCAACAACGTCAACACCAGAAATATATTATCAGTTCACAACGACAAATATCTGATAAACCGTATGTTTAAATTTGTTCTGTGATCATAAGAGTTTCAGCGAAAAAGATTGGGCTCTAGATAATTCATATGACACTTGTTCTTCACAGTGTAATGACACCATACTACAGTGAGGAAACTGTATATTCAAGAAACGACCTTGATCTGGAGAATGAGGATGGTGTATCAATTATATTCTACCTGCAGAAGATCTTTCCAGGTTCCTTTCCTATTTGATGTGTTTTAATGCCTACAGTTCTTTATGAATTTGATTGCCAGCTTTTTGTCTTCTATTCTTGATAATTCTTGTTATATAGATGAATGGGATAATTTCATGGAAAGGATTGATTGCAAAAGAGAAACTGAAGTTTGGGGAAATGAAGAAAATGTTCTTCAACTTCGTCATTGGGCCTCTCTTAGAGGGCAGACACTATGTCGAACAGGTACTTCGGCCATACCCCTCAACCTTGTCAAATATGGATCATTTAGTTGATTCCGTGTTTACATGTTTTTCGTATTGTGAATAGTGAGAGGCATGATGTATTACAGGAAAGCTTTGAAGCTTCAAGCATTCCTAGACATGGCTTCTGAATCTGGTGAGCTTCTTCAACTTCCAATTCGAGCATTCCTAGACATGATGTATTTAGCTTTCCTAGACATGTTCACAAATATAAGATGTTTTGGATATTTCAATATGGACTACATGTGGACTGAAATGAGTGAACAAACACACTAAGCTTCTATCAAAAAAGTTAGAACATCTTACATTTGTGAACGGAGAGGGTACCTTTTACAAATACTTCCTGATTTTATATTGTAGAACTAGGGGAGCATCCGCAATAGGTGCAAAAAGGGGGGTCTTAGGAATATTTTGAGAGAGATGAATAGTTTTTTTTCATGTAGGTACCATCAAGAGAAGAGAACTAGGTCTACATATTGTAGCATCTTTTTAGAAGTTAGACCCAATGTTATTGGACACTTGGAAGGGGTCTATACACTGAGGATGTTCTTAGGACACCCCCCCCCCCCCCCCCCCCCCCTTTGTGTAACAAACTCAAACTGGGCTTACAGGGGACTTATACAAAGTGTCCAACATCACCCTCTTTTGTTTGCAGAGATACTAGAAGGCTATAAAGCCATTGCAGATCCCGCAGAGGAAGAGAAGAAAAGCCAAAGATCTCTGTCTTCTCAGCTTGAAGCTATAGCAGATATGAAATTCACATATGTTGCTACGTGCCAGATCTATGGAAATCAGAAACAGTCTGGTGATCGACACGCAACAGATATTCTGAACTTGATGGTGAAGTAAGTGATCTCGATGATCTATTCTAGAAACTAATATACAACATTTGGCCAAGCGCAAGATACATCATGTCTACCCCAATGAGCAAAATGTTTTCTTGCATAACTCTTTGGAGACTGTGTGTCTCGGTTATGTTTATATTTAGTTCACATTTACTCCCTCCGTCCCATAATGTAAGACGTTTTTTGACACTACACTAGTGTGAAAAAATGTCTTACATTATGGGACGGAGGGAGTAATTGATAATGAGATGTTCCTTGAGGGAAAATTACTGAATTGCTTCTTTCATTCAAATTGTTATTTCCGTCTGTGCAAAGTAATTTCAGCTAGAATTTGAAACTACAGTTATCCTGGTCTCCGCGTGGCATACATTGATGAAGTTGAGGAGAGGGATGGTGAGAAGGTGCAAAAGGTCTTCTATTCGGTGCTAGTAAAAGCTCTTGACAATCACGATCAGGTAATCATTTTACGTGAAGTGAGTTCAAACTTTCATTTTGGTTCTGATTTAAACCTCAGTACTCAGTAGTGCGTTATGTACTTTTTTGTCCTGTGAAGGAAATATACCGCATAAAATTGCCAGGGCCAGCGAAATTAGGTGAAGGGAAACCTGAAAACCAAAATCACGCGATCATTTTTACCCGCGGAGAAGCTTTGCAAACCATTGATATGAACCAGGTGAACTTCATGGTTATAGTACCTTTTTAGTAAGTACTCCCTCTGTCCAGAAATACTTGTCATTGAAATGGATGTATCTAGATGTATTTTAGTTCTAGATACATCCATTTTCATCCATTTTGATGACAAGTAATTCCGGATGGAGGGAGTAGGTTGCATTCTGTCTTTTGTACTTATCAATGCTGTTTAGGACAATTATTTGGAGGAAGCTTTGAAAATGCGGAATTTGCTGGAAGAATTCAATGAGAACCATGGTATTCGTCCTCCAACAATTCTTGGAG
This sequence comes from Triticum timopheevii, assembly GCA_963921465.1. Classification (NCBI taxonomy): domain Eukaryota; kingdom Viridiplantae; phylum Streptophyta; class Magnoliopsida; order Poales; family Poaceae; genus Triticum; species Triticum timopheevii. The sequence continues at coordinate 119,984,646 of OY997274.1, forward strand.
TACGTGAACACATATTCACCGGAAGGTGTGTTTTAAGCTTTTGCAGTAGGTTTTACTTAGTTTTGTTTGTCAAAATTGCAAATCAATGCCTAACATCTGACATTGCTGGATTGTAGTGTGTCATCTCTTGCCTGGTTTATGTCAAACCAGGAAACCAGCTTTGTGACAATAGGACAGAGGGTTCTTGCCAATCCATTGAAGTAAGTCTGAATATACTTTGATATGTCCTATTTGAATTAAGTGCAATCCATAGTTATCATATGGAGCATTTTGTGTCATTTATATGCTGTAATATGAGTAGGGAGTGCTGAGCATCTATGGTGACTATCTCCTGGATGAGCCCTTACGTTTTTTGTATTAGCTCTTGAAATGCACACACATGTTTGTTGAAGATTTTAGAGGCAATAAGGCCATAAATATTAAAACAACCAAGTGCTATTTCCTGGAACTTTCCTGGCATCAAATCTTTTGAAGCTAAACAATGTCATCAATTTAAAGTGTATGTTGTGGTCTAAGTGCTGTATATCTGACATGCTGTTTCCTGAAACTTTCCTGGCATCAAAGCTTTTCAAGCTAAACAACGTCGCCGATTTAAAGGGTGTATTATTGTGTATGTGCTGTATATCTGACATGCTGTTTCCTGTCAGTAAAGCTTTTTGAGCTAAAAAATGTCGTCAATTTAAAATGTGTATTATATCTAAGTGATTTATATCTGACATGCTGTTTCGTGAAGCTTTCCTGGCATCAGAGCTTTTCAAGCTAAACAATGTTGTTAATTTAAAGTGTGTGGTATGGTCATTGGTCATTGCTATGTATCTGACATTCTCTTTTCTGGGCAGGGTACGTTTTCACTATGGACATCCTGATGTGTTTGATAGGATTTTTCACATTACAAGAGGTGGAATTAGCAAGGCTTCCTGTGGTATAAACTTAAGTGAAGACATTTTTGCTGGTATGTACTTTTCCACCTATTCTAACTCCTGTGGAGTTTTGAGGGAAATTTAAGAAAGGATAGGTCCCTGGGACATCCACATCCTCATATATGTGACTCAAACTGGGTTTGACAACTGATTCACACATGGGCCTATATGGGCCTCAGGCAGACTACTCTAAACTCAATTAAGACACTGATGCTACTCTTATCTAACACATTAACTCATATTCCAACATTCCCATTTCTGCTCTTGAACAACACAAACTTAAATTTCCTTTTTCAGGTTTCAACTCAACTCTGAGGCGAGGAAATGTCACCCATCACGAGTACATTCAAGTCGGAAAAGGACGTGATGTTGGGTTGAATCAAATTTCACTCTTTGAGGCCAAAGTAGCGTGTGGCAATGGAGAACAAGTGCTTAGCAGAGATATCTACCGTTTGGGCCACCGCTTTGACTTCTTCCGAATGCTCTCATGTTACTTCACAACTGTGGGATTTTATGTCAGCTCAATGGTACAAAACATCTACCTGCATCACATTTGTCTTGATTTGCCATCGTCCATGTTTTTTGATGTTCTTATTACTGTGCAGATGGTTGTCATAATAGTATATGTTTTCTTGTATGGGAGGCTTTATTTAGCATTAAGTGGACTTGAGTTTGCAGTTATGAAGCAAGCACGAATGAGAGGCAACCGTGCTCTTGAGGCAGCCATGGGGTCCCAATCTATTGTGCAGCTAGGTCTTTTGATGGCCTTACCCATGTTTATGGAGATCGGACTGGAAAGGGGTTTTAGAAGCGCCCTGGGGGATTTCATCATCATGCAGCTACAGCTATGTGCAGTATTCTTTACCTTTTCCCTTGGGACAAAATCACATTATTTTGGCCGCACAATCCTCCACGGTGGTGCAAAATATAGAGCAACTGGCAGAGGCTTTGTTGTTCGCCATGTAAAGTTCGCTGAAAATTACAGAATGTATAGCAGGAGTCACTTTGTGAAAGGACTTGAGCTCATGTTACTACTTGTAGTGTATGAGCTCTATGGTGATGTGGCTACCGATTCCACTGCCTATGTTCTGCTGACATCATCTATGTGGTTCTTGGTAATCACATGGTTGTTTGCTCCATTCCTCTTCAACCCATCCGGATTTGAATGGCAAAAGGTGGTGGATGATTGGGATGATTGGAACAAATGGATAAGCAGCCGTGGCGGGATTGGTGTGCCGGCCAATAAGGCCTGGGAGTCGTGGTGGGAAGAGGAGCAGGAACATCTGCTGTCAACAGGCCTAATCGGCCGCATATGGGAAATCATATTATCTCTCCGATTCTTCATGTTTCAGTATGGTATCATGTACCACCTGAATATCTCTAATGGCAACAAAAGCATATCAGTAAGTCATCCTTTATTTTTGCTAGTATTTTACAACTCTACTCGAACTAAATGTGATTTCATGAGACTGATTACATGAACTTTTTGATTGTTTATAATCACTGTTTACTGATACAATTTAGTGACTGTCCCTTCCAAACTTGATTTTGTGGCTTCAGATTTATGGTCTGTCTTGGCTGGTCATTGTAGCAGTAGTGTTGATCCTCAAGGTAAATTTCATTTGCTTGCTGTTGATGAAATCAATAAGTATATATTGGTTGGCGTATGCCTCTAGTTTATGTCCTTGTTATGCTGCTGATATGGTGCCATTTCCTTAGGTGGTAGCTATGGGAAGAAAGAAATTTAGTGCTGACTTCCAGCTTATGTTCCGGCTCCTCAAATTGTTCTTGTTCATTGGATCTGTTGGAACTTTGGCGATTCTTTTCACCCTTCTGCACCTTACAGTTGGTGACATATTCGCCAGCTTCCTTGCCTTTGTACCCACAGGATGGGCCATTCTGCAGGTACGTCATCAGCACCAAAGCTTTCCTTTTGTTTTATTCTAAGGTTTTACTCCCAGCTTATCACGAGCGAGGAGTGAGGAGTGAGGAGCAGTATCAATTCATAGGGAGAGAGAAACGAGAGAATTTTGATCGAGTTAAAGTTGCTATTATCGAAATTGACATCTTTCACTGGCTCTAATCCGTTGGGCATCATTGCAACAGATATCACAGGCAAGCAAGCCAGTGGTGAAGGCTTTAGGGCTGTGGGGATCTGTGAAGGCCTTGTCCAGGGGGTACGAGTACCTTATGGGGATCGTGATCTTCGTGCCAGTGGCGGTTCTGGCATGGTTCCCTTTTGTCTCGGAGTTCCAGACGAGGCTGCTATTCAACCAGGCATTCTCCCGAGGCCTCCAAATCTCTCGCATTTTGGCTGGCGGAAAGAAGCAAAACTGAGGCGAGTCTAGGAGATGGAGTTCCATCACAGTAACCACACAGGGTAGACGGAGGCAGAAATTAGCTCCAGGTTCGTTGTTGGAGGGGGGCATCATATGGCTGCTAACATACTGACACTTTCAGAAGTTTCTTAGTCTTGTACACACAGGGCAGTTTTTCTTAGGCATTTCCCATGTATATCTCATGCTAATACACTCTTACCTCTGTTACTAGATCGGAGTACGTTGCTTGTATAGATAGATACATGCCCCCACAACAGTTGCTACAAAACATTACGGTGCTTTTAGAGGCAAAGATGATACAGATTTTTGTGCATGAAGCAACAAAACAGTTCGGTCTTTTTAGATTGAGAGATCAAATCGATTTTTGTGCATGAAGATGTTTGTGTTGTGCTGTACGGTGTACCAGTCAGTTTCCTGCTTTGTGCTTGTGTTGTCTGAAACTCTGAATTTAGGCTGATGCTTGAACGCGCTGGCATTTCCCAGCTGGAACCTCTGCTTTCTATAAAAAAGCAGGGCTGTATGGCCTTTCTAAAAATAGTCTGAATTGATATTGCGTGAGATCTGTTTTTCTAGAATACAAGAGTACCTTGCACTGGTTCGGACTGTTGCAGCATATGAGCATAACATAAGTTGGACGGCTTTTTGCGTTATGTTTCATGCGTAGACAAGGATAGTGGGACAGAGGGTGTGAATTATGACGGTAGGTACAACTTAACATTAGGTGAAGGCTGACATGAGTTAAGATGGAGGACCTGAGTCTGTTATCCTTCCAGCTTTAAGCAGGCCACCTCACTGAATCTGAATTCACAAATGAGCTGAAGCAACATCGATTGCAATCATAGGAGACCGATACAGCTTTCAGCTTGTCCCTGCCCGATGTCTAATGATTCTCCGAGCGCAGACTGCCAATTAAGTACACACGAGGTGACTGAAATCTCACAACAACGGTCATGATATCACAGGCAAATTTATATTTTCTGCTTTTTTAAAAGTTTATTTTTCTGCCCTTTTTGTTTGCCAGCTATTGGTGCATTTTAGTTCGAGCCATCATTTCTACGGTCGGGCTGCTTTTGTAGGGTCAGCATGTTTTCAGCGACAAATTCTCATTGTGCCTATCCCGTCCCCCTTCGCCCACCAGGCAAGAACCCTCAGTGTCGTGACTAGGTTTTGACGTGCAGAGAGTACACGACGGTTACCCCGCCAAAAAAAAAAGAGTACACGACGCTTGATCGTGAGGCCAACACCCAACAGTACTCATCAGGGGCGCACATCTGACAGTATCCTAGGCCCTAATGGAGGTCCAGAATCTTTGGTGGAAAGAGACGACGTGGTTGTCATGTACTCATGCTGATTACAGAATTGCAAAGTCTGGTCAAAACCATCATTTGGTCGGCATTGAGAGTTTTCCTTCTTTTTGAATGGACAGGAATTGAGGCCTCCTTTGGTTCATAGGATTGAAAAATCATAGGAATAGAAAAGTCATAGGATATGAGATGACATGCATCTCAAATCCTATGCATAGGAATAGAAAAGGAGATGCCCTTTGATTCACACCATAGGATTTTTTTCATTGAGTCTAGGCTAATGTTTATTTTCCTATGAAATGTGGAGGATAGGAAGAATTCCTCCATAGGAATAGGATTTCATTCCTACAAACCAAAAAGCTCTGAAGGAATTTTTCCTATAAAAATCCTATCCTATAAAAATCCTACAAAATTCCTCCAAACCAAAGGAGGCCTGAGAGTTGATGGCGCATGGTGCCATTTAGTAAGCGATGTTCAAATGGGGAGCTGTAAATCATCCCGCATTCGGAAATTATTAAACAAATGGCAGTGACCAAAATAAGATTTTACTGGTAAAAGAAAAAGTCGTTCATGGGCAAAGCTCAGCACGAATCTTGGCGGCTCGCATCCTCTATTGCGGCGCTGCATCATGGACACGCCAGCCTGCCAAAGCCAAAGCCAAAGCGCCCCAATGCGATGCCACGAAAAAGCGATCAGCATCAGACACAGCCGCGCGACAAGCTGCTTAATAAACCCACATAAAAACACGCAGCGCCCGGAACGCCGCGCGGCGACCACGGTGCCGTGCGGGGGTGTCTGCGTCTCCTTCTCTCTCCCCCCCTCTCGGCCGACGCGGCGCGAGGGAACGCCCGCACCGACCGACGGCACACGGGCCGAGGGAATGGCCGCCGCCGCCGCTGCCGCCGCCTCCTCGTCCTCGTCCTCCACCTCCTCCTCGGCCGGCTCCTCCGCGTCCACCTCCACGCCCCGGCCTGCCCCGCGCCAGGCGCCGCACGCCGCCGCCGCGCCGTCGTCGTCCCCGGTCTTCCTCAACGTGTACGACGTGACCCCGGCCAACGGGTACGCGCGGTGGCTGGGCCTCGGCGTGTACCACTCGGGCGTGCAGGTCCACGGGGTGGAGTACGCGTACGGCGCGCACGAGGGCGCCGGGAGCGGCATCTTCGAGGTGCCCCCGCGGCGGTGCCCCGGCTACGCGTTCCGGGAGGCGGTGCTGGTGGGCACCACGGCGCTGACCCGCGCCGAGGTGCGCGCGCTCATGGCCGACCTCGCCGCCGACTTCCCGGGCGACGCCTACAACCTCGTCTCCCGCAACTGCAACCACTTCTGCGACGCCGCCTGCCGCCGCCTCGTCGCCCGCGCCCGCATCCCGCGCTGGGTCAACCGCCTCGCCAAGATCGGGGTCGTCTTCACCTGCGTCATCCCCAGCAACGGCAGCGGCAGGCACCAGGTGCGCCGCAAGGGGGAGCAGCTGCCTGCGGCCGCCCCCGTCAAGAGCCGCTCCGCGCGCCAGGCCGCCGCCCCGCCGCGGCCCAGGACCTTCTTCCGCTCCCTCTCCGTCGGCGGCGGTAAGAACGTGACGCCCCGCCCGCTCCAGACCCCGCCCCCGACGCCGCCGACGCCGCAGCCGGTGGCCCCTCTGACGTTGACGACGCCAACACCGACGCCGTTGGCCTCCATGTAACGGCGCCATTACTCCTTTTCGTTTACAGCTCACACCTTCCTTTTTTTTTCCTTCGACAGTTACCTGAATTTTGTGCATAGTACTCCCCGAGATTAAGATTTGTGCTCTGCTAGTACTGCACTGTCACCATGATTACCACTAGTAACTGCAGTTCATTAGGCTATTAATTTCCGAATTTGTCTGGCTTTACTACCTAGACACACCTGGCTGGCTGTGTGCCCGTGTCACCGTCCGCTGCCAAATCGCCATTAATGATTACTAATTTGGGTCGCTGTTACGCACTGCATTTACGTTGCGGTTAACGACGTCTATCATGCAATCCTTTGTTGTATGGCATGGATCCAATTCTATCTGGCGAGCCATCCAATAGGAATATATTCGTTCTCCTTTTCGCCCATTCTTTGGAGTAAACAACCATATGGCTGAAGTCTTGTTTGGATTTTCAACTAGATAAAAGCTGCACAGGCTAAGCACCGATCGATCGATATGCTTTTGCTGATGCAGAGAATTCCGCGTGTCTCGACACTGCACCTGTCATCACACTGGCGTTGTCATGGGACCAGGGGCGGGCCCAGGATTTTAGGAGTGTGTATTCAAATTTTTGAAGGCTAACAACTTGGTTTACATCCTCAAATTTAAAGTACCAATTTCTAAGTAATGCTCATTGAAACAAATTCATAATTCACAAATATCCCCGCATTGCAAATTCATATCGCAAATTGCAAACAAAAGTAATGTATTAGACTGCTTAATAACTTTAAATAATTCTCAGTTTCCCTTGTTTAAATAATCCATGATTTCAGAGCAAAGTGTACACAAATAGGAAATTTTACAATAAGCTTAAATAAGAAGCCAACTAGCCAAATTTACTTGTGTTGTACGTGTGTGGTGTGGAGGCCAACTAGCAAGCGGAATGTGATCGATGGTCGACAGAAGTCCAGAGCTGACTAATGTCTCTACCCTGACCCGGAGCACCGAGGTAGGCACTTTGGCACGCATGGCCCTATGCCGGATGAAAGATCTGGGCGGCGCTGCCGCCCACCAGCTCGCCTCCACGAACGCGTCCGCCCCTGCGGTCTTGCGTCCGTGCCCTGGATGGCGCCGATGCATGTGGTCTTGTGAGAGGACGAGGTGCAATCAGATTGGGGACTTGGGGATGCGGCGTGCCAGTTGGTAAGATCGATCTAGTTCAGTCTCGTGTGATCTGGTAGGCTGTAGCGATTTTTTAATTGGGCCGTGCGCGTGGGAGAAGGAGTTATTGCTTCATTGGGCTATTGGGCTAGTCGTGCGGTAGGGAGGGAGAGAGAGTACCGGACACTAGGACGTGGGCTGTTTGCTTGGTAGACTCGTATTTTGTTCAGTCTGCTTATTTTTCCCATACATGTACGTAATATGCACTATATAATATGAATTCCTTTGACAAAATTAATGGGTATTCATCTGAATACCCTTGAATTGAAGTGGGCCCGCCCCTGCATGGGACACGATTAGATTAGTCCTCGTGTTGTTGTTGTTTCTTGCATGATTGCGTCCGGCCTTTGTGCCTATCTGGAAATGCGGGGGGAGGGATAATTTTAACGTGACTTGTCGCGTGAAAGGCGAGCTTGCTTCGACAGAAATCTTGGGGAGCTCGCCGGTTGCGTGTCCAGCTCGCCTCGCCGTTGACCGGCGACCGGCCGGCGACGGCGTCCATGCCGGTGGAGGAGACGGCGGGGCAGGGTAAGAACTGGGCACCGACGGGAGGAGGAGGAGGACTCGCATTTGTGGAGGACGCCACCTCGCAGCACAGTGCGCCACATTGACCTTGACCCGTCCGATCAGGATGCACAAGCATTATCGATCCTTCGGCGGTCACCTCGCTGGACCCCGGCCGGGCTGGGTTCGGTGCACGGGATGTGATGCCGCAGCGGCGCCTTTCGATAATCAGCTACAGGAGAGAAGTACGCTCGCTGTGCTGCGCTGTGCTCGCCCTCTCGCCCTCTAGTAGGTCGTCGTCGAGGGAGGGACGAGAGCTACGGCCATAGGGTATGGGCGTCGTACGCGGTGCCTTTTCCCCGGCTTGTCCCCTTGCCGGCCGCTGGAATGGAATCGCATCGATGAATTCATTGGGGGGCTGGAAGGTTGGGTGCGGCCGGAATCATTCGTCCACGCGACGTGCCCCCCATGGCACAGGGCCTTTTTTTTCGGCGGGTGGGGTTGTTGCACTTGCACTGCGCCCACGAACCGGCTGCGCTGGTGCAGTGCTGTGGTGTGCGCTGGTGCACACGCCGCCTGCGCAAATAATTCGCCGCTGCCTGGCGCGGCCGGCCGCGACCGCGTCCTCTCCGGTCCCCGGATGTTGCCGGGCGCCACCGACGTGTGCCCGACTATACTGTACTTGACTTGGTGTCTGTTTTATATGGCACGGACCTAGCCTGCATGAAAGAGAAAAATATGTCATTTTCAAGTAAGCCCAAGGATGGCCATGGCCATCTCGACAACTGTATGCAGCCAATTTATACGGGTCATCGATCTTCTGTTAAACACCGTACGTGTACACTTGATGTAACGACCTCTCCCTAGTCTGTAGGCACGTCCTTCTGTTACGGACTGCATGCACCTGCGTGTGCCCCTGCTATCCCTTCTGTTGCGGCTTGCATGCACCTGCGTGTGCCCCTGCTACCGCTGCGCTCTCTCCCTCTCTCTTCTACTTATGTAACAGTTCAGATCAGATGTAATACAAGAGATATACGAGAGAGTTGACCCATCTATCTTGGTAATCAGAGCCATGTCCGGCACAACGGCTAGCACCGCGCCGGCAATGTCTTCGCCTACCCTCCCTCCCGCCTCCTCCGACACCTCGCCGGCGCTTCACTCCACTGCCGCCGGCGCCATCACTTCCTTCGCCCCTCCCATGGTTTTTCTCCCTCCCCTCACAGTTCACAACTGCAACATCTCCTCCTACATCCGCTTCTTTCTTGACCCTGCCCAAAACAATTACCACCGCTGGAGGACGATCTTCCGGTCTGTCGCCGCCAAGTATAATGGGCTCGCTCACATCGACGAGAGCGCCAACCCCGACACCACCGATCCCGAATGGCGCCGGGCGGACATCTCCGTCCTCCTGTGGTTTCATGCCACTGTCGTCGACACCCTCCTCGACGTCGTCATGCCCGATGACGCCACCGCCCTCGACGTCTGGACGCGCATCGAGCGCTACTTCCTCGCCAACCGCGCCTCTCGCGGGATCCATCTCCGTCGGCAGTTCAACAACCAACAGCAGGGCGACATGTCCATCGCCGAGTACACTCGCCAACTTAAGACCCTCGCCACCGCCATCGGCGACTGTGGTAAGCGCCTGTCCGATGATGATCTCACCACGCAGCTTCTTCATGGCCTTGCCAAGCCGTTCCACGCCATCGGCGACAACATCGGCGACACGGTGCCCCTCCCCGACTTCAAGACCGCCGTCTCTCGGCTCTCTGCAGCCGAGGAGAAGATGCAGCAACGGGCCCTACTTGAGGGCACCTCGGCCCTTGTCATCCATGGTGGACTAGGCGACTCCTCTTCCTCGACTGGTGCTCGCAGCATCAACCCCTCCGGTGGTGCTCGCGGCGTCCCCGGCGACTCCTCTGGACATGGCGGCCCTGATTCCTCTGCTGGTTCCGTGCCCGGCGGCGGCCAGGGCTCTGCTGGCCCCGGTGGAGGAGGCCAAGGTGGCGGCGGCCAAGGCGGCGGTGGGCAAGGCACCGGCGGCTACGGGCGTGGCCGCGGCCGAGGGCGCGGTCGCGGCGACAGCGGGCGTGCACCGCCCCAGCCTGCTGCCATCACTCCATGGATGGGCTATTTTGCGCCCTATGGGGCGGCTCTACCTCGCCCGGCGTGGGTGCCACCGAACGCCGCTGGTGTGCTCGGCCCTCGTCCCGCCGCTCCCACGCAGGCGTATCTGGTTATGTACTCCGGCCCGACGCCCTTCCCTGCTGCTGCACCTGCCCCTGGATCGGGGTCCTACACCACGCTCGGGCCCTTTGCTGCTGCCCCGTATGCGACTCCTGGATCGGCAAACTACCCCACGCCGGCGCCCTTTCCTGCTGCTCCAACACTGCTGCCGGGGCCCTCTAGCTGGGATCAGCAGGCCTTGTTCCACCAGGCCTACAGCAACGTCGCGACCCAACACCCCAACAGCGCCACCGACTGGATAATGGATTCAGGCGCCTCTTCACCCGTCACAGGTCAGCAAGGTAACCTCTCCATCTGTCACTCTCCTTCACGGCTTAATTCTTCTAGCATCACCGTTGGTAATGGCCATCAGCTCCCTATTGTTGCATCTGGATCCACCACTCTCTCACCCACAAACTTTACCCTTAATGATCTTCTTGTATCACCATCCATCATCACAAACCTTATTGGGGTTCGTAAATTTACTACTGAAAATTGGTGTTCTGTCGAATTTGACCCTTTCGGCTTTGATGTGAAGGATCTCGCCAGCAGGACGGTTCTCATGCGCTCCAATAGCCCAGGTCCACTCTACCCCTTCCATGGTGATTCGGAGCACACCACGATGGCTCTCTCCGTTGCGGTCGACGGCGATACCTGGCACAAACGGCCTGGTCACCCCGGCCACGCTACTCTCTCACGTCTTTCTCGTGATTTTATTCAGCTTTGTAATAAACCGGCCCCTGTATGCTCATCTTGCCAGCTTGGCCGGCAACCCCGTCTCCCTTTCCCTTCCTCTAGAACATGTACGACCGGTCCCTTTCAAATAATTCACTGTGATTTGTGGACTTCACCGGTTGCTAGTTTTTCTGGTTTTCAATATTACCTTATTATCTTGGATGATTTTTCACATTATTCATGGTCTTTTCCGTTGCGCTCCAAATCCGACACCTCCCCCACCCTACAACGCTTCTTCCAATATGTACTCACGCAATTTCATGTTCTCATTAAATGCTTGCAATGTGATAATGGTGGTGAATTCATCAACACATCTCTTCGCACTTTCTTCTCCGATAATGGTATCACTTTTCGCCTCTCATGCCCACACACCTCGCCCCAAAACGGCAAAGCCGAACGCCTCATTCGATCTACCAATGATATTGTGCGCACCCTACTCATCCAAGCCAACTTCCCACCTCCCTTTTGGGTCGAAGCACTTCACACCGCCACGTATCTCCTCAACCGGCGTCCATCTAGCCCGATTAATTTTAACACACCCTACTATCTTCTCCACGGTGCTCACCCCTCCTATGACCACCTTCGCGCCTTTGGTTGTCTTTGCTTTCCAAATACCTACGCTACCGCCCCACACAAATTATCTCCACGTTCTGTACGCTGTGTTTTTCTCGGATATCCCCTTGAACACAAAGGGTACCGTTGCCTAGATCTTTCTTCCCGCAGGGTTTTTATTTCTCGGCACGTCATATTTGACGAGACACAGTTTCCATATACTGTGCCCACACCGCCCGCCACAAACTCTCCTCCTGCACCGGATTCCCCGCCTCCCACGCAGCTTCCGCCGATCCTCCTTGATGGCCACGCCCCACCTACCTCGGACTACCCAAACAAATCTACAACCGGCGCTGCTGACCAAACCCAAACGTCGCCCGCTTCCAGGCCCACCCAATCAATCGGATCAGCCTCGCAACCTGCTCCCGAATCCCCACCTGCCACGTCTGCCCGCTTCCCCGCCCCAACCGCGCCTGCTAGCCCTCCCACCGCCTCCCTCTCGCCCGCATGCACCTCTGCTTCCGTGCCACCCTCTCCTACCAAGCCACAAATTCCACCTCTGCCACCCCGGTCTATTCCCGTGACTCCACCTGAGTACGCACACAAGATGAAAACGCGTGCCAAAGCCGGGTATTTTATGCCTAAGGTTCTCACGGTGTCTCCTATTTCGCCACTTCCGGCCACCTACAAATCTGCACTTAGGGATCCCAATTGGCACAACGCGATGTTAGACGAATATAATGCCTTGATGCAGAATGACACTTGGTCTTTGGTTCCTTGTCCTGCAGGTGTGAACGTTGTGACTGGCAAATGGATCTATCGTCATAAGCTAAATCCGGATGGCTCTCTCGCCCGGTACAAGGCACGTTGGGTTCTTCACGGCTTCACTCAACGGGAAGGGGTGGACTATGGCGAAACTTTCAGTCCTGTGGTCAAGCCGGCCACCATTCGTGTGGTCCTTAGCCTTGCCACTTCTCAATCGTGGCCCATGCATCAGCTTGACGTCAAAAACGCTTTTCTGCATGGTCATCTTCGCGAGACGGTATATTGCCAACAACCCTCTGGTTTCATTGATTCCACTAAGCCCACTCATGTATGTCGCCTACACAAATCACTCTATGGCCTCAAACAAGCCCCGCGCGCTTGGTTCACTCGCTTCACCACCTTCCTTCACGACATCGGCTTTGTAGCATCTAAGTGTGATTCATCACTCTTCATACTGCATTGTGGCACGCAAATTGCATATCTACTCCTTTATGTTGATGATATCATCCTCACTGCTAATGCCACAACACTTCTACATTCCATCATCAATTCTCTGAAGTGTGAATTCTCTATGAGTGATTTAGGCGACATTCATCATTTTTTAGGCATCAATGTACACCGCAACACCCATGGCATTTTTTGTCCCAAGAACAATATGCTCTCGAAATTTTAGATCGTGCCAAAATGCTCAACTGTAACCCCATCTCTACACCCATCGACACCCGCTCGAAACTCTCTTCCACAGATGGAGCACCATACACCGACCCTTCCTTGTACCGCAGCCTTGCCGGTGCTCTCCAGTACCTCACCTTGACACGTCCCGACCTTTCCTATGCCGTCCAACAGGTTTGCCTATTCATGCATGATCCCCGCGACTCCCATTTTCAGCTTATCAAGCCGATACTCCGCTATATTCGAGGCACCACTCACTTTGGCCTGCAGCTCTACCGCTCCACCTCACATGATTTGATTGCTTATTCCGATGCCGATTGGGCCGGCTGTCCGGACACTCGTAAATCCACCTCCGGCTTCTGTGTTTTCTTGGGCAACAATCTTGTGTCTTGGTCTTCCAAGCGGCAGCACACCGTCTCTCGTTCCAGTGCCGAGGCTGAGTACCGTGCAGTGGCGAATTGTGTCACGGAATCATGTTGGCTCCGGCAGCTATTGACTGATCTCCGCCTTCCTCCTACCCGTGCCACCGTGGTCTATTGTGACAATGTAAGTGCCATGTATTTGTCCTCCAACCCGGTGCAGCATCAACGGACGAAGCACGTTGAGATTGACCTACACTTTGTTCGGGACCGTGTCAACCTTGGAGAAGCGCGTGTGCTCCATGTGCCTACTACATCTCAGTTTGCGGACATATTTACAAAGGGACTACCTTCCTTGGTGTTCTCTCAATTTCGGTCCAGCCTAAACATCACGACAGGTGATGTTACGACTGCGGGGGGCTGTTAAACACCGTACGTGTACACTTGATGTAACGACCTCTCCCTAGTCTGTAGGCATGTCCTTCTGTTACGGACTGCATGCACCTGCGTGTGCCCCTGCTATCCCTTCTGCTACGGCTTGCATGCACCTGCGTGTGCCCCTGCTACTGCGGCGCTCTCTCCCTCTCTCTTCTACTTATGTAACAGTTCAGATCAGATGTAATACAAGAGATATACGAGAGAGTTGACCCATCTATCTTCTTCCTTTCATGTGCGTGTACTCACTCTGCTTTTATTAACTCTGAATATTGATTTTGTCCCAAGTCAAACTGCATATAGTTTGATCAAATTTGTGGAAAACAACAAGTATATATGATATGAAAATGTATCCAAGGATGGATCTAATGGTATGGGTCTCGTATTGTAGATGTTAATATAATTTTTCTATTAAACTTGATGAAGATTTATAAAGTCCGACTTAAGACAATGTTAGTATGTAGATAAAATAAAAACTGCCGGAGTATATTCATAATAGCACCAATTCCAAACTTTGAAAACGATTTATGCACAATAACTACTACAAGTACTATTCTAGCGCAAGGCCCTTGCCAACTCAGTGCTTTTAACTAAAATACATCAGTCCACAAATCATTGTTGTACTTCTCGTATTTTGATGTCTGAAAATCTCGCTCTTAGAGTTTTCAATATAATATTTTTTTTAGAAAAGAGGCTGGCGCCCGGCTTTAAATTAATGAAGCCCTTACAACCAACGGTATAGTACAACATAGGAAAACAAAGCAAAGAAAGAGCCTCGGCAAGATACATGGGTGCCCAGAGGCTGTAACAAAGCTCAAAAGAAATGAGACGCTGGAGCCCTCATACATGATCGAACGGCCATTGCTGCGAATGGAGCCGGCTCGAGAAGAAGATCAGCTGACACAGGGGGTTATGACAATGCCATCGCCTGGGCGCCCAGTAGACTAGCGTCATCCTGTTCCAACGCCAAAAGGAGCCCCCAGCTCCTCGCCCCGGCTCGAGAGGCGCCGCACCGTCGGACGAAGTGATACGGGATGCCTCGGAAATTATATTTCATGGTGCCAAAGAATTCACAAGGAGCAGCAACTATCTTTCTCAAGTGGCAAGGAACAAGAGGAAACACTCTCAAATATATTGCAGCAGATAACTAGCTTGGTTTACAAGGATGCAATCCAAATCATGAAACTTGTGAACCTAAGAATCATAAGAGGGAACCACAAGGATCCTATGTGAATTGAGGACAGGCCCTCCAATCCACACACATGAGCTAACACTCAAAGATACTAGTGCTCACAGCACAACACAACGTCATCGACTATCTACAAACATAAACTTAGAAATCTCACCCCCCCCCCCTTCACATGGAACAGCTAGGGAGTACTTATACTAGAAGCACCTACTAGTTAGGTGTGAAAACAACTGAAAATGAAGGGTAAATTCATGAGCCCCAAGCTATCGCAGGAGCAAACTTGTTGAGCCTCGTGCTGTAATTAATTGCTGGACAACTTGCATGGAAATTTGCACAACTTTTGACTCAAGACCTCAAATGATGGACCATTTTTTTAATAAAAGCTGACTTCAAAGACCATCTTTTCCAGCCTCTAAAACATGCTAGACCCTTCTATAATTAATTAGGTTTAGGTGGGAAGTTGCAGTTGGAAATCTGATGTGTCATTTCTCCCAAAATAGGCACCGGAAGCTTCCCCACTAAGATAATGGTTTTGCACATGTCCTCCTTTGGCTGCTCTAATGGTTTACCATTTGTGCTAGCATGAACCTCAATCTTTGATGCCTTGGTCATGATCTGGTCCACATCATCCTCCCTTCCTTCAAACAAAACCGTCCTCGGTTTTGAGGTATTCTTTTTTGGCTTCTTCATGTGTGGGAATTGCTCAACCTTGAGTGCTTGATCCACCATAGGTTCCAAGACATGGTTCGCTCCTTGATGCATGAAGAAATACTTATTAGACCTCCCATGGTGAGTAGCATTGTGATCAAACTGCCACGACCTTCCCAAAAAAAGATGACAAGCTTGCATTGGCACCACATCACATACCACATTGTCCACATAACTTCCTACCGAAAATTGCACCCTAACACGATGGGTAATCTTCAAATTACCAACATCATTCAACCACTTAACATAATATGGTTGGGGCTGCCTCCATGTTGATATCCCAAGAGCATGCACAAGATCACTACTAATGATGTTGTTGTAGCTGCCTCCATCGATGACCACCTTGCAGTTTTTGTCCTTGATCTTGCAAATGGATTGGAACACGTTCTGTCGCCGACCCTTCTCAACAATAGGAGCATCATCATGAGCCACTTTGCGAACCATGAGATTAACACCATCTCCTCCATCTGAACTCAGAGGTGCTCCGGTCTCAAAAGTACAATATTTTGCATCTTTCTTCTCAGATTCAGATTTTCCACTTGAGTCATCGGTGACATATCCATCATTTGTGAGCAGCACCTTCTTCAAATTAGGACAATCCTTCTTGAAGGGACCTCTACCCTTGCATGTATGGCACTGAATATTACTAATGTGAGTGGCAGGAGTATTGGAAGATTCAACCTTTGATGCAATAACTTCTTTTGCAGTCATCTTGTTGTGTGACCGTAAATCTGTGGCAACGCTTCTGAAAGGATCGAGAAGAGGTGTCTAGAGGGGGGGGGGGGGTGAATAGACTCTAAGTAAGAAAAGTTGCAGTTTTTAATCTCTTTAAGTTGAAGTGGAGTTTCGGCACAAGTTTTAACATTCACAATACATATCAAGCAAGCATGACAAGAGTATATGAGCAGCAGAAAGTAAAGCATGCAAATTGCAAGAATGTAAATGGATGGGATTGGAGTGTGCAAATGCAATTTGGAGACACGGAGATTTTTTATCCGTGGTTCCGATAGGTGGTGCTATCGTACATCCACGTTGATGGAGACTTCAACCCACGAAGGGTAACGGTTGCGCGAGTCCATGGAGGGCTCCACCCACGAAGGTTCCATGAAGTAGCAACCTTGTCTATCCCACCATGGTCGTCACCCACGAAGGACTTGCCTCACTCGGGTAGATCTTCACGAAGTAGGTGATCTCCTTGCCCTTACAAACTCCTTGGTTCAACTCCACAATCTTGACGGAGGCTCCCAAGTGACACCTAACCAATCTAGGAGACACCACTCTCCAAGAGGTAACAAATGGTGTGTTGATGATGAACTCCTTGCTCTTGTGCTTCAAATGATAGTCTCCCCAACCCTCAACACTCTCTCACAGGATTTGAATTTGGTGGAAATAAGATTTGAGTGGAAAGCAACTTGGGGAAGGCTAGAGATCAAGATTTATGTGGTAGGAATGGAAAATCTTGACCTCAACACAAGTGTAGGTGGTTCTCTCTCATAAAATGTATGTTGAAAGTGTAGGCATGTTCTGATGGCTCTCTTTACGAATGAAGAGTGGGTGGAGGGGTATATATAGCCTCCACACAAAATCTAACCGTTACACACAATTTACCAAACTCGGTGGGACCGAATCATGAAACTTGGTCAGACCGATTTAGTTCATAATGTGACCGTTAGGAATTTCGATGGGTCCGATATGATCAATTCGGTAGGACCGATGTGCTAGGGTTAGGGTAAAGCCTCAACTCGGTTTGACCGACTACACAAACTCGGTGGGACCGATTTGGGTAATAAGCAAAACAGAGAGTTGTCCAGGCAAACTTGGTGGGACCGATTGCATATCTCGGTGGGACCGAAATCCCATCGGTGAGACCGACTTGATTAGGGTTTCTGGCAGTGGCTATGTCAAGAGAACTCGGTGGCGCCGGATAGAAAGATTCGGTAGGGCCGAGTTTGACTTTTGGTTTGGGACATATGTGGATGTGAGAAAGTGGTTGACGGCTTTGGAGCATATCACTAAGCACTTTGAGCAAGCAAGCCATTAAGCAACACCTCATCCCCTCTTAATAGTATTGGCTTTCCTATGGACTCAATGTGATCTTGGATCACTAAAAGTAAAATGTAGAGTATTGTGCTTTGAGCTTGAGCCAATCCTTTGTCCTTAGCATCTTGAAGGGGTTCCACATCCTCTAGTCCATGCCACTCCATTGTTGAACTTATCTGAAACATACTAGGTAAGAGTATTAGTCCAACAAGAGATATGTTGACATTAATTACCAAAATCACCCAGGGAGCACTTGTGCTTTCAGCTTCCCTCTATTTCTCACTGAACTGAACCTCTCCAAGTGCTTGATGTATAGGTTTGGCTGCGATTTTGACGATGCTTCAGCTGCTTGATGTCTACTACACAACCTTCTTCTTGTAGACATTGTTGGGCCTCCAAGTGCAGAGGTTTGTAGGACAGTAGTAACTTTCCCTCAAGTGGATGACCTAAGGTTTATCAATCCGTGGGAGGCGTAGGATGAAGATGGTCTCTCTCAAACAACCCTGCAACCAAATAGCAAAGAGTCTCTTGTGTCCCTAACACACTCAATACAATGCTAAATTGTATAAGTGCACTAGTTCGGCGAAGAGATGGTGATACAAGTGCAATATAGATTGTAGATATAGGTTTTATAATCTGAAATATAAAAAAATCAAGGTAACTAGTAACAAAAGTGAGCACAAACGGTATTGCAATGCTTCGAAACAAGGCCTAGGGTTCATACTTTCACTAGTGCAAGTTCTCTCAACAATGATAACATAATTAGATCATATAACAATCCCTCAATGTGCAACAAAGAGTCACTCCAAAGTCACTAATAGAGGAGAAAAAACGAAGAGATTATTGTAGGGTACGAAACCACCTCAAAGTTGTTCTTTCCGATCAATCCATTGGGCTATTCCTATAAGTGTCACAAATAGCCCTAGAGTTCGTAGTAAACCACCTTAAGACACACATCAACCAAAACCCTAATGTCACCTAGATACTCCAATGTCACCTCAAGTATCTGCGGGTATGATTATACGATATGCATCACACAATCTCAGATTCATCTATTCAAACCAACACAAAGAACTTCAAAGAGTGCCCCAAAGTTTCTACCGGAGAGTCAAGACGAAAACGTGTGCCAACCCCTATGCATAAGTTCGCAAGGTTATAGAACCCATGATAACCCACAAGTGTAGGGGATCGCAACAGATTTCGAGGGCAAAGTATTCAACCCAAATTTATTGATTCGACACAAGGGGAGCCAAAGAATATTCTTGGGTATTAGCAGTTGAGTTGTCAATTCAACCACACCTGGATAACTTAGTATCTGCAGCAGAGTATTTAGTAGCAAAGTAGTATGATAATAAAGGTAACGGTGGCAAAAGTAAAGATAATAGTTTTTGGGTTTTTGTAGTAGTTGTAACAGTAGCAACGGAAAAGTAAATAAGCGAAGAACAATACGTGAAAAGCTCGTAGGCAATGGATCAGTGATGGATAATTATGCCAGATGCGATTCCTCATGTAATAGCTATAACATAGGGTGACACAAAACTAGATCCAATTCATCAATGTAATGTAGGCATGTATTCCGTAAATACTCATACGTGCTTATGGAAAAGAACTCGCATGACATCTTTTGTCCTACCCTCCCGTGGCAGCGGGGTCCTAGTGGAAACTAAAGGATATTAAGGCCTCCTTTTAATAGAGAACCGAAACAAAGCATTAACACATAGTGAATACATGAACTCCTCAAACTATGGTCATCACCGAGAAGTATCCCGATTATTGTCACTTCGGGGTTGTCGGATCATAACACATAATAGGTGACTATAGACTTGCAAGATAGGATCAAGAATACACATATATTCATGAAAACATAATAGGTTCAGATCTGAAATAATGGCACTCAGGCCCTAGTGACAAGCACTAAGCATAGCAAAGTTATAGCAACATCAATCTCAGAACATAGTGGATACTAGGGATCAAACACTAACAAAACTAACTTGATTACATGGTAAATCTCATCCAACCCATCACCGTCCAGCAAGCCTACGATGGAATTACTCACACACGGCGGTGAGCATCATGAAATTGGTGATGGAGGATGGTTGATGATGACGACGGCGACGAGTCCCCCTCTTCGGAGCCCCGAACGGACTCCAGATCAGCCCTCCCGAGAGAGATTAGGGCTTGGCGGCGGCTCCATGTCGTAAAACGCGATGAAACTTTCTCTCTGATTTTTTTCTCCCCGAACATGAATATATGGAGTTGGAGTTGAGGTCGGTGGAGGTCCAGGGGGCCCACGAGATAGGGGGCGCGCCCAGGGGGAGGGGGCGCGCCCCCCTGTCTCATGGACAGGGTGTGGGTCCCCTAGTCTTGATTCTTTCGCTAATATTTTTTATATTTTCCAAAAAGTCGCTCCGTGGATTTTCAGGACATTTCGAGAACTTTTCTTTTTTACACATAAAACAACATCATGGCAGTTCTGCTGAAAACATCGTCAGTCTGGGTGAAAGATCAAGGA
Organism: Triticum timopheevii; assembly: GCA_963921465.1. Lineage (NCBI taxonomy): Eukaryota > Viridiplantae > Streptophyta > Magnoliopsida > Poales > Poaceae > Triticum > Triticum timopheevii. Next base: position 120,004,775 of record OY997274.1, read on the forward strand.
TGTCGCCTAGAGGGGGGGGGGGGTGAATAGGCGCTTTAAAATAATTACGGTTTAGGCTTGAACAAATGTGGAATAAACCTAACGGTTAATTTGTCAATCACAAAACCTAAAACAACTAGGCTCGCCTATGTGCACCAACAACTTATGCTAAGCAAGATAAGCAACTATGTGATAGCAAGATATATGACAAAGAACAATATGGCTATCACAAAGTAAAATGCATAAGTAAAGGGCTCGGGTAAGAGATAACCGAGGCATGCGGAGACGACGATGTATCCTGAAGTTCACACCCTTGCGGATGCTAATCTCCGTTTGGAGCGGTGTGGAGGCACAATGCTCCCCAAGAAGCCACTAGGGCCACCATAATCTCCTCACGCCCTCGCACAATGCAAGATACCGTGATTCCACTAAGGGACCCTTGAGGGCGGTCACCGAACCCGTACAAATGGCAACCCTTGGGGGCGGTCACCGAACCCGTACACTTTGGCAACCCTTGGGGGCGGTCACCAGAACCCGTCAAAATGCTCGGGGCGATCTCCACAACCTAATTGGAGACCCCGACGCTTGCCCGGAGCTTTACACCACAACGATTGAGCTCTGAACACCACCAACCATCTAGGGCGCCCAAGCACCCAAGAGGAACAATCTCAAGGGCACCAAGCACCCAAGAGTAATGAGCTTCTCAAACTTCACTTCCACGTATCACCATGGAGAACTCAAACCGATGCACCAAATGCAATGGCATGGGCACACGGAGTGCCCAAGTCCTTCTCTCCCAAATCCCACCAAAGCAACTAATGCTAGGGAGGAAAATGAGAGGAAGAACGAAAGAAGAACACGAAGAACTCCAAGATCTAGATCCAAAGGGTTCCCCTCACAAAAAGGAGAAAGTGATTGGTGGAAATGTGGATCTAGATCTCCTCTCTCTTTTCCGTCAAAAACTAGCAAGAATCCATGGAGGGATTGAGAGTTAGCAAGCTCGAAGAAGGTCAACAATGGGGGAAGAACACAAGTTCAAAGGATAAGGTTCAATGGGGAAGAAGACCCCCTTTTATAGGTGGGGGAAAATCCAACCGTTATGCTCACAACCCGCACAGAGCGGTACTACCGCTCGTCCTCACGGTACTACCGCTAGGGATCGCGGTACTACTGCTTGCGGTACAAAAAAAATACTTCCGTACCTACCTCCGCAGGACTTCAGACGAGTTTTTTGGTCCGGAGCGGTACTACCGCTATAGGAGCCACGGTAGTACCGCTCTGGAGCGGTAGTAAAAAATTACATCCGCTCCAATTCGCGGTAGTACCGCTGCAGCCTTTTCAGAACACCAAAACTGCCACAACTTTTGCGAACGGACTCCGAATTCGATGAAACCAAATTTGTTGGAAAGCTAGCAACAAGGGATAACACAATCTTGAAAGAAATATCAATAAGAAGAAAATTATAAAAGGCCCATAAGAAAATGGTGAGAACCCTTCCTCGGATAAGACCGGTAAAACCTCCAACACCGAAAACATCATAGAAGACGCATGCGAACTCCGTTTTCGATGAACTCAAGCTTGTCATCAAGATGACCATAAGCTCTAAGACTCACAAAGAGAACCAAAAAAGAACCAAGAAAAAAGATGCAAGGATGCAATGTTTGAGCTCTCTACTAATGATACAATCAAGCTACCAACTTGAGAGCCCCCCTTGATAGTACGGCAAACGATCCTATAACCCGGTCTCCCAACTACCACCATGAGACCGGTAAAATAGAAAACCTATCAAGGGAAAACCTTTGCCTTGCACATGGTCCACTTGAGCTAGATGATGACGATCTTGACTCCCTCAAGTTGGACCACCTTTCTTGATTGCGATGGCTCGATAAAGACTAGATGATTGCTCCCCCATAGTCCACTATGGGTGAGCCACTCTTCGGCTCATCTTCACAAGTCCATTGTCACCACAATGGGTGGCAAGCTTCAAGCACTTGATCTCTTCGTGATGCATCACTTAAACTTGCACACCGCATCCTAACCCCACAAAGAACTCTCACGAAGACCATGTGTTAGTACACATAGCGTAATTGACAATGCTTACCATACCATGGGATCACTTGATCCCTCTCGGTACATCTTCTACGCTTTGTGAGTTGATCAACTTGATTCACTCTTGACTTAGTCTTGATCTACCTTGAATCTTTCCAACTCTCTTCATTTGGATGATGTCTTGAAGGTAAACATGAATGATCACACAATCTTCTTCTTCAAAACATGCTTGCAATAAGCTCAACACTCACATGACCAATCTTTGGATAATTCCTTAATAGCACCTTGGTTAACTCATAAACTCCTTGAAACCAACACATGGACTTCAAGAAAAGGCTATGGACAAAACCTTCAAATATAACTCAAGGCAACCATTAGTCCATAGAGATTGTCACCAATTACCAAAACCAAACATGGGGGCACCGCATGTTCTTTCACCGGGCTAGTTTCATTCAAATCATGCAAGTTAGAGTCCAAAACAAGGGCAAAAGTGTTTGGAAAAGTAGATATGTTGGAGACGTATCAACTCCCCCAAGCTTAAACCTTTGCTTGTCCTCAAGCAATTCAGTTGATAAACTGAAAGTGGTAAAGAAAAACTTTTACACACTCTGTTTGCTCTTGTTGTTGTAAACATGAAAAGCCAGCATTCAAGTTTCAGCAAATATTATGAACTAACCATACTCACAATAACACTTAAGTCTCACAATTACTCATATCAATAGCATAATCAGCTAGTGAGCCATAATAATAAAACTCGGATGATAACACTTTCTCAAAACAATCATAACATGATATAACAAAATGGTATCTCGCTAGCCCTTTCTGAGACCGCAAAACATAAATGCAGAGCACCTTTAAAGATCAAGGACTTACTAAACATTGTAATTCATGGTAAAAGAGATCAAGTCAAGTCATACCCAATATAAACAAATAGTAATGAATGCAAATGATAGTGTGCTCTCCAGCAGGTGCTTTTTAATAAGAAGGTGATGACTCAATATAAAAGTAAATAGATAGGCCCTTCGCAGAGGGAAGCAGGGATTTGTAGAGGTGCCAGAGCTCGATTTTAAAACAGAGATTGAATAACATTTTGAGCGGCATACTTTTGCTGTCAACGCAACAACTATGAGATGGCTGTATCTTCCATACTACATGCATTATAGGTAGTTCCCAAACAGAATGGTAAAGGTTTATACTCCCCCAACCACCAACAAGCATCAATCCATGGCTTGCTCGAAACAACGAGTGCCTCCAACTAACAATAGTCCTGGGGGAGTTTTGTTTAATTATTTTGATTTGCTTTGATCTTTTTGGATCATGGGACTGGGCATCCCGGTTACCGGCCCTTTCTCGTGAATGAGGAGCGGAGTCCACTCCTCTTGAGAATAACCCACCTAGCATGGAAGATATAGGCAGCCCTAGTTGAAACATGAGTTGCTCGAGCATACAAAACAGAATGTCATTTGAAGGTTTGGAGTTTGGCACATACAAATTTACTTGGAACGGCAGGTAAATACCGCATATAGGAAGGTATAGTGGACTCGTATGGAACAACTTTGGGGTTTAAGGAGTTTGGATGCACAAGCAGTATTCCCGCTTAGTACAGGTGAAGGCTAGCAAAAGACTGGGAAGCGACCAACTGAGAGAGCGACAACAGTCATAAACATGCATTAAAATTAATTTACACCGAGTACAAGCAGATATAATCTACCATGAACATAAATATCATGAAGGCTATGTTGATTTGTTTCAACTACATGCATGAACATGTGCCAAGTCGAGTCACTCAATACATTCAAAGGAGGATACAATCCCATCATACCACATCATAATCATTCTAATAGCATGTTGGCACGCAAGGTAAACCATTATAACTCATAGCTAATCAAGCGTGGCACAAGCAACTATAATCTCTAAATGTCATTGCAGATATGTTTACTTCATAATAAGCTGACTCAGAAACGATGAACTCATCATATTTACAAAAACAAGAGAGGTCGAGTTCATACCAGCTTTTCTCATCCCGATAAGTCCATCATATATCGTCATTATTGCCTTTCACTTGCATGACCGAACGATGTGTATAATAATAATAGTGCACATGCATTGGACTAAGCTGGAATCTGCAAGCATTCAACTCAAGAGAGAAGACAAGTAATATGGGCTCTAAGTTAAATAAACAATCATGCATATGAGAGCCACTAAACATTTTCAATGTGGTCTTCTCGACCCCCAAAGGAAAGAAAAGAAAATGAAACCATTTACACGGGAAAGCTCCCAACAAGTAAGAAGAAGAACTAGAAATCTTTTTGGGTTTTCATTTTAATTTCTACTACAAGTATGGAAATTAAACTAACTAATTTTTTTTGGTTTTTCTTAAGGTTTATCAAACACGCAAGAAGAAAACTAGAAAAAGAAATTTAAACTAACATGGATAATACAATGAAAGAGTATGAGCACCGACGACTAGTGTGTGAACATGAATGTAAAGTCGGTGAGAAATACGTACTCCCCCAAGCTTAGGATTTTGGCCTAAGTTGGTCTAGTACCAAGGACCGCCTGGCTGATATCCATAAGTGAAACTGGGGTTGTACTGAGATGCAGCGACAACCGCCTCTTGAGCTGCGGCGTGTTGGCGAGCTGCCTCCGCTCTCCCCTCATGTTCAGCTGCTTCCTCCCTGGTGACAACATATCTTCCTTTTGCCTCATAATCAAAAAGGTGGGGAGCAGGAAGAGTAACATGGACGACATCGCGTCTGTCATAGATTAGTCGATATTGGAGGAATTGTTCATTCCTCCTTAGAAATTGATGATATACCATAGCTTCATAATCCAAATAAACAGGAGGTATCAACATATCTCCCTCTCGTGGGGCTATACCAAGATAATTAGCCACACGGGTTGCATAAATTCCTCCAAATAAATCTCACTTTCTACTATTATTCTGCAACCTACGTGCAACTATCGCCCCCAAGTTATAACCTTTATAACCTGACACAACACTCTTGAGGATACAAAGATCAGGGACACACATGTGACATGCTTTGTCTTTACCGTTAATGCATCTACCAATAAAGAGAGCAAAATAATGTATAGCAGGAAAATGAATGCTCCCTATGGTAGCTTGTGCAATGTCCCTAGATTCTCCCATAGTAATACTAGCAAGAAAATCTCTAAATTCAGATTTGTGATTATCATTAATATTACCTCACTGCGGGAGCTTGCAAGCAGTTGTGAAATCCTCTAAGTCCATGGTATAAGATGTATCATAAATATCAAATATGACACTAGGAGAATTACGCGCACAGTTATATTTAAACCTCCACACAAAAGAATCAGTCAATTGATAGTACTGAGGACACTTATCTTGTAAGAAGTCCTCCAGCTCGGCATTACGTACAAACACGTCAAATTCCTCCTTAAAGCCTGCTTCGACCATAAAATTATGGGATGGCCACTCACAAGCTCGTACATCCGCGTCCCTCAGCAATTCAACATCTTGCTCACGTATGGCAATCCTGGGCCCTTTCTTCACCATGGAACCACCTTGGTACATTCTTCTAAGCATAATTCTTTTTCTGAAATAATTCTGAAATTTTAGTAACATCAAAATAAAAGTGAATAAAACTAAACAAGATTGATAGCAACTACTCCTACAAGTGCCTAGAGCCTATATCATGCATTGGAATTGCTTGGGACCTCATAAATTCAACATGCAAGCTCAAGAACATGGTCACCTATGTAGCAAAAATTTGAAATGAATAAAGCACTAGAACAAAAACTAATTGGACCAATGGAGGAGTCACATACCAAGCAACAATCTCCCAAAGCAGTTTTCTGAATGGAGCTTTGAGCAAGGAGATCGAAAATCGCAGCAAAATGAGCTAGAACTTGTGCTTGAGCTGGATGAGGATTTTTTGGGTAGAAGATGAAGTGTGTGGGTGCTGGCATAAGTGGAGAGGGGCTACTAGGGGCCCACAAGACAGGGGGCGCGCCCAGGTGGGGTGGGCGCGCCCTCCACTCTCGTGGCCTGGTGCTTGCCCCTCCTGCAGTGTTTTCGGTGCCTAAAATCCTCAAATATTCCATAAAAAATCATACTAAATTTGTAGGGCATTTGGAGCACTTTTATTTTTGGGATATTTTTTTAATGCAGGGATAATTCAGAAAACAGACAAATAATACTATTTTTGCATTATTTATCTAAATAACAGAAAGTAAAAAGTGGGTACAGAAGGTTGTGCCTTCTAGTTTCATCCATCTCATGATCATCAAAATGAATCCACTAACAAGGTTGATCAAGTCTTGTTAACAAACTCATTCCGAATAACATGGAACCGGAGAAATTTTGAATAACACTAAGTTACCTCAACGGGGGTATGAAAATCCCCAACAATTAGAATATCATACTTTTTCTTGACAGTAGGGAGAGGAAATTCAAAACCTCCAATAATGATAGTTGGAACTTTTCCAATAGAATTGCTGCTATGAACTTGAGATTGTTTCCTTGGAAAGTGTACTGTATGCTCATTACCATTAACATGAAAAGTGACATTGCCTTTGTTGCAATCAATAACAGCCCCTGCAGTATTCAGAAAAGGTCTACCAAGGATAATCGACATACTATTGTCCTCGGGAATATCAAGAATGACAAAGTCCGTTAAGATAGTGAAATTTGCAACCACAACAGGCGCATCCTCGCAAATACTGACAGGTATAGCAGTTGATTTATCAGCCATTTGCAAAGATATTTCAGTAGGTGTCAACTTATTCAATTCAAGTCTACGATATAAAGAGAGAGAGGCATAACACTAACACCGGATCCAAGATCACATAAAGAAGTTCTAACATAATTTCTTTTAATGGAGCATGGTATAGTTGGTACACCCGGATCTCCAAGTTTCTTTGGTATTCCACCCTTAAAAGTGTAATTAGCAAGCATGGTGGAAAATTTCAGCTTCTGGTATCTTTCTTTTATTTGTAATGATATCCTTCATATACTTAGCATAAGGATTTACTTTCAGCATATCAGTTAAGCACATACGTAAGAAAATAGGTCTAATCATTTCAGCAAAGTGCTCAAAATCCTCATCATCCTTTGTTTGGATGGTTTAGGAGGAAAGGGCATGGGTTTATGAACCCATGGTTCTCTTTCTCTACCGTGCTTCCTAGCAACAAAATCTCTCTTATCATAACGTTGATTCTTCGATTGTGGGTTATCAAGATCAACAACAGGTTCAATCTCTACTTCATTGTTTTTGCTAGGTTGAGCATCAACATGAACATTATCATTAACATTATCACTAGGTTCATGTTCATCACCTGATTGTGTTTCAGCATCAGAAATAGAAATATTATTGCGATTCTCAGGTGTGTCTACAGTAGGTTCACTAGAAGCATGCAAAGTTCTATCTTTTTCTTTTTCTTCTTTTTAGAAGAACAAGGTGCCTCTAAATTATTTCTCTGAGAACCTTGCTCGATTCTCTTAGGGTGGCCTTCAGGATACAAAGGTTCCTGAGTCATTCTACCAGTTCTAGTAGCCACTCTAACAGCTAAGTCATTTTTATTATTTAATTCATCAAGCAAATCATTTTGAGCTTTGAGTACTTGCTCAGCTTGAGTAGCAACCATAGAAGTATATTTGCTAATGAGTTTAAGTTCACCTTTAACTCTAGCCATATTATCGCTCACGCGTCCTACCTCGAAAGCATTATTCTTTAACTCTCTACCAACATAAGCATTAAAACTTGCTTGTCTAGCCATAAAGTCATCAAATTCATCTAAGCATGGGCTATGAAATTTAGTAGAGGGGATTTCAAATTTATCATATCTATAGAGAGAATTTACCTTTACTACCTGTGTCGGATTATCAAGACAATGTGATTCTTCAACAGGCGGTATATTAAGGCCATGTATTTCTTCAATAGGAGGTAAATTATTAACATCTTTAGCTTTAATACCTTTTTCTTTCATTGATTTCTTTGCCTCTTGCATATCTTCAGGACTGAGAAATAAAACACCTCTCTTCTTCAGAGTGGGTTTAGGAATAGGCTCAGGAGTTGGCTCAATTGGTTCAGGAATTGCCTCAGGAATTGGCTCAGGAAGAGTCCAATTATTTTCATTAGTCAACATATTATTCAATAGTAATTCAGCTTCGTCGACTGTTCTTTCCCTGAAAACACAACCAGCACAACTATCCAAGTAGTCCTTGGAAGCATCGGTTAGTCCATTATAAAAGATATCAGGTATTTCATTTCTCTTGAGAGGATGATCAGGCAAAGCATTAAGTAACCAGAGAAGCCTCCCCCAAGCTTGTGGGAGACTCTCTTCTTTGATTTGCACAAAATTATATATTTCCCGCAAGGTAGCTTGTTTCTTATGAGCAGGGAAATATTGAGCAGAGAAGTAATAAATCATACCCTGGGGACTACGCACACAACCCGGAGCAAGAGAATTATAACAAGTCTGAGCATCACCCTTTAATGAGAACGGAAATATCTTAAGGATATAAAAATAGCGAGACTTCTCATCATTAGTAAACAGGGTGGCTATATCATTTAACTTGGTAAGATGTGCCACAACAGTTTCAGATTCAAGGCCATAAAAAGGATCAGATTCAACTAAAGTAATAATCTCAGGATCAACAGAGAATTCATAATCCTTATCAGTAACACAGATAGGTGAAGTAGCAAAAGTAGGGTCAGGTTTCATTCTAGCATTAAGAGACTGTTGCTTCCATTTAGCTAATAATTTCTTAAGATCATATCTATCATTGCAAGCAAAGATAGCTCTAGCAGCTTCTTCATTCATAACATAACTGAGGGAGTCCTGGACTAGGGGGTGTCCGGATAGCCGAACTATCATCATTGGTCGGACTCCAAGACTATGAAGATGCAAGATTGAAGACTTCGTCCCGTGTCCGGATGGGACTTTCCTTGGCGTGGAAGGCAAGCTTGGCGATACGGATATGTAGATATCCTACCATTGTAACCGACTCTGTGTAACCCTAGCCCTCTCCGGTGTCTATATAAATCGGAGGGTTTTAGTCCGTAGGACACAACAACAACAACAACAATTATACTATAGGCTAGCTTCTAGGGTTTAGCCTCCTTGATCTCGTGGTAGATCCACTCTTGTACTACCCATATCATCAATATCAATCAAGCAGGAGTAGGGTTTTACCTCCATCGAGAGGGCCCGAACCTGGGTAAAAACATTGTGTCCCTTGTCTCCTGTTACCATCCGCCTAGACGCACAGTTCGGGACCCCCTACCCGAGATCCGCCAGTTTTGACACCGACATTGGTGCTTTCATTGAGAGTTCCTCTGTGTCGTCACTGATAGGCTTGATGGCTCCTTCGATCATCAACAACGACGCGGGACAGGGTGAGACTTTTCTCCCCGGACAGATCTTCCTATTCGGCGGCTTTGCACTGCGGGCCAATTCGCTTGGCCGTCTGGAGCAGATTGAAAGCTACGCCCCTGGCCATCAGGTCAAATTTGGAAGTCTGAACTTCACGGTTGACATCTGCAGAGACTTGATCTTCGATGGATTCGAGCCACAGCCGAGCGCGCCGCACTACCACAATGGGCATGACTTAGCTCTGCTGCCGGACAGTGCCCTGGAGGCCGCACACGAGTCCGCTCTGATCCTCAATTCGGAGCCGGCTGCGCAGATCGAGGACGGGTGGCTAGACACCGCCTCGGGGGCTGCTACATCTACGGCGATGGAGCCAAATACCGACCTTGTCCCTTGTGAGGCTCGTGACTCCGAGGTGCCGGACTCCTTGCCGGACTCCGAACCTCCCGCGCCCCCTCCAATCGAATCTGATTGGGTGCCGATCATGGAGTTCACCGCCGCAGACATCTTTCAACACTCACCTTTCGGTGACATTCTGAATTCGCTAAAGTATCTCTCGTTATCAGGAGAGCCCTGGCCGAACTACGGTTAGGACGGTTGGGATGCGAACGACGAAGAAATTCAAAGCCCACCCACCACCCACTTTGTAGCCACTGTCGACGATCTAACCGACATGCTAGACTACGACTCCGAAGACGTCGACGGTATGGACGACGATGCCAGCGCCTACGGGGCACTGGAAGGCCACCTCGTCATATGACATATACATGGTGGACATCCCAAAGGATGGGAATTAATGGCGAGGAAGCAGCGGAGGAAGACCCCTCCAAGAAACAGCCCAAGCGCCGTCGTCAGCGGCGCCGCTCTAAATCCCGCCACAGCAAGAATGGAGATTTCGGCACTGGAGATAATAACACCCCAGACAGTGCCGAAGACAACCCCCTCCAGCAAGATTCAGCACAGGAGGACGGAGAAGCCAGCCCTCATGAGAGAGCGGCAGACGAAGAGGTAGAGGATGATAATTACATACCTCCCTCCGGAGACGAGGCAAGCCTCGACGACGACGACGAATTCGTCGTGCCTGAGGATCCCGTCGAACAAGAGCGTTTTAAACGCAGGCTTATGGCCACGGCAAGCAGCCTCAAGAAAAAGCAGCAACAGCTTAGAGCTGATCAAGATCTGCTAGCCGACAGATGGACTGAAGTCCTCGCGGCCGAAGAGCATGAACTCGAACGCCCCTCCAAAAGTTACCCCAAACGCAAGCTACTCCCCCGATTAGAGGAAGAGGCATATAAACCTGCATCACCAGCGCACAATACGGCTAACCGACCACCCTGTGGTCGCGACAGAGAGGCCTTTAGGCCCTACACTAAAACCGTACCCCGGCATCGCTCGAAAAGCACAAAGCCACAGGGGAACGCTCTGGACTTGCGAGATATATTGGAGGATAAGGCAAGACAATCAAGATCGATCTACGGATCGCGTGGGCGTCCCATGATACGCGACGACAACTGTCGCGCCGGACACAGCAAGTTCGGCCGGGCCGAACACAGTAGACAAAGCTCGTTTGAGCTACGTTGTGATATAGCCCAATACAGAGGCGCCGTACACCCACTATGCTTCACAGATGAAGCAATGGATCATCAAATCCCCGAAGGGTTCAAACCCGTGAATATTGAATCCTATGATGGCACAACGGACCCTGCGGTTTGGATCGAGGACTATCTCCTTCATATCCACATGGCCCGCGGTGACGATCTTCACGCCATCAAATATCTCCCACTCAAGCTTAAAGGACCAGCTCGGCATTGGCTTAACAGCTTGCCAGCAGAATCAATTGGGCGTTAGGAGGACCTGGAAGCCGCATTCCTTGACAACTTCCAGGGCACATATGTGCGACCACCAGACGCCGATGACCTAAGCCACATAATTCAGTAGCCAGACGAATCGGCCAGACAGTTCTGGACACGGTTCTTAACAAAGAAAAATCAAATCATCAACTGTCCGGATGCAGAGGCCCTCGCAGCCTTCAAACATAACATCCGCGACGAGTGGCTTGCCCGACACCTAGGACAGGAAAAGCCGAAATCCATGGCAGCCCTCACATCACTCATGACCCGCTTCTGCGCGGGAAAGGACAGCTGGCTAGCCCATAGTAACAACCTCAACAAAAAATCTGGCAGTTCGGATACCAAGGACCACAATGGCAGGTCGCGTCGCAACAAGAACAAACACTGCGTTAACGGCGATAACACTGAGGATACGGCAGTCAACGCCGGACTCAGAGGCTCCAAACCCGGTCAGCGGAAAAAGCCATTCAAAAGAACTACTCCGGGTTCGTCCAATTTGGACCGAATACTCGACCGCTCTTGCCAGATACACAGCACCCCCGAAAAGCCAGCTAATCACACCAACAGGGATTGTTGGTATTCAAGCAGGCAGGCAAGTTAATTGCCGAAAACAATGACAAGGGGCTGCACAGCAATGACGAGGAAGAGACCCGGCCGCCGAACAATAGAGGACAGAAAGGTTTCCCCCCACAAGTGCGAACGGTGAACATGATATACGCAACCCACATACCCAAGAGGGAGCGAAAGCGTGCACTCAGGGATGTATACGCGATGGAGCCAGTCGCCCCGACGTTCAACCCATGGTCCTCCTGCCCGATCACTTTTGATCGAAGGGACCACCCCACCAGTATCCGCCACGGCGGTTTTGCCGCATTGGTTTTAGACCCAATCGTCAATGGATTTCACCTCACCAGAGTCCTGATGGACGGCGGCAGCAGCCTGAACCTGCTTTATCAGGATACAGTGCGCAAGATGGGCATAGACCCCTCAAGGATTAAACCCACAAAGACGACCTTCAAAGGCGTCATACCAGGTGTAGAGGCCAATTGTACAGGCTCAGTCACACTTGAAGCGGTCTTCGGATCCCCGGATAACTTCTGAAGCGAGGAGTTAATCTTGGACATAGTTCCGTTCCGCAGCGGCTATCATGCTCTACTCGGACGGACTGCGTTTGCAAAGTTCAACGCGGTGCCGCACTACGCATACCTCAAGCTCAAGATACCAGGCCCTCAAGGAGTCATCACGGTCAATGGAAACACTGAACGCTCCCTCCGAACGGAGGAACACACAGCGGCTCTCGCGGCAGAAGTACAGAGCAGCCTCTTAAGGAAATTCTCGAGCCCGGCCGTTAAGCGACCGGACACGGCTAAACGCGCCCGGAGTAACCTACAACAAGACCACCTGGCACGTTCTGAGCACGCGTAGCAATGCGGCCCCAACCCCAGCCCTTGCAAAATTACAAGCTTGGTCCTTCGCGTACATCATTACGCTCTGGAGATACCATGGGCATAGGGGGAGGGGCACGACCACAACAGGCCCAGAGTGCGGCTCAACCACACTAGGGCCTCCCAAGTGTGTCATTCTATTTCCTTTTTCTTTTTTTCTTAACCACAGGACTCCGCTCACCAGAGGCCCTGACCGGCAGTAGACCTGCCGAACTCACGATGCAACAGCCAGGGAAGGAGAAAGGCTACGATGAGTATCCAGGTGGTCTCCATTACGAGCATTAAATCTGTTTTATACACCATTCCGCAGCCTACCCCTGGAGGGGGACATGTTTAATAGTCCCATCCCTTGCTTACCGCACTATTTGTATCATTCTGCATTCATGGCTGTATTTCTTGAATAAACAATGCATCGCTTTTTGCTTATAATTGCATTTCTTTCTTATACATATGTTCATTTATGACATGTTGCATCCGTACACTTTGGTACGGCTAAATACACCAGGGGCTTAACTTCCCCACATTATGGTGTGATAAGTCCGAACACTTTCACAAGTGCGGCACCCCGAACTTATAGCATTATATGCATCGGCTCCGAATCATGTCTTGGGTCAATAGTTGGGTTTGCCCGGCTCCCATGTTTTGGTACCTTACGTTCCATTGTATCGGCTAAGGTAGCACTGGGAGAACCACTGCAATTGCGCCCCGGTTGAGCTGGGCGAGCGCCTTAGTGGAGAAAGCTAAAACTGACCGTCATGATGAGGCGAGAGCCGGTCGCAGTTCGAGAGGTTTTTTCGAGTCCCTAAAGACTTATGCCGCTTAGAGCGAGGAACCGGCTTTGTCCGGCCCAGGCATGGATAGCGCCCCGAATTCGGTCTTCCGAACACTAGGGGCTTCGCCGAAATTTAAAATTATAGAATTCTATGGCTAAGTGAGAGTGTTCAAGCACTATAAGTCCGGTTGCCTCGTTCGTTGTGTTGAGCGCCTCCCTAGATGGACCCAAAAATGGGAACAAGAGCGGTCAAGTTTACCCCGAACACCCCAGCACTCGTGGCATGGGGGCTGAAGCCGACGACTTGCCATCTCTCAGATTTGATAAACGACCGCACAGAAGGTAATATTTTAAATCAATAAGCGTTGCTTAGCGCACATGAACAAAGTTTTTAGCGCACAGGATAACAAAATGCGAGTCTACTCAAATATTACATCTTTGGAGCACTCACCCGCAATCATGCGGGCACCCTTCAGGACACTCATATAATACATCTCGGGCGTGCGATACTCCTTGCCCGTCGGTGGCGCGTCCGTCACAAGCTTCTCAGCGTCCATCCAGCCCCATTGCACCTTTGCATGGGCAAGGGCCCGACGGGCACCTTCAATGCAGGTGGAGTGCTTGATGACTTCAACCCAGGGACACGCATCCACCAGCCGCCGCACCAGGCCGAAGTAGCTCCCAGGCATGGCCTCCTTGGGCCACAGCCGAACTATGAGGCCCTTCATGGCCTGTTCGGCCACCTTGTGGAGCTCGACCAGCTGCTTCAGCTGGTCGCTAAGGGGCACCGGATGTCCGGCCTCAGCATACTGAGACCAGAAGACCTTGTCCATCGAGCTCCCCTCTTCGGCTCTGTAGAAAGCGGCAGCATCGGACACGCTGCGGGGCAGATCTGCGAACGTTCCTGGAGAGCTCCGAATCCGGGTAAGTAACAGGTAATTCACTTTAACATGCTTGCTTTGCATGAAGAATGCCTTACCCTCCACTATTTTCTTCAAATCCTCAATTTCCTGGAGGGCCTTGTGGGCATCGGCCTTAGCGGCTTTGGCACTCTCAAGAGCCGACGCAAGCTCGGACTCTCGAGTCTTTGAGTCACACTCCAAACTCTCGTGCTTTTCCACGAGAGCCTGGAGCTCTTACTGTACCTCCGCCACCCGTGCCTCCTGCTTCTCTCGCTCGGCTCGCTCCGCGGCCGCATTGCGTTCAGCCGCGGACACCGCCTCCTTCAGGGTCGCCACCTCGTTTGTGGCCCCTGTAGTACCCATGTTATCCTTGTTATTTCTCTTGCAACCAAATCCTTTTCTGTAAGGTACAACATTAATACGGTGTTACTGACCTTCCTTGTCCTCGAGCTGCTTCTTGGCACGGCCGAGCTTGCTCTTGGACCGCTCGAGGCTCTGCCTCAAGGTATTGACCTCCGCAGTCAGTGCGGCAGAGGTTAGCAGCGCAGCCTGCAATCCCATATTGACACATTTTTTTCAGACTCCCGCGTATATCTTTTTAGATCCTCAGTCTGGCTTTTGTTTCCGAACACCGAACCGAGCATCAGGGGCTACTGTCTATGCGGTATTATATTACATATCTTAAAATTCTTACCTCAAAGCCTGTTAGAAGGCTGCTGCAGGCTTCGGTCAGCCTGCTCTTGGCGAGCTGAACCTTCTGAATCACCGCACTCATAACAGTGCGGTGTTCTTCTTTGATGGAAGCGCCGTTGAGCGCCTCCAGCAAGTTATCCGGCGCCTCCGGTTGGACGGAGGACGCCGGTGTCACAGTCTTTCCCTTCTTACAAAGGGGCCGCCCGCCGGACTCCGGAATCACTGCAGGTTCCGGTGCGGAGTCCGGTGCAAAGTCCGGGAGGTTGCCCTGCGGCACCTCCGGAGCCTCCTCCTCCTGGTGGGTCCCCTCCTGGGATCCCACCTCGGCGTCGTCAGCGTCACGGGGGGTGGAGGCGGTCAGAAGGGAATCCATATCCGACGTGCCCAAGGACCCGCTCGACGAAGGGGGAAGATTGTCCTTGGGCGGACTACAGGGTTGTATGCGGCATTAGAAAGACACTATGTGACAAAAAGAAAAATTGTAAATCATCTAGGAGTCCGTATACTTATGATCTTGCCAGGGGCTTGGCCCTTGAGGGCCACTCCTCGTCGCCGTCGCCGACGTTGGCGGAACATCCCGGGGGAAGGGTCCTTCCCTTCTTGGACCCTTCGGCCTCCCTCATTGGGGAGGCCTTCCTCTTCTTCTCTCCCCCCGCTGGGGGAGAGGCCTCTTTCTTCTCCTCCTCGTCCTCGTCGGAGGAGTCCGCCTTGGAGTCATCGGACGATGAGTTCGATACCACCTGACGCCGGGAACTCCTTCGGGTTCCCGTGGCCTTCTTCTTGGCCTTCTTCTCCAGCACCATGTAAAGTGTCGGGACCAGCAGCCCTGTCAAACGGGCATCCGCTGGGTCCTCTGGAAGGGGAGCCGGACAGTTAACCTGTCCGGACGTCTTCTGCCAGGCCTGTTAAAGGCATTGGGAGTTTAGATCCCGCATAGAGTCAAACTATGAAAAGCAAGTGTCCCATAAAGGATAACATAGCTTACCTCGCCAGCCGGACGCTGCATGCTGAATCCGCGATCTTCGATAGCGGATGCGGGAGCTTTGGCGCCCTTGAACAACACCCTCCAGGCAGCTTCGTACGTAGTGTCGAAGAGCCCGCTCAAAGTCCGGTGCTGTGCCGGATCAAACTCCCACAAATTGAAGTCCCGTTGCTGGCAGGGGAGAATCCGGCGGACGAGCATGACCTGGATCACATTGAGAAGCTTGAGCTTCTTGTTCACCAGGGTCTGGAGACAGGACTATAGTCCGGTCAGCTCTTCCGAACTACCCCATAGAAAGCCCTTCTCTTTCCAGGAGGTGAGCTGCATGGGGATGCCAGATCTGAATTCGGGGGCCGCTGCCCATTTAGGGTCATGCGGCTCGGTGATGTAGAACCACCCCGATTGCCACCCTTTGATGGATTCCACGAAGGCACCCTCGAGCCAAGTGACGTTGGGCATTTTGCCCACCATGGCGCCTCCGCACTCCGCTTGGCTGCCCTTCACAACCTTCGGCTTGACATTGAAGGTCTTTAGCCACAAGCCGAAGTGGGGCTGGATGCAGAGGAAGGCCTCACACACGACGATAAACGCCGAGATATTGAGGTTGAAATTTGGGGCCAGATCATGGAAATCCAGGCCGTAGTAGAACATGAGCCCCCAGACAAAGGGGTGGAGTGGGAAGCCCAGTCCGCGGAGGAAATGGGGAAGGAATACCACCCTCTCATGGGGCCTGGGGGTGGGGATGAGCTGCCCCTCATCGGGCAGCCGATGCGCGATGTCGCTGGACAGATATCCAGCGCTGTGCAGCTTCTCGATGTGCCCCTCCATAACGGAGGAGGCCATCCACTTGCCTCCCGCTCCGGACATGGCTGGAGAAGGTCGAGGTGAGATGTGCGGACTTGGGCACTGGAGCTCGAGTGCGCGGAGATGGATAAGCAAAGGAGGAAGGAGGTGTAGGTAAAAAAGGTGGATCCTTATCCCCTTATATATGGGCGGATGAAACTATGCGTCCCTACTGGCCTGGTAAAACTCGCTTATCTCCCAAGCGCCGCAATCAATGGTGCGGTTGGGTTACCCACGTCCATATTGATGGGAATCCCGGAATAAGGGGAACACGATCTCTGCTTCGACAAGACGTGCCAAGGAAACCGCTTCGCTAAACGCGCTGAGGTGGTATAATAAAAATGATTCGAGTAAAAGCTTGGTTGTGGTGTGACATCATGCCATCAAATACGTCAGCAGATTGAAACTTGTGTAAATATTATTCTCTCTACGGTGGTATGTGGAATTTATTTTACAGAGCCGGACACTATCCTGGTGTTCACAATCTTCTATGAATTATTCGGAGGAGGAACCCGCCTTGCAATGCCGAAGACAATATGCGCGCCGGACTCGTCGTCATTGAAGCCTGGTTCAGGGGCTACTGAGGGAGTCCTGGACTAGGGGGTGTCCGGATAGCCGAACTATCATCATCGGCCGGACTCCAAGACTATGAAGATACAAGATTGAAGACTTCGTCCCGTGTCCGGATGGGACTTTCCTTGGCGTGGAAGGCAAGCTTGGCGATATGGATATGTAGATCTCCTACCATTGTAACCGACTCTGTGTAACCCTAGCCCTCTCCGGTGTCTATATAAATCGGAGGGTTTTAGTCCGTAGGACACAACAACAACAACAACAATTATACTATAGGCTAGCTTCTAGGGTTTAGCCTCCTTGATCTCGTGGTAGATCCACTCTTGTACTACCCATATCATCAATATCAATCAAGCAGGAGTAGGGTTTTACCTCCATCGAGAGGGCCCGAACCTGGGTAAAAACATCGTGTCCCTTGTCTCCTGTTACCATCCGCCTAGACGCACAGTTCGGGACCCCTACCCGAGATTCGCCGGTTTTGACACCGACAATAACCCTCAGGAACAACATGCAATTCATAATCATTGGGAGAATTTTCATCATCACTATCATCAATAATAGCATCTTCAATAATTTCATTCCCCCTAACTCTAGCAAGTTGTTCATCAAGAAATTCACCTAGTGGCAAAGTAGTATCACGCACAGAAGTAGTTTCATTATGCATAGCAGAAGTGGCATCATCAAAACATGCGACATATCAGAATTCATAGCAATAGCAGGTTTAGGTGTCGCAAGCTTACTAATAAGGGAAGGAGAATCTAGTGCAGAGCTAGATGGTAGTTCCTCACCTCCCCTCGTAGTTGAGGGCAAAATCGTAGTTCTGTCGTCTTTCAAGTTCTTCATAGTGATCAACAGATATAAATCCCAAGTGACTCTGAGAATAGAGCTATGCTCCCCGGCAACGGCGCCAGAAATTAGTCTTGATAACCCACAAGTGTAGGGGATCGCAACAGCTTTCGAGGGTAAAATATTCAACCCAAATTTATTGATTCGACACAAGGGGAGCCAAAGAATATTCTTGAGTATTAGTAGTTGAGTTGTCAATTCAACCACACCTGGATAACTTAGTATCTGCAGCAAAGTATTTCGTAGCAAAGTAGTATGATAATAAAGGTAACAGTGGCAAAAGTAAAGATAATAGTTTTTGGGTTTATGTAGTAGTTGTAACAGTAGCAACGAGAAAGTAAATAGGCGAAGAACAATATGTGAAAAGCTCGTACTCAATGGATCAGTGATGGATAATTATGCCGAATGCGATTCCTCATGTAATAGCTATAACATAGGGTGACACAGAACTAGCTCCAATTCATCAATTTAATGTAGGCATGTATTCCGTAAATAGTCATACGTGCTTATGGAAAAGAACTTGCATGACATCTTTTATCCTACCCTCCCATGGCAGCGGGGTCCTAGCGGAAACTAAGGGATATTAAGGCCTCCTTTTAATAGAGAACCGGAACAAAGCATTAGCACATAGTGAATACATGAACTCCTCAAACTACGGTCATCATCGAGAAGTATCCCGATTATTGTCACTTCGGGGTTGTCGGATCATAACACATAATAGGTGATTATAGACTTGCAAGATAGGATCAAGAACACACATATATTCATGAAAACATAATAGGTTTGGATCTGAAATCATGGCACTCGGGCCCTAGTGACAAGCATTAAGCATAGCAAAGTCATAGCAACATCAATCTCAGAACATAGTGGATACTAGGGATCAAACCCTAACAAAACTAACTTGATTACATGGTAAATATCATCCAACCCATCATCGTCCAGCAAGCCTACGATGGAATTACTCACACACGGCGGTGATCATCATGAAATTGGTGATGGAGGATGGTTGATGATGATGACGGCGACCAATCCCCCACTCCGGAGCCCCGAACCGACTCCAGATCAGCCCTCCCGAGAGAGATTAGGGCTTGGCGGCGGCTCCGTGTCGTAAACGCGATGAAACTTTCTCTCTGATTTTTTTCTCCCCGAACGTGAATATATGGAGTTGGAGTTGAGGTCGGTGGAAGTCCAGTGGGCCCACGAGAGAGGGGGCACGCCTAGGGGGGGGGGCCTGTCTCATGGACAGGGTGTGGCCCCCCTGGTCTTGATTCTTTCGCCAATATTTTTTATATTTTCCAAAAAGTTGCTTCGTGGATTTTCAAGACATTCCGAGAACTTTTATTTTCTACACATAAAACAACATCATGGCAGTTCTGCTGAAAACAGCGTCAGTCCGGGTTAGTTTCATTCAAATCATGCAAGTTAGAGTCCAAAACAAGGGCAAAAGTGTTTGGAAAAGTAGATACGTTGGAGACGTATCAACCCGCAAGTTGATCACCAAAACATACATCAAGTAGATCACGTGGATATCCCATTGTCACCACAGATAAGCACATGCAAGACATACATCAAGTGTTCTCAAATGCTTAAAGACTCAATCCGATAAGATAACTTCAAGGGAAAACTCAATCCATTACAAGAGGTAGAGGGGGAGAAACATCATAAGATCCAACTATAATAGCAAAGCTCGTGATACATCAAGATCGTGCCATATCAAGAACACGAGAGAGAGAGAGAGAGAGAGAGAGAGAGAGAGATCAAACACATAGCTACTGGTACATACCCTCAGCCCCGAGGGTGAACTACTCCCTCCTCGTCATGGAGAGCGCCGGGATGATGAAGATGGCCACCGGTGATGATTCCCCCCTCCGGCAGGGTGCCAGAACAGGGTCCCGATTGGCTTTTGGTGGCTACAAAAGCTTGCGGCGCGGAACTCCTGATCTAGGTTTCTTTTGTTGGGGAACGCGGTAATTTCAAAAATTTCCTACACACATGCAAGATCATGGTGATTGACAACCCACAAGTGTAGGGGATCGCAACAGCTTTCGAGGGTAGAGTATTCAACCCAAATTTATTGATTCGACACAAGGGGAGCCAAAGAATATTCTTAAGTATTAGCAGTTGAGTTGTCAATTCAACCACACTGGATAACTTAGTATCTGCAGCAAAGTATTTAGTAGCAAAGTAGTATGATAGTAATGGTAACAGTGGCAAAAGTAAAGATAATAGTTTTGTAGTAATTGTAACAGTGGCAATGGAAAATTAAATAAACGAAGCACAATATGTGAAAAGCTCGTAGGCATTGGATCAGTGATGGATAATTATGTCGGATGCGATTCCTCATGTAATAGCTATATCATAGGGTGACACAGAACTAGCTCCAGTTCATCAATGTAATGTAGGCATGTATTCCGAATATAGTCATACGTGCTTATGGAAAAGAACTTGCATGACATCTTTTGTCCTACCCTCCCGTGGCAGCGGGGTCCTAGTGGAAACTAAGGGATATTAAGGCCTCCTTTTAATAGAGAACCGGAACAAAGCATTAGCACATAGTGAATATATGAACTCCTTAAACTATGGTCATCACCGAGAAGTTTCCCAATTATTGTCACTTCGGGGTTGTCGGATCATAACACATAATAGGTGACTATAGACTTGCAATATAGGATCAAGAACACACATATATTCATGAAAACATAATAGTTTCAGATCTGAAATCATGGCACTCAGGCCCTAGTGACAAGCATTAAGCATAGCAAAGTCATAGCAACATCAATCTCAGAACTGTTGGAAATATGCCCTAGAGGCAATAATAAATTGATTATTATTATATTTCTTTGTTCATGATAATAGTCTTTTATTCATGCTATAACTGTATTATCCAGAAATCGTAATACACGTGTGAATACATAGACCATAATATGTCCCTAGTAAGCCTCTAGTTGACTAGCTCGTTGATCAATAGATGGTTACGGTTTCCTGACCATGGACATTGGATGTCATTGATAACAGGATCATATCATTAGGAGAATGATGTGATGGACAAGACCCAATCCTAAGCCTAGCACAAGATCATGTAGTTCGTATGCTAAAGCTTTTCTAATGTCAAGTATCTTTTCCTTAGACCATGAGATTGTGCAACTCCCGGATACCGTAGGAATGCTTTGGGTGTACCAAACGTCACAACGTAACTGGGTGGCTATAAAGGTGCATTACAGGTATCTCCGAAAGTGTCTGTTGGGTTAGCACGAATCGAGACTGGGATTTGTCACTCCGTGTAAACGGAGAGGTATCTCTGGGCCCACTCGGTAGGACATCATCATAATGTGCACAATGTGATCAAGGAGTTGATCATGGGATGATGTGTTACGGAATGAGTAAAGAGACTTGCCGGTAACGAGATTGAACAAGGTATCGGGATACCGACGATCGAATCTCGGGCAAGTATCGTACCGATAGACAAAGGGAATTGTATACGGGATTGATTAAGTCCTTGACATCGTGGTTCATCCGATGAGATCATCGTGGAACATGTGGGAGCCAACATGGGTATCCAGATCCCGCTGTTGGTTATTGACCGGAGAGTCATCTCGGTCATGTCTGCATGTCTCCCGAACCCGTAGGGTCTACACACTTAAGGTTCGGTGACGCTAGGGTTATAGAGATATTAGTATGTGGTAACCCGAAAGTTGTTCGGAGTCCCGGATGAGATCCCGGACATCACGAGGAGTTCCGGAATGGTCCGGAGGTAAAGAATTATATATAGGAAGTGCTATTTCGGCCATCGGGACAAGTTTCGGGGTCATCGGTATTGTACCGGGACCACCGGAAGGGTCCCGGGGGTCCACCGGGTGGGGCCACCTGCCCCGGGGGGGCACATGGGCTGTAGGGGGTGCGCCTTGGCCTACATGGGCCAAGGGCACCATCCCCAAGAGTCCCATGCGCCAAGAGAAGAGAAAAAGGGGAGAGTCCTAAAGGGGGAAGGCACCTCCGAGGTGCCTTGGGGAGGATGGACTCCTCCCCACCCTTGGCCGCACCCTTCCTTGGAGGAAGGGGCAAGGCTGCGCCCTCCCCCTCTCCCTTGGACCTATATATAGTGGGGAAAAGGAGGAGCAACCATACCTAAGGCCTGGCGCCTCCCTCTCCCTCCCGTGACACATCTCCCTCCTCCCGCAGCGCTTAGCGAAGCCCTGTTGGAATCCCGCTACTTCCACCACGCCGTCGTGCTGCTGGATCTCCATCAACCTCTCCCTCCTCCTTGCTGGATCAAGGCATGGGAGACGTCTCCGTTCCCTACGTGTGTTGAACGCGGAGGTGCCGTGCGTTCGGCACTTGATCATCGGTGATTTGAATCACGACGAGTACGACTCCATCAACCCCGTTCACTTGAACGCTTCCGCTTAGCGATCTACAAGGGTATGTAGATGCACTCTCCTTCCCCTCGTTGCTGGTCTCTCCATAGATAGATCTTGGTGATACGTAGGAAATTTTTTGAATTTCTGCTACGTTCCCCAACAGTGGCATCATGAGCTAGGTCTATTGCGTAGATTCTATGCACGAGTAGAACACAAAGTAGTTGTGGGCGTTGATTTTGTTCAATATGCTTACCGTTACTAGTCCAATCTTGTTTCGACGGTATTGTGGGATGAAGCGGCCCGGACCAACCTTACACGTACTCTTACGTGAGACCGGTTCCACCGACAAACATGCACTAGTTGCATAAGGTGGCTGGCGGGTGTCTGTCTCTCCCACTTTAGTCGGATCGGATTCGATGAAAAGGGTCCTTATGAAGGGTAAATAGCAATTGGCATATCACATTGTGGTTTTTGCGTAGGTAAGAAACGTTCTTGCTAGAAACCCATAGCAGCCACGTAAAACATGCAAACAACAATTAGAGGACGTCTAACTTGTTTTTGCAGGGTATGCTATGTGATGTGATATGGCTAAGAAGAATGTGATGAATGATATGTGATGTATGAGATTGATCATGTTCTTGTAATAGGAATCACGACTTGCATGTCGATGAGTATGACAACCGGCAGGAGCCATAGGAGTTGTCTTTCTTTATTGTATGACCTGCGTGTCAACATAAACGTCATGTAATTACTTTACTTTATTGCTAACCGTTAGCTGTAGTAGTAGAAGTAATAGATGACGTGACAACTTCATGGAGACACGATGATGGAGATCATGATGATGGAGATCATGGTGTCATGCTGGTGACGATGATGATCATGGAGCCCCGAAGATGGAGATCAAAAGGAGCAAAATGATATTGGCCATATCATGTCACTATTTGATTGCATGTGATGTTTATCATGTTTATGCATCTTGTTTGCTTAGAACGACGGTAGTAAATAAGATGATCCCTCATTAAAATTTCAAGAAGTGTTCTCCCCTAACTGTGCACCGTTGCTACAGTTCGTCGTTTCGAAGCACCACGTGATGATCGGGTGTGATAGATCCTTACGTTCACATACAACGGGTGTAAGACAGTTTTACACATGCAAAACACTTAGGGTTAACTTGACGAGCCTAGCATGTACAGACATGGCCTCAGAACACAGAAGACCGAACGGTCGAGCATGAGTCGTATAGAAGATACGATCAACATGAAGATGTTCACCGATGTTGACTAGTCCGTCTCACGTGATGATCGGACACGGCCTAGTTAACTCGGATCATGTAATCACTTAGATGACTAGAGGGATGTCTATCTGAGTGGGAGTTCATAAGATGAACTTAATTATCTTGAACATAGTCAAAAGGTTTTTGCAAATTATGTCGTAGCTCGCGCTTCAGTTCTACTGTTTAGATATGTTCCTAGAGAAAAAATTTAGTTGAAAGTTGATAGTAGCAATTATGCGGACTAGGTCCGTAAACTGAGGATTGTCCTCATTGCTTCATAGAAGGCTTATGTCCTTAATGCACCGCTCAGTGTGCTGAACCTCGAACGTTGTCTGTGGATGTTGCGAATATCTGACATACACGTTTTGATAACTACATGATAGTTCAGTTAAATGGTTTAGAATTGAGGCACCAAAGATGTTTTTTGAAACGTCGCGAAACATATGAGATGTTTCGAGGGCTGAAATTGGGATTTCAGGCTCGTGCCCACGTCAAGAGGTGTAAGACCTCCGATGATTTTCTTAGCCTGCAAACTAAGGAGAAAAGCTCAATTGTTGTGCTTGTGCTCAGATTGTCTGAGTACAACAATCGCTTGAATCGAGTGGGAGTTGATCTTCCAGATGAAATAGTGATGGTTCTCCGAAGTCATTACCACCAAGCTGCTAGAGCTTCGTGATGAACTATGATATATCAGGGACATATATGATGATCCTTGAGATATTCGCGATGTTTGACACCGCGAAAGTAGAAATCAAGAAGGAGCATCAATTGTTGATGGTTGGTGAAACCACTAGTTTCAAGAAGGGCAAGGGCAAGAAGGGATACTTCATGAAACGGCAAATCAGCTGCTGCTCTAGTGAAGAAACCCAAGGTTAAACCCAAACCCGAGACTAAGTGCTTCTGTAATAAGGGGAACAACCACTGGAGCAGAATTACCCTAGATACTTGGTAGATGAGAAGGCTGGCAAGGTCGATAGAAGTATATTGGATATACATTGTGTTAATGTGTACTTTACTAGTACTCCTAGTAGCACCAGGGTATTAGATACCGGTTCGGTTTCTAAGTGTTAGTAACTCGAAACAAAAGGCTACGGAATAAACGGAGACTAGCTAAAGGTGAGCTGACGATATGTGTTGGAAGTTTTTCCAAGCTTGATATGATCAAGCATCGCACGCTCCCTCTACCAAAGAGATTGTTGTTAAACCTAAATAATTGTTATTTGGTGTTTGCGTTGAACATAGACATGATTGGATTATGTCTATCGCAATACGGTTATTCATTTAAGGAGAATAACGGTTACTCTGTTTATTTGAATAATACCTTCAATGGTCTTGCACCTAAATTGAATGGTTTATTGAATCTCGATCGTAGTGATACACATGTTCATGCCAAAAGATAGTAATGATAGTACCACCTACTTTTGGCACTGCCACGTAAGTCATATCGGTATAAAACGCATGAAGAAGCTCCATGTTGATGGATCTTTGGACTCACTCGTTTTGAAAAAATTTGAGACATGCGAACCATGTCTATTGGTGTATATGCATGAAGAAACTCCATGCAAATGGACCGTTTGGACTCACTTGATTTTGTATCACTTGAGACATGCAAATCATACCACATGGGCAAGATGACTGAAAAGCCTCGTTTTTCAGTAAAATGGAACCAAAAAGCAACTTGTTGGAAGTAATACATTTTGATGTGTGCAGTCCAATGAGTGCTGAGGCATGTAGTGGATATCGTTATGTTCTTACTTCACAGATGATTTGAGTAGATGTTGAGTACATTTACTTGGTAAATCACGAGTCTGAATTATTGAAAGGTTCAAGTAATTTCAGGGTGAAGTTGAAAGATCGTCGTGACAAGAGGATAAAAGATCTATGATATGATCATAGAGATGAATATCTGAATTACGAGTTTGGCACAGAATTAAGACACTGTGGAAATTGTTTCACAACTAATACAGCCTGGAACACCATAGTGGGATGGTGTGTCCGAACATCATAGTTGCACCCTATTGGATATGGTGCGTACCTTGATGTCTCTTATCAAATTACCACTATCGTTCATGGGTTAGGCATTAGAGACAACCACACTCACTTTAATAGGGCACCACGAAACTCCGTTGAGACGACACCGTATGAACTATGGTTTGGAGAAACCTAAGCTGTCGTTCCTTAAAAGTTTGGGACTGCGACGCTTATGTGAAAAAGTTTCAGGCTAATAAGCTCGAACCCAAAGCGGATAAATGCATCCTCATAGGAGACCCAAAACAGTTGGGTATACCTCCTGTCTCAGATCCGAAAGCAATAAGGGATTGTTTCTAGAATCGGGTCCTTTCTCGAGGAAAAGTTTCTCTCGAAAGAATTGAGTGGGAGGATGGTGGAGGCTTGATGAGGTTATTGAACCGTCTCTTCAACTAGTGTATGGCAGGGCACAGGGAGTTGTTCCTATGGCACCTACACCAATTGAAGTGGAAGCTTATGATATTGATCATGAGACTTCGGATCAAGTCACTACCAAACCTCGTGGGATGACAAGGATGCATACTACTTCAAAGTGGTATGTGATCCTGTCTTGGAAGTCATGTTGCTAGACAACAATGAACCTACGAGCTATGGAGAAGCGATGGTGGGCCCGGATTCCGATGAATGGCTTGAGGCCATATAATCCGAGAGAGGATCCATGTATGAAAACAAAGTGTAGACTTTGGAAGAACTACTTGATGGTCATAAGGCTGTTAGGTACATATAGATTTTAAAAGGAAGACAGACAATGATGGTAAGTGTCACCATTAAGAAAGCTCGACTTGTCGTTAAGATGTTTTCCGACAAGTTCAAGGAGTTGACTACGTTGAGAGTTTCTCACTCGTAGCGATGCTGAGAGTCTGTTGGAATTATATTAGCGATTACTGCATTATTTATGAAATCTTGCAGATAGGATGTCAAAACATTGTTTCCTCGACGATTTTCTTGAGGAAAGGTTGTATGTGATACAACCGGAAGGTTTTGTCAATCCTGAAAGATGCTAATAAGTATGCAAAGCTCCAGTTATCCTTCTGAGGACTGGAGTAAGCATCTCGGAGTTGGAATGTATGCTTTGATGAGATGATCAAAGATTTTGGGTGTATACAAAGTTTATGAGAAACTTGTATTTCCAAAGAAGTGAGTGGGAGCACTATAGAATTTCTGATGAGTATATGTTGTTGACATATTAATGATCAGAAATGATGTAGAATTTCTAGAAAGCATATAGGGCTATTTGAAAGGTGTTTTTCAATAGAAAGCCTGGATTAAGCTACTTGAGCATTGAGCATCAAGATCTATAAGGATAGATCAAAACGCTTAATAGTGCTTTCAAATGAGCACATACCTTGACATGATCTTGAAGGTGTTCAAGATGGATCAGTCAAAGAAGGAGTTCTTGCCTGAGTTGTAAGGTATGAAGTTAAGACTTAAAGCTCGACCATGGCAGAATAGGGAGAAAGGACTAAGGTCGTCCCCTATGCATAAGACGTAGGCTCTACAGTATGCTATGCTGTGTACCGCACCTGAAGTGTGCCTTGCCATGAGTCAGTCAAGGGGTACAAGAGTGATCCAAGAATGGATCACGGGACAACGGTCAAAGTTATCCTTAGTAACTAGTGGACTAAGGAATTTTCTCGATTATGGAGGTGGTAAAGGGGTTCGTCGTAAAGGGTTACGTCGATGCAAGCTTAACACCTATCCGGATAGCTCTGAGTAGAGATACCGGATACGTATAATGGAGCAACAATTTAGAATAGCTCCAAGTAGAACAGTTATTTGCAATAGCACCAAATAGAACATGGTAGCTGCATCTAGGAGATGACATAGAGATTTGTAAAGCACACATGGATCTGAAAGATTCAGACCCGTTGACTATAACATCTCTCACAAGTATAACATGATCAAACCCAGAACTCATCGAGTGTTAATCACATGGTAATGTGAACTAGATTATTTACTCTAATAAACTCTTTGGGTGTTAATCACATGGGGATGTGACCTTGAGTGTTAGTCACATAGCGATGTGAACTGGATTATTGACTCTAGTGCAAGTGGGAGACTGTTGGAAATATGCCCTAGAGGCAATAATAAATTGGTTATTATTATATTTATTTGTTCATGATAATAGTCTTTTATTCATGCTATAACTGTATTATCCGGAAATTGTAATACACGTGTGAATACATAGACCACAATATGTCCCTAGTAAGCCTCTAGTTGACTAGCTCGTTGATCAATAGATGGTTACGGTTTCCTGACCATGGACATTGGATGTCATTGATAACGGGATCACATCATTAGGAGAATGATGTGATGGACAAGACCCAATCCTAAGCCTAGCACAAGATCATGTAGTTCGTATGCTAAAGCTTTTCTAATGTCAAGTATCTTTTCCTTAGACCATGAGATTGTGCAACTCCCGGATACCGTAGGAATGCTTTGGGTGTACCAAACGTCACAACGTAACTGGGTGGCTATAAAGGTGCATTACAGGTATCTCCGAAAGTGTCTGTTGGGTTGGCACGAATCGAGACTGGGATTTGTCACTCCGTGTAAACGGAGAGGTATCTCTGGGCCCACTCGGTAGGACATCATCATAATGTGCACAATGTGATCAAGGAGTTGATCACGGGATGATGTGTTACGGAACGAGTAAATAGACTTTCCGGTAACGAGATTGAACAAGGTATCGGGATACCGACGATCGAATCTCGGGCAAGTATCGTACCGATAGACAAAGGGAATTGTATACGGGATTGATTAAGTCCTTGACATCGTGGTTCATCCGATGAGATCATCGTGGAACATGTGGGAGCCAACATGGGTATCTAGATCCCGCTGTTGGTTATTGGCCGGAGAGTCATCTCGGTCATGTCTGCATGTCTCCCGCACCCGTAGGGTCTACACACTTAAGGTTCGGTGACGCTAGGGTTATAGAGATATTAGTATGCGATAACCCAAAAGTTGTTCGGAGTCCTGGATGAGATCCCAGACATCACGAGGAGTTCTGGAATGGTCCGGAGGTAAAGAATTATATATAGGAAGTGCTATTTCGGCCATCGGGACAAGTTTCGGGGTCATCGGTATTGTACCGGGACCACCGGAAGGGTCCCGGGGGTCCACCGGGTGGGGCCACCTGCCCCGGGGGGCCACATGGGCTGTAGGGGGTGCGCCTTGGCCTACATGGGCCAAGGGCACCAGCCCCAAGAGGCCCATGCGCCAAGAGAAGAGAAAAAGGGCAGAGTCCTAAAGGGGGAAGGCACCTCCGAGGTGCCTTGGGGAGGATGGACTCCTCCCCACCCTTGGCCGCACCCTTCCTTGGAGGAAGGGGCAAGGCTGCGCCCTCCCCCTCTCCCTTGGACCTATATATAGTGGGGAAAAGGAGGAGCAACCATACCTAAGGCCTGGCGCCTCCCTCTCCCTCCCGTGACACATCTCCCTCCTCCCGCAGCGCTTAGCGAAGCCCTGTTGGAATCCCGCTACTTCCACCACGCCGTCGTGCTGCTGGATCTCCATCAACCTCTCCCTCCTCCTTGCTGGATCAAGGCATGGGAGACGTCTCCGTTCCCTACGTGTGTTGAACGCGGAGGTGCCGTGCGTTCGGCACTTGATCATCGGTGATTTGAATCACGACGAGTACGACTCCATCAACCCCGTTCACTTGAACGCTTCCGCTTAGCGATCTACAAGGGTATGTAGATGCACTCTCCTTCCCCTCGTTGCTGGTCTCTCCATAGATAGATCTTGGTGATACGTAGGAAATTTTTTGAATTTCTGCTACGTTCCCCAACAGTGGCATCATGAGCTAGGTCTATTGCGTAGATTCTATGCACGAGTAGAACACAAAGTAGTTGTGGGCGTTGATTTTGTTCAATATGCTTACCGTTACTAGTCCAATCTTGTTTCGACGGTATTGTGGGATGAAGCGGCCCAGACCAACCTTACACGTACTCTTACGTGAGACCGGTTCCACCGACAAACATGCACTAGTTGCATAAGGTGGCTGGCGGGTGTCTGTCTCTCCCACTTTAGTCGGATCGGATTCGATGAAAAGGGTCCTTATGAAGGGTAAATAGCAATTGGCATATCACATTGTGGTTTTTGCGTAGGTAAGAAACGTTCTTGCTAGAAACCCATAGCAGCCACGTAAAACATGCAAACAACAATTAGAGGACGTCTAACTTGTTTTTGCAGGGTATGCTATGTGATGTGATATGGCTAAGAAGAATGTGATGAATGATATGTGATGTATGAGATTGATCATGTTCTTGTAATAGGAATCACGACTTGCATGTCGATGAGTATGACAACCGGCAGGAGCCATAGGAGTTGTCTTTCTTTATTGTATGACCTGCGTGTCAACATAAACGTCATGTAATTACTTTACTTTATTGCTAACCGTTAGCTGTAGTAGTAGAAGTAATAGATGACGTGACAACTTCATGGAGACACGATGATGGAGATCATGATGATGGAGATCATGGTGTCATGCTGGTGACGATGATGATCATGGAGCCCCGAAGATGGAGATCAAAAGGAGCAAAATGATATTGGCCATATCATGTCACTATTTGATTGCATGTGATGTTTATCATGTTTATGCATCTTGTTTGCTTAGAACGACGGTAGTAAATAAGATGATCCCTCATTAAAATTTCAAGAAGTGTTCTCCCCTAACTGTGCACCGTTGCTACAGTTCGTCGTTTCGAAGCACCACGTGATGATCGGGTGTGATAGATCCTTACGTTCACATACAACGGGTGTAAGACAGTTTTACACATGCAAAACACTTAGGGTTAACTTGACGAGCCTAGCATGTACAGACATGGCCTCAGAACACAGAAGACCGAACGGTCGAGCATGAGTCGTATAGAAGATACGATCAACATGAAGATGTTCACCGATGTTGACTAGTCCGTCTCACGTGATGATCGGACACGGCCTAGTTAACTCGGATCATGTAATCACTTAGATGACTAGAGGGATGTCTATCTGAGTGGGAGTTCATAAGATGAACTTAATTATCTTGAACATAGTCAAAAGGTTTTTGCAAATTATGTCGTAGCTCGCGCTTCAGTTCTACTGTTTAGATATGTTCCTAGAGAAAAAATTTAGTTGAAAGTTGATAGTAGCAATTATGCGGACTAGGTCCGTAAACTGAGGATTGTCCTCATTGCTTCATAGAAGGCTTATGTCCTTAATGCACCGCTCAGTGTGCTGAACCTCGAACGTTGTCTGTGGATGTTGCGAATATCTGACATACACGTTTTGATAACTACATGATAGTTCAGTTAAATGGTTTAGAATTGAGGCACCAAAGATGTTTTTTGAAACGTCGCGAAACATATGAGATGTTTCGAGGGCTGAAATTGGGATTTCAGGCTCGTGCCCACGTCAAGAGGTGTAAGACCTCCGATGATTTTCTTAGCCTGCAAACTAAGGAGAAAAGCTCAATTGTTGTGCTTGTGCTCAGATTGTCTGAGTACAACAATCGCTTGAATCGAGTGGGAGTTGATCTTCCAGATGAAATAGTGATGGTTCTCCGAAGTCATTACCACCAAGCTGCTAGAGCTTCGTGATGAACTATGATATATCAGGGACATATATGATGATCCTTGAGATATTCGCGATGTTTGACACCGCGAAAGTAGAAATCAAGAAGGAGCATCAATTGTTGATGGTTGGTGAAACCACTAGTTTCAAGAAGGGCAAGGGCAAGAAGGGATACTTCATGAAACGGCAAATCAGCTGCTGCTCTAGTGAAGAAACCCAAGGTTAAACCCAAACCCGAGACTAAGTGCTTCTGTAATAAGGGGAACAACCACTGGAGCAGAATTACCCTAGATACTTGGTAGATGAGAAGGCTGGCAAGGTCGATAGAAGTATATTGGATATACATTGTGTTAATGTGTACTTTACTAGTACTCCTAGTAGCACCAGGGTATTAGATACCGGTTCGGTTTCTAAGTGTTAGTAACTCGAAACAAAAGGCTACGGAATAAACGGAGACTAGCTAAAGGTGAGCTGACGATATGTGTTGGAAGTTTTTCCAAGCTTGATATGATCAAGCATCGCACGCTCCCTCTACCAAAGAGATTGTTGTTAAACCTAAATAATTGTTATTTGGTGTTTGCGTTGAACATAGACATGATTGGATTATGTCTATCGCAATACGGTTATTCATTTAAGGAGAATAACGGTTACTCTGTTTATTTGAATAATACCTTCAATGGTCTTGCACCTAAATTGAATGGTTTATTGAATCTCGATCGTAGTGATACACATGTTCATGCCAAAAGATAGTAATGATAGTACCACCTACTTTTGGCACTGCCACGTAAGTCATATCGGTATAAAACGCATGAAGAAGCTCCATGTTGATGGATCTTTGGACTCACTCGTTTTGAAAAAATTTGAGACATGCGAACCATGTCTATTGGTGTATATGCATGAAGAAACTCCATGCAAATGGACCGTTTGGACTCACTTGATTTTGTATCACTTGAGACATGCAAATCATACCACATGGGCAAGATGACTGAAAAGCCTCGTTTTTCAGTAAAATGGAACCAAAAAGCAACTTGTTGGAAGTAATACATTTTGATGTGTGCAGTCCAATGAGTGCTGAGGCATGTAGTGGATATCGTTATGTTCTTACTTCACAGATGATTTGAGTAGATGTTGAGTACATTTACTTGGTAAATCACGAGTCTGAATTATTGAAAGGTTCAAGTAATTTCAGGGTGAAGTTGAAAGATCGTCGTGACAAGAGGATAAAAGATCTATGATATGATCATAGAGATGAATATCTGAATTACGAGTTTGGCACAGAATTAAGACACTGTGGAAATTGTTTCACAACTAATACAGCCTGGAACACCATAGTGGGATGGTGTGTCCGAACATCATAGTTGCACCCTATTGGATATGGTGCGTACCTTGATGTCTCTTATCAAATTACCACTATCGTTCATGGGTTAGGCATTAGAGACAACCACACTCACTTTAATAGGGCACCACGAAACTCCGTTGAGACGACACCGTATGAACTATGGTTTGGAGAAACCTAAGCTGTCGTTCCTTAAAAGTTTGGGACTGCGACGCTTATGTGAAAAAGTTTCAGGCTAATAAGCTCGAACCCAAAGCGGATAAATGCATCCTCATAGGAGACCCAAAACAGTTGGGTATACCTCCTGTCTCAGATCCGAAAGCAATAAGGGATTGTTTCTAGAATCGGGTCCTTTCTCGAGGAAAAGTTTCTCTCGAAAGAATTGAGTGGGAGGATGGTGGAGGCTTGATGAGGTTATTGAACCGTCTCTTC
Organism: Triticum timopheevii; assembly: GCA_963921465.1. Taxonomy (NCBI): domain Eukaryota; kingdom Viridiplantae; phylum Streptophyta; class Magnoliopsida; order Poales; family Poaceae; genus Triticum; species Triticum timopheevii. The sequence continues at coordinate 120,038,045 of OY997274.1, forward strand.
AACTAGTGTATGGCAGGGCACAGGGAGTTGTTCCTATGGCACCTACACCAATTGAAGTGGAAGCTTATGATATTGATCATGAGACTTCGGATCAAGTCACTACCAAACCTCGTGGGATGACAAGGATGCATACTACTTCAAAGTGGTATGTGATCCTGTCTTGGAAGTCATGTTGCTAGACAACAATGAACCTACGAGCTATGGAGAAGCGATGGTGGGCCCGGATTCCGATGAATGGCTTGAGGCCATATAATCCGAGAGAGGATCCATGTATGAAAACAAAGTGTAGACTTTGGAAGAACTACTTGATGGTCATAAGGCTGTTAGGTACATATAGATTTTAAAAGGAAGACAGACAATGATGGTAAGTGTCACCATTAAGAAAGCTCGACTTGTCGTTAAGATGTTTTCCGACAAGTTCAAGGAGTTGACTACGTTGAGAGTTTCTCACTCGTAGCGATGCTGAGAGTCTGTTGGAATTATATTAGCGATTACTGCATTATTTATGAAATCTTGCAGATAGGATGTCAAAACATTGTTTCCTCGACGATTTTCTTGAGGAAAGGTTGTATGTGATACAACCGGAAGGTTTTGTCAATCCTGAAAGATGCTAATAAGTATGCAAAGCTCCAGTTATCCTTCTGAGGACTGGAGTAAGCATCTCGGAGTTGGAATGTATGCTTTGATGAGATGATCAAAGATTTTGGGTGTATACAAAGTTTATGAGAAACTTGTATTTCCAAAGAAGTGAGTGGGAGCACTATAGAATTTCTGATGAGTATATGTTGTTGACATATTAATGATCAGAAATGATGTAGAATTTCTAGAAAGCATATAGGGCTATTTGAAAGGTGTTTTTCAATAGAAAGCCTGGATTAAGCTACTTGAGCATTGAGCATCAAGATCTATAAGGATAGATCAAAACGCTTAATAGTGCTTTCAAATGAGCACATACCTTGACATGATCTTGAAGGTGTTCAAGATGGATCAGTCAAAGAAGGAGTTCTTGCCTGAGTTGTAAGGTATGAAGTTAAGACTTAAAGCTCGACCATGGCAGAATAGGGAGAAAGGACTAAGGTCGTCCCCTATGCATAAGACGTAGGCTCTACAGTATGCTATGCTGTGTACCGCACCTGAAGTGTGCCTTGCCATGAGTCAGTCAAGGGGTACAAGAGTGATCCAAGAATGGATCACGGGACAACGGTCAAAGTTATCCTTAGTAACTAGTGGACTAAGGAATTTTCTCGATTATGGAGGTGGTAAAGGGGTTCGTCGTAAAGGGTTACGTCGATGCAAGCTTAACACCTATCCGGATAGCTCTGAGTAGAGATACCGGATACGTATAATGGAGCAACAATTTAGAATAGCTCCAAGTAGAACAGTTATTTGCAATAGCACCAAATAGAACATGGTAGCTGCATCTAGGAGATGACATAGAGATTTGTAAAGCACACATGGATCTGAAAGATTCAGACCCGTTGACTATAACATCTCTCACAAGCATAACATGATCAAACCCAGAACTCATCGAGTGTTAATCACATGGTAATGTGAACTAGATTATTTACTCTAATAAACTCTTTGGGTGTTAATCACATGGGGATGTGACCTTGAGTGTTAGTCACATAGCGATGTGAACTGGATTATTGACTCTAGTGCAAGTGGGAGACTGTTGGAAATATGCCCTAGAGGCAATAATAAATTGGTTATTATTATATTTATTTGTTCATGATAATAGTCTTTTATTCATGCTATAACTGTATTATCCGGAAATCGTAATACACGTGTGAATACATAGACCACAATATGTCCCTAGTAAGCCTCTAGTTGACTAGCTCGTTGATCAATAGATGGTTACGGTTTCCTGACCATGGACATTGGATGTCATTGATAACGGGATCACATCATTAGGAGAATGATGTGATGGACAAGACCCAATCCTAAGCCTAGCACAAGATCATGTAGTTCGTATGCTAAAGCTTTTCTAATGTCAAGTATCTTTTCCTTAGACCATGAGATTGTGCAACTCCCGGATACCGTAGGAATGCTTTGGGTGTACCAAACGTCACAACGTAACTGGGTGGCTATAAAGGTGCATTACAGGTATCTCCGAAAGTGTCTGTTGGGTTGGCACGAATCGAGACTGGGATTTGTCACTCCGTGTAAACGGAGAGGTATCTCTGGGCCCACTCGGTAGGACATCATCATAATGTGCACAATGTGATCAAGGAGTTGATCACGGGATGATGTGTTACGGAACGAGTAAATAGACTTTCCGGTAACGAGATTGAACAAGGTATCGGGATACCGACGATCGAATCTCGGGCAAGTATCGTACCGATAGACAAAGGGAATTGTATACGGGATTGATTAAGTCCTTGACATCGTGGTTCATCCGATGAGATCATCGTGGAACATGTGGGAGCCAACATGGGTATCTAGATCCCGCTGTTGGTTATTGGCCGGAGAGTCATCTCGGTCATGTCTGCATGTCTCCCGCACCCGTAGGGTCTACACACTTAAGGTTCGGTGACGCTAGGGTTATAGAGATATTAGTATGCGATAACCCAAAAGTTGTTCGGAGTCCTGGATGAGATCCCAGACATCACGAGGAGTTCTGGAATGGTCCGGAGGTAAAGAATTATATATAGGAAGTGCTATTTCGGCCATCGGGACAAGTTTCGGGGTCATCGGTATTGTACCGGGACCACCGGAAGGGTCCCGGGGGTCCACCGGGTGGGGCCACCTGCCCCGGGGGGCCACATGGGCTGTAGGGGGTGCGCCTTGGCCTACATGGGCCAAGGGCACCAGCCCCAAGAGGCCCATGCGCCAAGAGAAGAGAAAAAGGGCAGAGTCCTAAAGGGGGAAGGCACCTCCGAGGTGCCTTGGGGAGGATGGACTCCTCCCCACCCTTGGCCGCACCCTTCCTTGGAGGAAGGGGCAAGGCTGCGCCCTCCCCCTCTCCCTTGGCCCTATATATAGTGGGGAAAAGGAGGAGCAACCATACCTAAGGCCTGGCGCCTCCCTCTCCCTCCCGTGACACATCTCCCTCCTCCCGCAGCGCTTAGCGAAGCCCTGTTGGAATCCCGCTACTTCCACCACGCCGTCGTGCTGCTGGATCTCCATCAACCTCTCCCTCCTCCTTGCTGGATCAAGGCATGGGAGACGTCTCCGTTCCGTACATGTGTTGAACGCGGAGGTGCCGTGCGTTCGGCACTTGATCATCGGTGATTTGAATCACGACGAGTACGACTCCATCAACCCCGTTCACTTGAACGCTTGCGCTTAGCGATCTACAAGGGTATGTAGATGCACTCTCCTTCCCCTCGTTGCTGGTCTCTCCATAGATAGATCTTGGTGATACGTAGGAAATTTTTTGAATTTCTGCTACGTTCCCCAACAAGAACATAGTGGATACTAGGGATCAAACCCTAACAAAACTAACTTGATTACATGGTAAATCTCATCCAACCCATCACCGTCCAGCAAGCCTACGATGGAATTACTCACGCACGGCGGTGATCATCATGAAATTGGTGATGGAGGATGGTTGATGATGACGACGGCGACGAATCCCCCTCTCTAGAGCCCCGAACGGACTCCAGATCAGCCCTCCCGAGAGAGATTAGGGCTTGGTGGCGGCTTCATATCGTAAAACGCGATGAAACTTTCTCTCTGATTTTTTTCTCCGCGAAACGGAATATATGGAGTTGGAGTTGAGGTCGGTGGAGCGTCAGGGGGCCCACGAGACAGGGGGTGTGCCCACGGGGGAGGGCGCGCCACCCACCCTCGTGGACAGGGTGTGGGCCCCCTGGCCTTGATTCTTTTGCTAGTATTTTTTATATTTCCAAAACTTATCTCTGTAGGTTTTCAGGTCATTCCGAGAACTTTTGTTTTCTACACAATAAACAACATCATTGCAGTTCTGCTGAAAACAGCGTCAGTCCGGGTTAGTTTCATTCAAATCATGCAAGTTAGAGTCCAAAACAAGGGCAAAAGTGTTTGGAAAAGTAGATACGTTGGAGACGTATCAACTCCCCCAAGCTTAAACCTTTGCTTGTCCTCAAGCAATTCAGTTGATAAACTGAAAGTGATAAAGAAAAACTTTTACAAACTCTATTTGCTCTTGTTGTTGTAAATATGTAAAGCCAGCATTCAAGTTTTCAGCAAGTATTATGAACTAACCATACTCACAATAACACTTAGGTCTCACATTTACACATATCAATGGCATAATCAGCTAGCGAGCAATAATAATAAAACTCGGATGACAACACATTCTCAAAACAATCATAATATGATATAACAAGATGGTATCTCGCTAGCCCTTTCTGAGACCGCAAAACATAAATGTAGAGCACCTTTAAAGATCAAGGACTGACTAAACATTGTAATTCATGGTAAAAGAGATCAAGTCAAGTCATACCCAATATAAACCAATAGTAATGAATGCAAATGACAGTGTGCTCTCCAGCGGGTGCTTTTTAATAAGAAGGTGATGACTCAACATAAAAGTAAATAGATAGGCCCTTCACAGAGGGAAGCAGGGATTTGTAGAGGTGCCAGAGCTTGATTTTAAAATAGAGATTAATAACATTTTGAGCGGCATACTTTCACTGCCAATGCAACAACTATGAGATGGCGATATCTTCCATACTACATGCATTATAGGCAGTTCCCAAACAGAATGGTAAAAGTTTATACTCCCCCACCACCAACAAGCATCAATCCATGGCTTGCTCGAAACAACGAGTGCCTCCAACTAACAACAGCCCTGGGGGAGTTTTGTTTAATTATTTTGATTTGCTTTGATCTTTTTGGATCATGGGACTAGGCATCCCGGATACCGGCCCTTTCTCGTGAATGAGGAGCAGAGTCCACTCCTCTTGAGAATAACCCACCTAGCATGGAAGATACAGACAGCCCAGTTGAAACATGAGCTGCTCGAGCATACAAAACAGAATTTCATTTGAAGGTTTGGAGTTTGGCACATACAAATTTACTTGGAACGGCAGGTAGATACCGCATATAGGAAGGTATGGTGGACTCATATGGAACAACTTTGGGGTTTATGGAGTTTGGATACACAAGCAGTATTCCCGCTTAGTACAGGTGAAGGCTAGCAAAAGACTGGGAAGCGACCAACTGAGAGAGCAACAACAGTCATGAACATGCATTAAAATTAATTCACACCGAGTACAAGCATGAGTAGGATATAATCTACCATGAACATAAATATTGTGAAGGCTATGTTGATTTGTTTCAACTACATGCGTGAACATGTGCCAAGTCGAGTCACTCAATTCATTCAAAGGAGGATACCATCCCATCATACCACATCACAATCATTTTAATAGCATGTTGGCATGCAAGGTAAACCATTATAAGTCATAGCTAATTAAGCATGGCACAAGCAACTATAATCTCTAAATGTCATTGCAAGAATATTTACTTCATAATAAGCTGAATCAGGAACGATGAACTCATCATATTTACAAAAACAAGAGAGGTCGAGTTCATACCAGCTTTTCTCATCTCAATCAGCCCATCATATATCGTCATTATTGTCTTTCACTTGCACGACCGAACGATGTGTATAATAGTAATCGTGCACGTGCATTGGACTAATCCGGAATCTGCAAGCATTCAACTCGAGAGAGAAGACAAAGTAATATGGGCTCTAAGTTAAATAAACAATCATGCATATGAGAGCCACTAAATAGTTTCAATATGGTCTTCTACTCTCGACCCCCAAAGGAATGAGAAAAAAAGAAAACTATTTACACGGGAAAGCTCCCAACAAGCAAGAAGAAGAACGGGAAATCTTTTTGGGTTTTCATTTTAATTTCTACTACAAGCATGGAAATTAAACTAACTAATTTTTTTTGGTTTTTCTTAAGGTTTATCAAACACACAAGAAGAAAGCAAGAAAAAGGAATTTAAACTAGCATGGATAATACAATGAAAGAGTATGGGCACCGACAGCTAGAATAGTGTGTGAACATGAATATAATGTCGGTGAGAAATACGTACTCCCCCAAGCTTAGGCTTTTGGCCTAAAGTGGTCTATTGCCAAGGATAGCCTGGCTGATATCCGTAGTTGTAACTAGGGTCGTACTGAGATGCAGCAGCAAATGCCTCCTGAGCTGCGGCATGTTGGCGAGCCGCCTCTGCTCTCCCCTCGTGTTCGGCTGCCTCCTCCCTAGTAACAACATATCTTCGTTTTGCCTGGTAATCAAAAAGGAAAGGAGCAGGGAGAGTAACATGGACAGAGCTATGTCTGTCAAAGATTAGTCGATACTGGAGGAATTGTTCATTCCTCAAAAGAAAACGATGTTTGACCATTGCGTCATAATTTAAATAAGGAGGAGGCAACACCATATCCCCCTCTCGTGGGGCTAATGTCGTGGTTCTAAGTCTGACAGTAGAAAGGGGGGTAGGTATGGAGAGGCAAGATCTTAGCTATGGTGAAGATGTACACACGAGGTTTACAAGTTCAGGCCCTTCTCGGAGGAAGTAATAGCCCTACGTCTCGGTGCCCGGAGGCGGTCGATTGGTTTATGTGTGTTGTGTTACAGGGGGTGCGAACCCTTGTCCCAGAGGAGGGGGGGTGGCTTATATAGAGTGCGCCAGGACCCCAGCTCACCTCCATTACAAGGAGCTTAATGTACATAAAGTAAGGGAGTTACTGGTAATAGCAGTCTTAAATACTCTTAATGCTCATGAAGACTAAGGAGTGAATGCCCGGCCGTTGTGCTCTCTTCCGACTCCTGGTCTTCAATATGGTCGAGTCATTCCCCATACGGTCGAGTGAAAGTGGAGAATGACGGCCGAGTGATTATACAATCGAGTGGATTCTTAGTCTTCTTATCTTCTGGGGTAGTGACCTTGGGTAGGACGTATAGGTCAGGCCTATGACCCTACCCCAGGTCCGTGTCCTCATCAGTAGCCCCCGAATGGATTAAGGTGCGAGTGTAAAATAGGCTGAAATTGAACTTGTCCTGAGCCTTGGGATCCCGCGAGCGCTTTTTGCAAGTCTGAGCGCCCGCGTCGATGTTTGGTGTCGACTCAGTCGCCTTGATCCATTTAGTGGACAGTCGAGTGAATTGTTGATCTTATGTGCCGAGTGTTGCGTTGGAGTGCGGGATCCTGGGCGCGATTGCCTGCAGTGTATCCCGGATTCCGCGGGATACGAAATTTCGGGGAAGCGCGCCAGACGGGGAGTGCCGAAGCGGGCGGAGCGGATAAACAGTGATTCCTCGATTTCCATGCTGCCTTTTTTGCCACGTACGCTGCGCGTCTGTTGCGGGATTTGACGGGATCGCCTGGTCCCACGCGTCAGTCACTAGGAAACAATCCCTTATAAGGTGGCCAGACCGAGGCGCCGGTACTGTACACATCTTCTCTTCCTTCTTCTTTCTCCGTTTCTCCGCCACACCTTACTCTCCTGCTCCAACGCCGCTGCCCCGTCGCCATGGTGAAGGACAAGACGGCAGCGCTAGAGCGCACAAAGAAGACGAAGGAGGTGGCGAAGGGCAAGAAGCAGCAGCGCGGGTCGTCGTCGCGTGCGAGGCTGCCGCCGGGCTGGATCCAGGGCGATTGGATCCGGTCTTCGATTCAGCAGGCGGACGAGCTGGCGGAGTCGGGGTTAATCGCCAAGGGAGCAGCAAGGCTGCCGGAGGGGGAGATGAGCCCTCAGCCTCAGCCGGGTGAGTGTGGTCTGCTCGCCACCCACGTCGACCGCGGCTTTTCGCTTCCCCTGCACCCTTTCTTCCGGGGGTTTCTGAACTTTTTTGGTGCTCAACTCCACCACTTCTCCCCCAACACCATCACGTATTTAGCTGCTTTCGTGTCGATGTGCGAGAACTTCTTGGGGTGTCGACCGCCACTGGGGCCTTTTCAAGCACATCTTCACCATTCGTTCCCAATCGGTTAAAAAGGCGAAGTCGAGTGACTCGAAAACCCACGTTATCCAGATGTGCGGGGGTTTAGGTATCCAAAAGAGGAAAGGGAGTGCTTTTCCTGCTATGACTCTTCCTGATTCCATTAGAGGCTGGCAATCGACTTGGTTCTATTGCCAGGATGTCGCGGCCCCAGGTCAGTCGACCGGCCTTCCCCACTTCTCGTTTGACCGAGTCCATACTCCTGCCCCGCTGAAAGTTACGACTGGCAAGACCATGGAGACGAGGATGTTGGTAGATAGGGTGGTCCAGCTTATCAATGATGGTGTCACGGGTCTGGATCTGTTGGAGGTGTTCCTCAGTTGACGCATCCAGCCTCTCCAGGCCCGCGATCATCCGATGTGGCTGTACTCTGGACCGGACGACACCGCACGGGTTCATCCAGAAGAAGTACCGTCTGCAACAGTAGCTTCGTGGCTGAGGAGCATCACAGGCAATCAGGACAATCCCAGAGGATCTAGGCGAGTTGTTCCCTTTAGCAGTAATAACTCACCCAACAAGGTAAACTTTTTGCTCCGACTGTTTCTCATTCATGCTCCGACTGTACTTGAGGTTGACTGATTCATGTTCGACCAATTTGTTTTGCATGTGTTCACTGAGATGCATTCGATGCCCAACGGCGAGCAGGCTTTGGAGCAGGCCCAGGAGGGGGAGGAGAGCGCGGAAGATAGTGACGAGTGGGATTCTCAGGAAGACGACGAGGAGGAGGAGGAGAGTGAGGAGTCGGACGAGGAGGAGGAAGTCGACTCGCCGCCGCGCTCCGAACGTCGATCCAAACAGCAGCATGACCCGGCCGGCGGGCGCGGGAAAGGTGTGGGTCCGAGTGCCAATACCCAGAAGCGCACTCGGACGTCGACTCCGGAGCCGACGAAGAAGGTGGCCAAGCAGCCTAAAGTTGCTCCCTCCAAGGCTCGGAAGACACTGCCGCGCATCAAGATGGACGTCCCCGTTGCCTCAGGGTGGGAATCTTGTTCGTGTTTCCATAAGTCGACTGAAAAATTTCTTGATCTGACCGACCAATCCTTGTGTCTTTCTAGCCCTACCTCTGCTGCCACTGACATGGACGTTGACAAGGCACCAGGAGACGAAGAGGCCACCTCCCGAGCTGGTAAGTTCGTTCGACCAAGTTCTGTTTAGTCGAGTGGATGGCCAATTGACTGGAAACTTGACATTTCCCTTCTTATGTAGCTCCACAAGATATCGTTGTGCTTCCTGATGACGACGAAGAAAAAGTGCCTCTACAGGAGAGGAAGAAGAAGAGTGGAAGCTCAAGCGGGAAGAAGCTTGAAGTCTAGGTCCCGCAGTCGACACCAGCGCCTGAAGCAATAGTCCGGACCAACATCACATTCGCTAACCCATTGACGACTGATCGCCCATCGGGGTCGACTACGCAGACACCTGCTGCACCGGTGCAACTCCAGTCATCTGACCCGGCAGCTACTTCGGCCCCTCTGGAGCCATCTCTCTTTGCTACATATCAAACTCCAGACGACTCACCGAGTTCTGCTAGGGAAGCTCTTCACTAGGCAAACCTTGTCATGGAGCAGGTGAAAGTGATGCATGAAGCCAGTCAGATAGCTTACAACGCCAGCACTGCTCTTCAGACCAATGTTCAGGTCAGCAAAACTCTGACTGAAATTTCTGGATGTCACTTTTCTATCTGATCACCCACTGGGTGTTCCTTCGTTCAAAACTCAGGAAATCTTCAATTCTGCATTTTTCGAATCAGTGGGGGCACGTCGAGTGCACCTACTGGGTGTAGTCCCTGAGACCACGATCGACTGCTGGCAGTCGACCGAGGTCTAATGATGTGTCTCTCTTTTCTTTTTCTTTTTTTGAACTCATGCTGAGTATTGATCTGATCCAGTGGGGGCACGTTAAGTGCACCCACTGGGTGTAGTCCCCGAGACTACTGTTGAAAATTTGATTCGGCAGTAGTCTTAGAGTAACTCTTTGCTTTCACTCGGTGCTTCGATCTATCGACTGATATGTTCTGTCTTTCTGGTTCCAGAGGTCTTGTGATCTTGGAGCTCGGCTCACCGAGTTGAAGAAGAAACATATCAGCGTTGAACTTGACCTCGAACTTGCAAAGAAGAATCTAAAGACTACCCAACAAGAAATGGCCATCATGGGAGGTAATCACTCGACCATGCTGTCTGTTTTGTAGCTTCATGCTTCGCGCTAGTTTTTCCTTTAGTCTCTTTGAACCGAGTGATTTCACACGAGCAGATGTGCGTAGTGAAAATCGTCAACTTCAGTCTCGTCTGAAGAGTGTTGTTTCTTTAGAGAGGATGAAGGAGGCTTTGGAGCAGAACGATCTAGATCTAGTAGCCGCTCAGAAGGAAGCACGCGAGAAGACGAAGCTTGCGGACCAGAAGCTGGGTTCGGTCAGCAAACTGGAGGAGGAGAACGCCAAGCTGAAGGCTGCCGTCACAGACGCCAACCATGAAGTTGAGCAACTTAAGAAGGACAAGGAAAATCTGACCACTGAAGTTGGCGGCCTTAAGACCAAGACCAACAAGCTAGAGTCCTATCTGGAGCAACTCGCCACCAAACTTGTTCTGAATCTTGAAGGTATGATCAGTCGACTCATCACTTTGTTGCCGATTGAACTTTGTTATCTCGTTGTCGACTCATCACTTTTTGTAATGGGACAGAACTGTGTCAGGACTTTGAGGCTGAAACTGGGCGGGTCGAGAGAGGTCTTGACCCCATCAACTGTCCCATGAAAGATGAAGTTGCGATGAACTTGCTTCGACTGGAATCGTACTTGGACGGTGCAGTCGACTATCTGGCTCGACTGAAGGCGGCGATGGCCCAAGTGGACGCTGAGCTCTGGCCTCGGGAGGAACTGTCTCAAGACCTCGAGCCCTTGATGGCTCGGCTAAACCAGATTCCAGGTCGAGTGCAAGAGTGGAAGAAATCTTCTACCTACTGTGGTGCTGATGTCGCTTTGTCTCTGGTCCGAGTGCATTGCAAGGAAGCTAAGGAAGACAAGTTGGCAGCTCTCAAAGTGGCAAACACTAAGAAGCACTCCTTCCAAGACTTCATGGACACTTTCCTCGAGGCAGCCACTCGCATCATCGACAGCATCGACCTCGACAGCTTCTGCGACCCGGCCAGTCCTTCTCCTGCCGAGTGACAAAACAAAAACATTATGCTATCATTTTTATTTGCCTCGGAATGCCGAGTGAATTTGTAACCATTAAAACTCCTTTGGGCCTGATGCCCGAGCACTTTATTCTGTGGTTAAGAAACTTTGGATTTGTCACCTCATAAACTGCGTCTGTCTTCGAACGAAAATCGTTTTCCCTCGAATTGTTGTCTGTTTGCTTGATGCAGCTGCTGGAGAAGGATGGCCAGTCGACTGGTCGGGCGGTCCCTGAGCGACCTTGATCAGCTCATCAGCGAGGCGTTCAGCAATGATCTTGGTGTTCCAGTCGACTGATCGGATGATCCTGGAGCAGCATTGATCAGCTCATCAGCAAGGCACTCAGCAATGGTCTCGACGTTCCTGTCAACCGATTGGGTGATCCTTGAGGAGCATTGATCAGCTCATCAGCAAGGCATTCAGCAATGGTCTTGACATTCTTATCAACAGATTGGGTGATCCTTTAGGAGCATTGATCAGCTCATTAGCAAGGCTCTCAGCAATGGTCTTGACGTTACCGTCAACCGATTAGGTGATCCTTGAGGAGCATTGATCAGCTCATCAGCAAGGCACTCAGCAATGGTCTTGACATTCCTGTCAACCACCCGGTAAGGTTTTTCAAACTTGGGCGAGCACTAGGCTGCAGCTAAGCCTCCGAGTGGGAGGTTCGCTGTCCACTCGGTAGGATTTTTCAAACTTAGGCGAGTGCGGGACTGCATCTAAGCTCCCGAGTGGGAGGTTTGCTCTCTACTTGGCAGGATTTTTCAAACTTAGGCGATTGCAGGACTGTAGCTAAGCCTCCGAGTGGGAGGTTTGCTCTCCACTCGGTAGGATTTTTCAAACTTAGGCGAGTGCGGGACTGCAGCTAAGCCCCCGAGTGGGAGGTTTTCTCTCCACTCGGTAGGATTTTTATCACTTAGGCGAGCACTGGGCTGCAGCTAAGCCCCCGAGTGAGAGGCAGACTCATCACTCGGTAGGATTTTTATCACTTAGGCGAGCACTAGGCTGCAGCTAAGCCCCCGAGTGAGAGGCAGACTCATCACTTGGTAGGATTTTTATCACTTAGGCGAGCACTGGGCTGCAGCTAAGCCCCTGAATGAGAGGCAGACTCATCACCCGGTAGGATTTTTATCACTTAGGCGAGCACTGGGCTGCAGCTAAGCCCCCGAGTGAGAGGTAGACTCATCACTCGGTAGGATTTTTATCACTTAGGCGAGCACTGGGCTGCAGCTAAGCCCCCGAGTGAGAGGCAGACTCATCACTAGGTAGGATTTTTATCACTCCATCTTAGGCGAAATAGATTCGCAGCTAAGGTAACTCGTACAAAAGAAATAAACAACAATCATTCGGGAGAAGTAAATTATGTCTTTGACAGTCAAACTAAAAGGGATTTCTTATTACATCTCATCATTCTAAATTTTTCAGAATAGAAAGGGCGGAGCAGATCCGCATTCCAGGCGCGTGGCTCATCTTTATTATGCTCGACGTTGAAGAGATGGTATGCTCTATTGTGGAGCACCTTGGTGATAACGAAAGGGCCTTCCCAAGCGGGAGCAAGCTTGTGAGGTCTTTGCTGGTCCACTCGAAGAACCAGGTCTCCTTCTCGAAATGCTCGACCTCTCACGTTTCTTGCATGAAATCTACGCAAGTCTTACTGATAGTTGGTCGACCGGATCAAGGCCATCTCTCTTTCTTCTTGTAAGAGGTCGACTACATCTTGCCGAGCTTGTTCTGCTTCTTCTTCCGAGAAGAGTTCTATTCGAGGTGCATTGTGAAGCAAATCACTGGGGAGCACAGCTTCAGCTTCATAGACAAAGAAGAATGGAGTCCTTCCAGTCGACCGGTTAGGGGTTGTCCTCAACCCCCACAGCACGGATGGAAGCTCGTCGACCCAGGCTCCCGCTGCATGTTTGAGGTCACGCATCAACCGAGGCTTCAATCCTTTGAGAATCAATCCATTCGCCCGCTCGGCCTGTCCATTTGACTAAGGATGAGCGACCGAAGCGTAGTCGACTCTCGTGCCTTGGGAGGCGCAAAAGGCTTTGAATTCTTCAGAATCAAAGTTCGAGCCGTTATCCGTGATGATGCTGTGTGGAACACCATATCTGAATATAAGTTCCCTGATAAAACTCATAGTTGTGCTTGCTTCAAGGCTTTTGATGGGCTTGGCTTCGATCCACTTGGTGAACTTGTTGACTGCTACCAACACATGAGTAAACCCACTCCTGCCTGTCCTTAAAGGTCCAACCATGTCCAGTCCCCAGACGGTGAAGGGCCAGACGAGTGGAATTGTTTTTAGAGCCGACGCAGGTTTATGAGACATGTTGGAGTAAAACTGGCAGCCTTCACACTTGTCCACTATTTCCTTAGCCATCTCGTTGGCCCGCGGCCAATAGAATCCAGCTCGGTATGCTTTGGCCACGATGGTCCAAGAGGACGCGTGGTGACCACAGGTCCCCAAGTGAATATCATTGAGGATCACTCGACCTTCCTCTGGTGTGATACACTTTTGGAAAACTCCAGTTGCACTTTCTCTGAATAATGGCCCCTTTATCACAGTAAAGGCCTTGGATCACTGGACGACCTATCAAGCCTCCTCTTCTTCTTCCGAAAGTTCTTTCCTAAGAATGTATGCGATGCACGACACCGTCCAGTCGGGAGTGATGACCAGAACCTCCATGACTAAGTCGACCACAGCTGGGATGTCAACTTCAGTCAGATCTGTAGCACTCTTGGGATGTGGCGACTCTTCCATGAAAGGATCCTCCTGAACCAAAGGCGAATGAATATGTTCCAGAAACACATTGCAGGGGATGGCCTCTCTCTTGGAACCTATCTTCACCAACTCATCTGCAGCTTGATTTTTCAATCGGGGCACATGGTGAAGCTCCAACCCTTCAAACTTCTTTTCCAACTTCCTGACAGCATTACAGTAACCAGTCATGGCTGGACTTCTGACATCCCATTCTTTCATCACCTGGTTAACCACCAAATCTGAATCGCCATACACCATGAGGCGACGGACGCTGAGTGAAATGTCCATACGGAACCCATATAGAAGTGCTTCGTATTCTGCTTCATTATTGGAGGAATCAAAGTGAATCTGGAGAATGTAATTGAGCTTGTCTCCATGGGGGGACACCAATACTACTCCAGTACATGACCCGTTTAGCATCTTGGAACCATCGAAGAACATGGTCCAATGTTCCGAGTGAACTTGAGTCGGTAGTTGCTGTTCAATCCACTCGGCAAGGAAATCCGCGATTGCTTGGGACTTAATAGCTTTCTTTGCCTCAAACTTGATGTCTAGTGGAAGGAGTTCAATCGCCCATTTTGCTACTCGGCCAGTTGCATCTCTGTTATTCAGGATCTCAGACAACGGTGCGTCACTAACGACTGTAATGGAGTGATCGGAGAAGTAATGTGCAACCTTCTTCATGGTCATGTAAATTCCATAGACAAGCTTCTGATAATGAGGGTAGCGCTGCTTGGACGGAGTCAAAACTTCAGATAGATAATAAACTGGGCTTTGAACCTTGTACGCTTTTCCCTCCTCTTCTCGCTCGACCGTGAGTACTGTACTGACAACTTGTCCAGTGGCTGCAATGTAAAGCAGTAAAGGCTCTTTGCTGATTGGTGCAGCGAGCACCGGCTGGGTGCAAAGCAGGGCTTTGAGCTCTGCAAACGCTGCATCAGCTTCTTCAAACCACTCGAACTTATCAGATTTCTTCATCAATCGGTAGAGAGGCAAGGCCTTTTCACCGAGGCGAGAGATGAATCGACTCAAGGCGGCCAAACAACCAGTCAGCTTCTAAACGTCATGCACTCGCACGGGGCGTTTCATTCGGAGAATGGTATCAACTTTTTCTAGATTGGCGTTGATCCCTCGTTCAGAAACGAGAAAACCAAGCAGTTTTCCTCCTGGAACTCGAATGTGCACTTTGACGGGTTAAGCTTGATATCGTACCTCCTTAGGTTGGCAAAGGTTTCTGCGAGATTAGTCAATAGGTCGGAACCTTTGCGAGACTTGATCATGATGTCATCCATGTATGCCTCCACATTCCGATTGATTTGGGTGAGCAGGTACTTCTGGATCATTCTCATGAACGTGGCTCCGGCATTTTTAAGACCGAATGGCATGGTGACATAACAAAAGCACCCCAATGGGGTGATGAAGGCTGTTTTTATTTCATCGGGACCATACAGTCGGATCTGATGATACCCGGAATAGGCATCTAAAAAAGACAAGCACTCTCACCCCGCAGTCGAGTCAACAATTTTATCGATACGGGGGAGAGGGAAGTGATCTTTCGGGCAGGCCCGATTGATATGCTTGAAATCAATGCACATGCGAAGTGAATCGTCTTTCTTGGGGACCATGATGACATTGGCAAGCCACTCGGAGTGGTAGATTTCACGGATGAACTCTGCTGCCAACAGTCGAGCCACTTCCTCGCCGATTGCTTTTCTCTTCTGAACGGCGGACCATCAAAGGTGCTCTTTGACGGGTTTTACCTTGGGGTCGACACGCAAACGGTGCTCAGCCAGTCCTCTGGGTACACCTGGCATGTCAGAGGGTTTCCATGCGAAGATGTCCCAGTTCTCACGGAGGAACTGGATGAGCGCTTCTTCCTATTTGTTGTCGAGCGTCATTGATATATGAGTCGGTGCAGCATTGGTATCAGTCGGGTGAATATGAATCGGCTTTGTTTCACCACTCGACTGAAATGCAGAGTTCGTCGCAGGTTTCTTGGCTCAGAGTAAATCACTCAGCTCCGCACTCTTCTGATACTCTTGGAATTCAACCGCCCCCATCTGTGCATTAGCGATTTTGAAACCTCTCTGGAAACATTCTTCTGCTTTCTGCCGATTGCCAGTGACCGTGATCACACCTTTGGGACCAGGCATCTTCAGCTTGAGGTACACATAACACGGTCGAGCCATGAAACGCGTGTACACCGGTCTCCCTAGGATGGCGTGATAAGCACTCTAGAAATCCACGACTTCAAACGTCAACTTTTCTTTCCAGTAATGCTTGGAGTCACCGAAAACCACGTCGAGAGTGATCTGGCCGAGTGACTCGGCCTTCTTTCCGGGAATAACACCGTGAAAGCTCATGTTGCTCTCGCTAAGCTTGGACATCAGCCGGGATGCCCATTCCGGTTTTAGCATACAGGATATTCAGGCTGCTACCTCCATCCATCAGCACTTTAGTCAGTCGAGTGCCACCAACCACTGGGTCGACCACCGGCACTTGCCTCCCGGGGGTGGCTATGCGAGCAGGATGGTCTGACTGGTCGAATGTGATGGCTGTCTAAGACCATTTCAGGTACATGGTCGTCGTTGCTGGAGCAACCATGTTCACTTCTCTGTTGATGACCTTCAACCGACTCTTGCTCTCAACATCGGCAAAAATCATGAGGGTGGAATTGACCTTGGGGTAACCATCATCTTCTTCTTCTTCCTCATCTCCGTCCGACTCCTTATCCTTCTCATTGGGTTGTTTCTCTCAGAACTGTTGGATCAGGAGTCGACATTGCCGAGTGGTATGCTTTGAGTAAATCAGATTACCTTCCTCATCTTTCTTCGTGTGGATGTGATACGGCAAGTCCAGCACATCATTTCCCGCTTGATCTTTTACCTACTTAGGAGGCCAGGGCCCCTTAGGTTTTCCTTTAAACTTTCCTTGAGCTACTGCTGCAATCTCACCAGGTGCTGCTGGTTCGGCTTTACGCTTCTGTTTCCGATTGGAAACACCTCCACCGGCCTCTTGACCGACCGGTTTACTCTTCCTGCTACGGAGTCGATCCTCTTCTTCTCCGTTAGCATACCGGGTGGCTATCTCCATCATTCGGGTCAGAGTCATGTCCCCAGTCCGACCGAACTTCAGAACCAACTCTCGATACTTGACACCTTCCTTGAAAGCACATACTTCCTGGTGCTCTGATACATTCTCCATGGTGTGATGCAAAGTGGTCCACCTCTGAATGAATTCCCTCAAAGTTTCATTCGGCTTTTGCACACAATGCTGCAGCTCGGGAAGTCCTGCCGGCCGCTTGCATGTGCCCTCAAAGGTCCTTACAATCACTCGAGATAGCTCCTCCCAACTGTGTATACTGTCCGGGGCCAACTGAGTCAACCACGCTCGGGCTGACCCTTCCAACATAAGAGGGAGATGCTTCATTGCTATCTCATCGTTTCCGCCTCCAATCTGCACAGCCACTCGATAATCCTCAAGCCAAGTTTCAGGCTTGGATTCTCCAGTGAACTTGTTGACTCCTGTTGCTAATCTGAAGTTGGGAGGAATCACTGCAGCCCTGATGGCTCTGTTGAAACACTCTGGGCCCGAAACATGTGACCTACTGCCACTCGGACGGTCACTGCCCAAATCTTCTCTATGTGCTCTATTCCGGTCGACCAGGCCTTGGATGAGAATGGATCTCGCATCGAAGCCTGGCTCCCTTGGGTCGACTGGAGCTCTGCGCTCGTCCCTATGATGGCGCCTGTCATCGTGCGGCCGAGGCACATACGACGCACTCCTCGGAGGAGGCATTGGCTCTCGACGATGATTGTCGCGGTCGAACTGACAACCGGACTGCCCACGACCCTCATACCGCGGGGGCGATCTTGGGCTATGGGCCGACTGAACTGTATCCGCTGCCACGGATCTGCTGTGTATCCTATTCCGCGACTGAGACACCATAGAATTTTGCTCTCCTGCTGCTCTGAGCAGGGCCCGGATCTGTTCCAACCCTTGGCCAGCCTCTGACTGGGACGATTGAATCGACTCTGCAATTCGGGCCGCAACAGTGAGGTTCTGAATCGGAGTACGGTATACCTTAGGTGGAGGCGGGAAAAGTTGCCGCCGACTGGACTCATGAACTCGTTCCTGGGCTCGCTCGTCGAGAGCGCGCTGCAAGTTCTCCAGTCGGGTGCACTCAGCCAAATTAGCCAAGTGCGCCTCCTCCAAGGCCCGGGCCTCGGGGGTTTCTCCAACAATGGGCGTGTGAAGTGCGTCCATGTTGCGATGACGAAGATATTCTCTCTGCTGTGAAGAGAGAGGTTCGGGATGATACTCCTCGTGGACTCGTGATGGATCGCCACCAGCCTCTTCGCCGTCCTCGCGGCGAAAGCCAGGTGGGCCACGCGGACCATCGACCATCAAGACTTCAGCCGCAGGATCGCTGCTATCACACTCGGACGCCGTCTCCGCGGAGCCAGTCGACAGATCGAACAGGCCGTGGAGAGTTTCGTCGGGCTCGATTGTCGTGACTTGATGAGTGGCCGAACGTCGAGCCACCGCATATCTCACCCACCGCTGAAGCCGCGACCGACCGGATCGCTTGTGGCGACGAACATCAAGGAGGGGAGATGTCACCGGAGCCGACTGATACTGGGTCGACGGCTACCGAAAAAGGACGCCACGAACGCACGTGTGAAAGTGCATCGCCCCTCGGATGGGGAGCGCCTCGACATCGAGCGGAGCTTCCTGGAGCCACGCCGAGTTGTCGGTGACGAAAACGAGCGTGCCGAGACGGATCTCGTGGCCCTCAACCATCTCACCGCCGGAAACCATGATGATGATCGGAAAACAAACTTGCAAGTTCACCAATATGTCGCTAAGACACCGGCCCCATGGTGGATGCCAACTGTCGTGGTTCTAAGTCTGACAGTAGAAAGGGGGTAGGTATGGAGAGGCAAGATCTTAGCTATGGCGAAGATGTACACACGAGGTTTATGAGTTCAGGCCCTTCTCGGAGGAAGTAATAGCCCTACGTCTCAGTGCCCGGAGGCGGTCGATTGGTTTATGTGTGTTGTGTTACAGGGGGTGCGAACCCTTGTCCCAGAGGAGGGGGTGGCTTATATAGAGTGCGCCAGGACCCCAGCTCACCTCCATTACAAGGAGCTTAATGTACATAAAGTAAGGGAGTTACTGGTAATAGCGGTCTTAAATACTCTTAATGCTCATGAAGACTAAGGAGTGAATGCCCGGCCGTTGTGCGCTTCTCTGACTCCTGGTCTTCAATATGGTCGAGTCATTCCCCATACGGTCGAGTGAAAGTGGAGAATGACGGTCGAGTGATTATACCGTTGAGTGGATTCTTGGTCTTCTTATCTTCTGGGGTAGTGACCTTGGGTAGGACGTATAGGTCAGGCCTATGACCCTACCCCAGGTCCGTATCCTCATCAGCTAAACCGAGATAATTAGCAACACGGGTCGCATAAATATCTCGAAATAAATCTCTAGACATACCATTATTATGCAACCTGTGTGCAACTATTGCCCCCAAGTTGTAATCTTTATTACCTAACACAGCACTCTTGAGGACACAAAGATCAGGCACACACATGCACTACAAAAAAAGACACATCCGTGACATTTTGGGCCGAACGAATTTTTTTCTGTCATACATATGACACTTCTATGACGATAATTGTGACAAAACCCGGTATCATCATAAATGTGGTGGGCTCCTACTTCTATGACAAAAAATTATGACATAAAATGGGCTTTTCGTCCTGGGCGGGCCGGAGACGCAGCTGCATGACATTCTTTGGGCCGTCCATGACGGAAAAAACCGTTGTAGAAGCGAGGGGGAGGAAAATTTCGGGGAGTTGCCGGTTACGGTGGGAGGTCGGGGGCGGAGCGATGCGCGTTTCTCTCGTACACATACGCGCGTGTGTGCGAGGCGTTGTCTCTAACTGAACCCGAGCGAGGCATTGGTCTCTAACTGAACCCGAGCAATTGCACTGCAGGCTACGCGTTACTGAACCCGAGCGATCGATCGATGGCTGTTAACTGAACCCGATGGAGCGATTCCTTCGCTACTGCTGCTAACTGAAGCCGATCGATGTTGCCTCTTTGATGAATAGTGAGCATTGCGAGGGGGGGGTGGATGAACAGTGAGCGATGGCGTTGCCTCTGGATGAATAGGACCCTGTGGTGTGGAGGGCTGGATGAACAGTAGACGGTGGAGGGGTGGCCGTGGAGGGGTGGTTGAACAGGACCCCGTGGTGTGGAGGGCTGGATGCACAGTAGACAGTGAAGGGCTGGACGAACAGTAGACGGTGGAGGGGTGGTTGAACAGTAGCCAGTGGAGTAACGCGCGGTGGAGGCTGGATGAATAGGAGCCCGTGGAGGCTGGAGGAGGTCGACCGTAGCCCGTGGAGGCTGGAGGAGGTCGACGGTGGAGATGAACAGTATCCCGTGGAGTCCCGTTTTGTGGTACGCCACACCCCTCCCCCCGTTTCGACCGTAGCGCTCCAACACAAGTCCGTTTCATCCGTTTTATGGTACGCCACACCCCTCCCCATCAACAGGACCCCCATTTTGACCGTAGGAGGTCCGTTTCCTCCGTTTTGCGGTACGCCACACCCCTCCCGATCAACAGGACCCTGTTCCGAATGTAGGAGGCCCGTTTCCTCCTTGTGTGGTACACCAGGCCTCGTTTCCATCGCCTGTTCCGTCCAAGCCCTCCCGATGAACACGACCACACATTCCGTTCCGACCCAGCCGGTTGGCTCCCACGCGTTCCGTTGCCTCCCGATGAACACGGTGCATTCCGTTGCCTCCCCATGAACACGACGCATTTCATTGCCTCCCCATGAACACGACGACGACGTTGTTTCTCCGTTCCGACCCAGCCATGTACGTATGCGCGAGTAGGTGTTCGAGACCCCGCCCATATGTACACATACTTGGCCGTATTTTCTTTCTTGCACCCAGGCCGCTGTACGTATGTGTACATGCTACGTGCGCGCCTCTACTACGACACGTGCGCGCCTCTAAAACGGCCAGTATGTACGTACATGTTCACGACCAGAATGACAACGCTACGTACGCTTCCACCAGGTGGGTCCCGACTGTCATGCACTTCCTTGCCTGCGAAGATGTAGCTGGTGGGTCCCAGCAGTCAGGGGGCGAATCGTTTTTTTGCCCGGACGCACTTCCTTGCGTGCGAAGATGTAGCTGGTGGGTCCCAGCAGTCACAGGCGAATGTTTTTTTTTGCCCGGACGCACTTCCTTGAGTGCGAAGGTGTCGCTGGTGGGTCCCAGCGGCTAGGGGGGCGAATCATTTTGTTTTTTTGCCCGGACGCACTTCCTTGCGTGCGAAGATGTAGCTGGTGGGTCCCAGTAGTCAGGGGGAAATGTTTTTTTCACTAAATACAGTGGCCCGTCCGGTGGGTCCCAGCTGTCAGGTGGAGGAATCATTATTTTCCGCGTAATAAGGAGGCACTTCCTTGCTGCGGCCGTGGACCCAGCTGTCAGCCTCTCCATGTACAGTCCACGTCCGATGGAAGTCGTTCCTTGACCATGTTGACCACGCCACGCCGAGAGCACCAGGGCGGTGGACGACGGCGAGGCTATGGAAGGGGACGACGGGGAGCCAGGGAAGACGCGGCAGTGGAAGCCTGCGCGGAGAGGAGTACGAGGGTTCACTGGTTCGGCTACGGTGTGAGGCTGCCGTCGCCGCAGGGCCTGGCCAGTGGTGGGAATAGTAGGGGCCGGTGAGGCCTCCGCGGCAGCACAGCCGGCCACGAGAAGCAGGAGCATGCGGCACGACCGGCGCTGCTTTGGGCGGCTGGAGCAAGAAGACCAGAGGTTGAAGAAGCACTATGGCCGTTGGATGGACATCATACGGTCACTGGAGCTAGAATCGTTCATATTGACTAAAGTTGACAAAGGCCCCCGTCCCAGTCAACTTAGTAGGCCCACAAGTCAGCCTCCCACCATGGTGGGTCCTAGCTAGCAAGGGGAGTATTCATTTTTTTGTGCGTAATAAGGAGGCACTTCCGGTGGGTCCGAGCTGACAGCACGGGGAAGGTTTTTTTCACGAAATACGCTGGCCCGTCCGGTGGGTCCCAGCAGTCAGGGGGAAAACGTTTTTTTCGCGAAATAAGGTGGCCCGTCCAGTGGAGGAATAATTATTTTGCGCGTAATAAGGAGGCACTTCCTTGCGGCCGCTGCTACCTCTTGAGCTCTGCGTTGGATTTCCCCGAAGAGGAGAGGATGATGCAGCAAAGTAGCGTAAGTATTTCCCTCAGTTTTTGAGAACCAAGGTATCAATCCAGTAGGAGACCACGCACAAGTCCCTTGTACCTACACAAAACTATAGCTCCTCGCAACCAATGCGATTAGGGGTTGTCAATCCCTTCACGGTCACTTACGAGAGTGAGATCTGATAGAGATGATAAATAATATTTTTGGTATTTTTGATATAGAGATGCAAAGTGAAAATTAAAAGGCAAAATAAAAACAAAGCAAGTAATAAAGTAATGGAGATTGATATGATGAGAATAGACCCGGGGGCCATAGGTTTCACTAGTGGCTTCTCTCAAGAGCAAAGATATTTTATGCTGGGTGAACAAATTACTGCTGAACAATTGACAGAATAGAGCATAGTTATGAGCATATCTAGGTAATGATCATGTATATAGGCATCACGTCCGAGACAAGTAGATCAAAACGATTCTGCATCTACTACTATTACTCCATTCATCGACCGCTATCCAGCATGCATCTAGAGTATTAAGTTAAAGACAGAGTAACGCCTTAAGCAAGATGACATGATGTAGAGGGATAAATTCATGCAATATGGTAAAACCCCCATCTTGTTACCCTCGATGGCAACAATACAATACGTGCCTTGCTGCCCCTTCTGTCACTGGGAAAGGACACCGCAAGACTGAACCCAAAGCTAAACACTTCTCCCATTGCAAGAACTACCAATCTAGTTGGCCAAACCAAAAGGACAATTCGAAGAGGGCTTGCAAAGATAACTCAATCATACATAAAAGAATTCAGAGAAGATTCAAATATTGTTCATAGATAAGCTGGATCATAAACCCACAATTCATCGGTCTCAACAAACACACCGAAAAAAGAAGATTACATCGAATAGATCTCCAGGAGAGAGGGGGAGAACATTGTATTGAGATCCAAAAAGAGAAAAGAAGCCATCTAGCTACTAGCTATGGACCCCGAAGGTCTGAAGTAAACTACTCACACTTCATCGAAGGGGCTATGGTGTTGATGTAGAAGCCCTCCGTGGTGGATGCCCCCTCCGGCGGAGCTCCGGAACAGGCCCCAAGATGGGATCTCATGGATACAGAAGGTTGTGGCGGTGGAATTAGGTTTTTGGCTCCTATTTTGATCGTTTGGGGATACGTAGGTTTATATAGGAGGAAGGAGTACGTCTGTGTAGCAATAGGGGAGCCACGAGGCAGGGGGCGCGCCCTAGGGGGGGGGGGGCGCCCCCACCCTCGTGACCGCCTCTTTTGTTCCTTGGAGCAGGGTCCAATCTCCTGGATCCCATTCGGTGAGAAAATCACGTTCCCGAAGGTTTCATTTCGTTTGGACTCCGTTTGATATTCCGTTTCTTCGAAACACTGAAATAGGCAAAAAAACAGCAATTCTGGGCTGGGCCTCCGGTTAATAGGTTAGTCCCAAAAATAATATAAAAGTGGAAAATAAAGCCCAATATAGTCCAAAATAGTAGATAAAGTAGCATGGAGCAATCAAAAATTATAGATACGTTGGAGACGTATCAGGCATCCCGAAGCTTAATTCCTGCTCGTCCTCGAGTAGGTAAATGATAAAAAGAGAATTTTTGATGTGGAGTGATACTTTGGCATAATTTCAATGTAAATCTTCTTAATTGTGATATGAATATTCAGATCCAAAAGATTCAAGACAAAAGTTCATATTGACATAAAGATAATAATACTTCAAGCATATAATCAAAGCAATCATGTCTTCTCAAAATAGCATGGCAAAAGAAAGTTCATCCCTACAAAATCATATAGTTAGGCTATGCTTCATTTTCGTCACACAAAGATGTTCCCAACTTCTATACCCCCGATGACAAGCCAAGCAATTGTTTCATACTTAAATAATCTCAAACTTTTTCAACCTTCACCCAATACATGAGCGTGAGCCATGGATATAGCACTATGGGTGGAATAGAATATGATGATGGGGATTGTGTGGAGAAGACAAAAAAGGAGAAAGTCTCACATTGACGAGGATAATCAACGGGCTATGGAGATGCCCATCAATTGATGTCAACATGAGGAGTAGGGATTGCCATGCAACGGATGCACTAGAGCTATGAATGCTCAACAAAAGAAAACTAGTGGGTGTGCATCCAACTCGCTTGCTCATGAAGACCTAGGGCATTTAAGGAAGCTCGTCGTAGGAATATACAAGCCAATTTCTATAATGAAAAATTCCCACTAGTATAAAAAGACAACTTATGAGACTCACTACATGAAGAACAAGGTGCTATTTTGAAGCACAATATATGAGACTCACTACATGAAGAACAAGGTGCTACTTTGAAGCACAAGTGTGGAAAAACAGATAGTAGCATTGCCCTTTTTATTTTTTTATTTTTTGGGGCTTTTTTTGGCCTTTCTTCTTTTTTTCCTTTTTTTTATTTTTTTGGGCAATGCTCTAGTAAGGATGATCATCACACTTCTCTTGATTACAACATAAGGATTACAACTCGAAACTTAGAACAAGATATGACTCTATATGAATGCCTCCGGTGGTGTACCGGGATGGTGCAATGAATCAAGAGTGACATGTATGAAAAATAATGCATGGTGGCTTTGCCACAAATACGATGTCAACTACATGATCATGCAATGGCAATATGACAAAAGTAATGTATGTCATGATGATGATGATGGAAGTTGCATGGCAATATATCTCGGAATGGCCATGGAAATGCCATGATAGGTAGGTATGGTTGCTGTTTTGAGGAAGATATAAGGAGGTTTATGTGTGATAGAGCGTATCGTATCACGGGGTTTGGATGCACCGGCGAAGTTTGCACCAACTCTCAAGGTGAGAAAGGGCGGTGCACGGTACCGAAGAGGCTAGCAAAGGCGGAAAGGTGAGAGTGCGCCTAATCCCTGGACTCAACATTAGTCAAAAGAACTCATATACTTATTGCAAAAATTTAGAAGTCATCAAAAATCAAGTACTACGCGCATGCTATTAGGCGGATAGATTGGTAGGAAAAGACCATCGCTCGTCCCCGACCGCCACTCATAAGGATGCACAAGCCAGGTACACTTCATGTTTCAAATTTGTTACACAACTTTAACCATACGTGCATGCTACGGGACTTGCAAACTTCAACACAAGCATTCTTTGAATTCATAATCACCCAACTAGCATGAATTTGATATTATCACCACCATATCTCAAAACAATTATCAAGCATCAAACTTATCTTAGTATTCAATTCACTCAAAGGAAAGTTTCACATATCTTGAATACCAAGTATATTAATATTAAGCAAATTACCATGCTATTAATGACTCTCAAAATAATCTAAGTGAAGCATGGGAGATCAATAGTTTCTTTAAAACAAATCCACCACCATGCTCTAAAATATCTAAGTGAAGTACTAGAGCAAAAATTATCACGCTCAAAAGATATAAGTGAAGCACTATGAGCAAAAACTATCAAGCTCAAAAGATATAAGTGAAGCACATAGAGTATTCTAACAAATTCCAATTCATGTATGGCTCTCTCAAAAGGTGTGTACAACAAGGATGATTGTGGTAAACTAACAAGCAAAGACTCAAATAATACAAGACGCTCCAAGCAAAACACATATCATGTGGTGAATAAAAATATAGCTCCAAGTAAATTACCGATGGAAGTGGACGAAAGAGGGGATGCCTTCCGGGGCATCCCCAAGCTTTGACTTTTTGGTGTACTTGGATTATCTTGGGGGTGCCATGGGCATCCCCAAGCTTAGGCTCTTGCCACTCCTTGTTCCATAATTCATCAAAAGAATACACCCAAAACTTGAAAACTTCACAACACAAAACTCAATAGAAATCTCGTGAGCTCCGTTAGAGAAAAAAAACAAAAGACTACTTCAAGGTACTGTAATGAACTCATTCTTTATTTATATTGGTGTTAAACCTACTGTATTCCAACTTCTCTATGGATTATAAACTATTTTATTAGCCATAGATTCATCAAAATAAGCAAACAACACACGTAAAAGAGAATCTGTCAAAAACAGAATAGTCTGTAGCAATCTGTAACTAACGCAAGCTTATGGAACTCTAAAAATTCTACCATAATAGGAAGTCCTGGAAAATTTGTTTCTTGCACAGCAGCAAAAAGAATCAACGCAAAAGCACGTTCCTGTGATTTAAAAAAATTATATTCGTGCATGCAAAGTTTCTGTTTTTCAGCAGAATCAAATCAACTATCATCGTAGGTTATCCTATAGGTTCTACTTGGCACAAACACTAATTAAAAGATAAAACCACATCCAAACAGAGGCTAGATGGATTATTTATTCCTAAACAGAAGCAAAAACAAAAAACACAAATAAAATTGGGTTGCCTCCCAACAAGCGCTATTGTTTAATTCCCCTAGCTAGGCATAAAAGCAAGGATAGATCTAGGTATTGCCATCTTTGGTAGGCAATTCTTCAATGAGGCATCTACCTCCTTTAAAATTTTCTTTCTTTCTAGTAATTTTCAAATTTTCAGGCAAAAGATCGAAAAATTCATTCATAGCAAAAGGTCCTTAATGATGGTAAAAAGATTGGGATGAACACTTATAGATTTAAGATCCGCAGTTTCCTTACTAGATGATTCACCCTTACTCTTAGGAACATAAATGAGCTTAGTATTTTTAGTAGACGAACTTGGAGTGTTTTGTATGGAAGAAAAGGCGGTTCCCAAGTTGGTAATGATACCCTCAAGTTTATCGATTCTTGTGGAATCTAGATTTATTTTCTCATTAACTATGGGATATTTTTCTTTAATATTTTTCAAAGTCATTCCTACCTTAGATCCATATTGGGTAATTTGATTGTGGATATTTTTATCAAGATTTTCAATTGATTCAATGGTAGCAACTTTATTCTCAATAATTTCAAGTCTTTGCATAACATGCTCCAAAGTTAACGTAGTTCCATTAATCAAAAGAGGTGGTGAGCCAAATAAATCTATTAAAGCATTATAAGAATCAAAAGTATGGCTACGCAAGAAATTCCCTCCGGTAATGGTATCAAGGATATATCTATACCAAGGATTAGCACCTACGTAAAAATTACGAAGAAGAACTGAAGTAGATTGCTTCTTGGTAGATCTATTTTGAGCATTGCAAATTCTATACCAAGCGTCTTTCAGATTTTCTCCCTCCCTTTGCTTAAAATTTAGAACTTCATTCTCGGGAGATAACGGAGAAGATATGAGACTAGTCATGATGACAAGCAAGCAAACTAACACACGAGCAAACAAAAAGGCAACGGAAAAAAGAGGAGGAGATTGGGAAAGAGGGGGCGAATAAAACGGCAAGGGTGAAGTGGGGAAGAGGAAAACGAGAGGCAAATGGAAAATAATGTAATGCGAGAGATAGGGATTGTGATGGGTACTTGGTATGGTTGACTTGTTTGCGTGAGCCTCCCCGGCAAAGGCGCTAGAAATTCTTCTTGCTACCTCTTGAGCACTGCGTTGGATTTCCCCGAAGAGGAGAGGATGATGCAGCAAAGTAGCGTAAGTATTTCCCTCAGTTTTTGAGAACCAAGGTATCAATCCAGTAGGAGACCACGCACAAGTCCCTCGTACCTACACAAAATGACAGCTCCTCGCAACCAACGCGATTAGGGGTTGTCAATCCCTTCACGGTCACTTACGAGAGTGAGATCTGATAGAGATGATAAATAATATTTTTGGTATTTTTGATATAGAGATACAAAGTGAAAAGTAAAAGGTAAAATAAAAACAAAGCAAGTAATAAAGTAATGGAGATTGATATGATGAGAATAGACCTGGGGGCCATAGGTTTCACTAGTGGCTTCTCTCAAGAGCATAGATATTTTACGGTGGGTGAACACATTACTGTTGAGCAATTGACAGAATTGAGCATAGTTATGAACATATCTAGGTAATGATCATGTATATAGGCATCACGTCCAAGACAAGTAGATCGAAACGATTCTGCATCTACTACTATTACTCCACTCATCGACCGCTATCCAGCATGCATCTAGAGTATTAAGTTAAAAACAGAGTAACACCTTAAGCAAGATGACATGATGTAGAGGGATAAATTCATGCAATATGATAAAAAACCCACCTTGTTATTCTCGATGGCAACAATACAATACGTGCCTTGCTGCCCCTTCTGTCACTGGGAAAGGACACCACAAGATTGAACCCAAAGCTAAACACTTCTCCCATTGCAAGAACTACCAATCTAGTTGGCCAAACCAAAAGGATAATTCGAAGAGACTTGCAAAGATAACTCAATCATACATAAAAGAATTCAGAGAAGATTCAAATGTTGTTCATAGATAAGTTGGATCATAAAACCACAATTCATCGGTCTCAACAAACACACCGAAAAAAGAAGATTACATCGAATAGATCTCCACGAGAGAGGGGGAGAACATTGTATTGAGATACAAAAAGAGAGAAGAAGCCATCTAGCTACTAGCTATGGACCCGAAGGTCTGAAGTAAACTACTCACACTTCATCGGAGGGGCTATGGTGTTGATGTAGAAGCCCTCCATGGTGGATGCCCCCTCCGGCGGAGCTCCGGAACATGCCCCAAGATGGGATCTCGTGGATACAGAAGGTTGCGGCGGTGGAATTAGGTTTTTGGCTCCTGTTCTGACTATTTGGGGATACGTATGTATATATAGGAGGAAGGAGTACGTCGGTGGAGCAATAGGGGGGCCACGAGGTAGGGGGCGCACCCCCCACCCTCGTGACCGCCTCTTTTGTTCCTTGGAGCAGGGTCCAAGTCTCCTAGATCACGTTCGGTGAGAAAATCACGTTCCCGAAGGTTTCATTCCGTTTGGACTCCGTTTGATATTCCGTTTCTTCGAAACACTGAAATAGGCAAAAAAACAACAATTCTGGGCTGGGCCTCCGGTTAATAGGTTAGTCGCAAAAATAATATGAAAGTGGAAAATAAAGCCCAATATAGTCCAAAACAGTATATAAAGTAGCATGGAACAATCAAAAATTATAGATACGTTGGAGACGTATCAGCCTCCTGGACCCAGCTGTCAGCCTCTCCATGTACAGTACTCTTCCGATGGAAGTCGGTCGTTGACCATGTTGACCACGCCGCGCCGAGAGTACCAGGGCGGTGGTCTGGACGATGGCGAGGCCTAGGAAGGGGAGGACGCGGAGCTTGGGAAGACGCGGCAGTGGTAGCCCGTGCGGAGAGGAGTACGAGGGTTCACTGGTTCGGCTGCGGCATGAGGCTGCCGTCGCCGCAGAATAACAAGGGGTGTGGGTGAGTAGAGGGATAGCCTGGGCCAGCGGTGGGAGTAGTAGGGGCGGTAAGGCCTCCGCGGCATCACAGCCAGCCATGAGAGGCAGGAGCATGCGGCACGACCGGTGCTGCTTTGGGCGGCTGGAGCAAGAAGACCAGAGGTTGAAGAAGCACTATGGCCGTTGGATGGACATCATACGGTCACTGGAGCTAGAATCGTTCATATTGACTAAGTTGACAAAGCCCTCCATCCCCATCAACTTAGTTGGCCCACAAGTCATCCTCCCACTATGGTGGGTCCCATCTAGCAGGGTGGGTATTCATTTTTTTGTGCGTAATAAGGAGGCACTTCCTTGCGTGCGAAGATATAGCTGGTGGGTCCGACATGTCAGCGGGGGGAACGTTTTTTTTTTGCAAAATACAGAGGCCCTTCCGGTGGGTCCCAGCTGTCAGGTGGAGGAATCATTATTTTGCACGTACAGTCCACGGCCGACGTATGTCGTTCGTTGACCACGTTGACCAGGCCATGCCGAGAGCACCATGGCGGTGGACGATGGTGAGGCCTAGGAAGGGAACGACACGGAGCCGGGGAAGACTCGGCAATGGTTGCCCACGCGGTGGGGAGTACGAGGGTTTACTGGTCCGGTTGCCGTCACCGGAAAATAACAGGAGGTGTGGGTGAGTAGAGGAATGGCCTGGCCAGCAATGAAGTAGGATGGGGCGGTGCCTGTTTGCTATATTTTTTTCATTTTATAGCCCATTTATTATTACTTATAGCCCATTTCTTATTACTTATAGCCCATTTCTTATTACTTATAGCCCATTTTCTGGGCAAAATGCATCCCTCCTCGTCTTGAAAGATTTCCGGCCCAGCAGGGCGTAGAAAAGTAAGTAGGCCTATGTTGGTTATTCTACAAAAAACAAAATAGCTGGCTAGCCATTTTTCAGAAAGGAAAAAATCAAACTGGGCCGGTCATGTGCTAAACATATGAAATAAAAGCCTGGGCTAGAAGGGCCACGGGTCCCGCACAACCCAGTTGATACCCTTCTCCGTCCCGAAAAAACAAAATTACTGCGCGCGCTGCTGGGTCCCTACTGTCATCCTCACCATGTATAGTCATCTCCATATTCCTCTCGGTTGTTGACCATGTTGACAACACCGGAGGGTGGCGCCGCGGCGAGCACGGAGGACGATGGTGAGGCCTCGGACGGGAACGAATAGGAGCCGGGGAAGATCACAGCCAGCCGTGGGAGGCGGGAGCAGGCGGTCCTGCCGGCGCTGGTTTGGCTTTGGCGGCTCGAGGAAGAAGAGACTGAAGAAACGCGACAGACTTTGAATGTCAATCGAACGGTCAAGGTTGGCGAAATTGTTTTTTGACTAAGCGGACACCAAGTAGCATACTTTTTTATATATAGGAAGAAAACTGCGAGGAAAATGCGTTCGTCTGCCGTCCTCCTCAGAGGGAACGTTCGCCACATAAGTGACTAGCACCCTTGGTTTTCAACCGAGAGGTCTTGGGTTCAAGTCCGAGGAACTCTCAATTTTGTCCTCCTTCCTTCCTTGCAAAAAAGGGAAAGAAAATCAAAGACTTGGGAAGGCGTACAGAACAAGCTAGTGTACCAGTAAAGAGACGTTGCCGAGTTTTAGAAAAAAGAAAGACGTGCTCCTGTAGCTGGTTTGAATCCAAACCTAGACTATGACTATATATGGTGCTATGCTACTCTGCAAGTAATGAAACTGATATATCCAACGTTCGCTTCTCCTCTTCTCTACTTACTCTGCCTAGCATCACAAGCTCTGGCCGCAGCAACCATGTCCGCTGGCTGCTCGTCCACCTGCTCTTCAGCAGGCAACAACCAGATATGCGCCAAGTCGCCTCCCGTACCATCGCCTGTGGGTCTCATCACACCCCCGCCGGCACGCGCACTGCAGCCGATTGCTCATCGCAACCCGCTGCCATTGGTGTGGTGCCACTGCTGCAAATCACGTAGAGTCATCCGTCGCATCTCAACCACAATCCGCAACCTTGGCCGAGTCTTCTACAAATGCCCGAATCATGGGGTAATAATATGTTTAAGTGTTGTTCTGCTGCTTTCAGTTGCTGGTTTTTTTAATAGTTTGGTTGATGATCTTCCAATTTGATTCGTGCAAAAAAGGGAAGATTCATGTGATTTGTATTTCTGGGAAGTTGCTGATGTGGGGGAATGCAACTACGTTGATTATTTGGTTAGCCGAGGAATCCCAATACCAGCAGGTTGGGGTATTGGACAAGTAATTGAAGGAACGGCAGAAGAGGAAGATGCAGAGCAGAAGGTTAAAGATGCAGTTCCTCTGATCATGGCCAAGCAATAGCTGCTGAACGGCCTTGACAGCAATGAGGAGATGAAAGAGCTTGTGAAGATAATGGGAAAAATCGATGTGCTCTGTAGGATGATTGTCTCTTTATTTGCAGTGTATGTAGCACTCGTGATGTATTCAGTGGCTACGACATGAGCACTTTGCTGAAACTAGTAATGAATGAAACCTGTGTAGCAGGCTGGGCCTAGTGTTGTGAACATCTAATGATTTCTATTAACGGAAATCAGGGGGTATCCCCTTTTTCTCATATAAATAAATAGATAGCAGAGGCCCTTTCGGGTCAGCTTTGTTCTCATTCGAAGACGTCGAGCAAATTGCAGTCCAACAGCAAACTATGTCATCAAATTCAAGTTTCACAGCCAAATATGAGTACAACTAAACAACAATGTCATCATGTTTTAGTTGTCATACGATCACCAAACACAAATCAGCATACATAACAAGTAATGTTCTCACAGCAAAATACTAAACAACATGTTCATCAGGTTTCAGTTGTCATAGCAAACACAATTTCACATAGTAGATAAAAAAACGTCTTCGGACAGGCAAACTAATTGCCTGTTTGCTATATTTTTTTCATTTTATAGCCCATTTATTATTACTTATAGCCCATTTCTTATTACTTATAGCCCATTTCTTATTACTTATAGCCCATTTTCTGGGCAAAATGCATCCCTCCTCGTCTTGAAAGATTTCCGGCCCAGCAGGGCGTAGAAAAGTAAGTAGGCCTATGTTGGTTATTCTACAAAAAACAAAATAGCTGGCTAGCCATTTTTCAGAAAGGAAAAAATCAAACTGGGCCGGTCATGTGCTAAACATATGAAATAAAAGCCTGGGCTAGAAGGGCCACGGGTCCCGCACAACCCAGTTGATACCCTTCTCCGTCCCGAAAAAACAAAATTACTGCGCGCGCTGCTGGGTCCCTACTGTCATCCTCACCATGTATAGTCATCTCCATATTCCTCTCGGTTGTTGACCATGTTGACAACACCGGAGGGTGGCGCCGCGGCGAGCACGGAGGACGATGGTGAGGCCTCGGACGGGAACGAATAGGAGCCGGGGAAGATCACAGCCAGCCGTGGGAGGCGGGAGCAGGCGGTCCTGCCGGCGCTGGTTTGGCTTTGGCGGCTCGAGGAAGAAGAGACTGAAGAAACGCGACAGACTTTGAATGTCAATCGAACGGTCAAGGTTGGCGAAATTGTTTTTTGACTAAGCGGACACCAAGTAGCATACTTTTTTATATATAGGAAGAAAACTGCGAGGAAAATGCGTTCGTCTGCCGTCCTCCTCAGAGGGAACGTTCGCCACATAAGTGACTAGCACCCTTGGTTTTCAACCGAGAGGTCTTGGGTTCAAGTCCGAGGAACTCTCAATTTTGTCCTCCTTCCTTCCTTGCAAAAAAGGGAAAGAAAATCAAAGACTTGGGAAGGCGTACAGAACAAGCTAGTGTACCAGTAAAGAGACGTTGCCGAGTTTTAGAAAAAAGAAAGACGTGCTCCTGTAGCTGGTTTGAATCCAAACCTAGACTATGACTATATATGGTGCTATGCTACTCTGCAAGTAATGAAACTGATATATCCAACGTTCACTTCTCCTCTTCTCTACTTACTCTGCCTAGCATCACAAGCTCTGGCCGCAGCAACCATGTCCGCTGGCTGCTCGTCCACCTGCTCTTCAGCAGGCAACAACCAGATATGCGCCAAGTCGCCTCCCGTACCATCGCCTGTGGGTCTCATCACACCCCCGCCGGCACGCGCACTGCAGCCGATTGCTCATCGCAACCCGCTGCCATTGGTGTGGTGCCACTGCTGCAAATCACGTAGAGTCATCCGTCGCATCTCAACCACAATCCGCAACCTTGGCCGAGTCTTCTACAAATGCCCGAATCATGGGGTAATAATATGTTTAAGTGTTGTTCTGCTGCTTTCAGTTGCTGGTTTTTTTAATAGTTTGGTTGATGATCTTCCAATTTGATTCGTGCAAAAAAGGGAAGATTCATGTGATTTGTATTTCTGGGAAGTTGCTGATGTGGGGGAATGCAACTACGTTGATTATTTGGTTAGCCGAGGAATCCCAATACCAGCAGGTTGGGGTATTGGACAAGTAATTGAAGGAACGGCAGAAGAGGAAGATGCAGAGCAGAAGGTTAAAGATGCAGTTCCTCTGATCATGGCCAAGCAATAGCTGCTGAACGGCCTTGACAGCAATGAGGAGATGAAAGAGCTTGTGAAGATAATGGGAAAAATCGATGTGCTCTGTAGGATGATTGTCTCTTTATTTGCAGTGTATGTAGCACTCGTGATGTATTCAGTGGCTACGACATGAGCACTTTGCTGAAACTAGTAATGAATGAAACCTGTGTAGCAGGCTGGGCCTAGTGTTGTGAACATCTAATGATTTCTATTAACGGAAATCAGGGGGTATCCCCTTTTTCTCATATAAATAAATAGATAGCAGAGGCCCTTTCGGGTCAGCTTTGTTCTCATTCGAAGACGTCGAGCAAATTGCAGTCCAACAGCAAACTATGTCATCAAATTCAAGTTTCACAGCCAAATATGAGTACAACTAAACAACAATGTCATCATGTTTTAGTTGTCATACGATCACCAAACACAAATCAGCATACATAACAAGTAATGTTCTCACAGCAAAATACTAAACAACATGTTCATCAGGTTTCAGTTGTCATAGCAAACACAATTTCACATAGTAGATAAAAAAACGTCTTCGGACAGGCAAACTAATTGCCTGTTTGCTATATTTTTTTCATTTTATAGCCCATTTATTATTACTTATAGCCCATTTCTTATTACTTATAGCCCATTTCTTATTACTTATAGCCCATTTTCTGGGCAAAATGCATCCCTCCTCGTCTTGAAAGATTTCCGGCCCAGCAGGGCGTAGAAAAGTAAGTAGGCCTATGTTGGTTATTCTACAAAAAACAAAATAGCTGGCTAGCCATTTTTCAGAAAGGAAAAAATCAAACTGGGCCGGTCATGTGCTAAACATATGAAATAAAAGCCTGGGCTAGAAGGGCCACGGGTCCCGCACAACCCAGTTGATACCCTTCTCCGTCCCGAAAAAACAAAATTACTGCGCGCGCTGCTGGGTCCCTACTGTCATCCTCACCATGTATAGTCATCTCCATATTCCTCTCGGTTGTTGACCATGTTGACAACACCGGAGGGTGGCGCCGCGGCGAGCACGGAGGACGATGGTGAGGCCTCGGACGGGAACGAATAGGAGCCGGGGAAGATCACAGCCAGCCGTGGGAGGCGGGAGCAGGCGGTCCTGCCGGCGCTGGTTTGGCTTTGGCGGCTCGAGGAAGAAGAGACTGAAGAAACGCGACAGACTTTGAATGTCAATCGAACGGTCAAGGTTGGCGAAATTGTTTTTTGACTAAGCGGACACCAAGTAGCATACTTTTTTATATATAGGAAGAAAACTGCGAGGAAAATGCGTTCGTCTGCCGTCCTCCTCAGAGGGAACGTTCGCCACATAAGTGACTAGCACCCTTGGTTTTCAACCGAGAGGTCTTGGGTTCAAGTCCGAGGAACTCTCAATTTTGTCCTCCTTCCTTCCTTGCAAAAAAGGGAAAGAAAATCAAAGACTTGGGAAGGCGTACAGAACAAGCTAGTGTACCAGTAAAGAGACGTTGCCGAGTTTTAGAAAAAAGAAAGACGTGCTCCTGTAGCTGGTTTGAATCCAAACCTAGACTATGACTATATATGGTGCTATGCTACTCTGCAAGTAATGAAACTGATATATCCAACGTTCGCTTCTCCTCTTCTCTACTTACTCTGCCTAGCATCACAAGCTCTGGCCGCAGCAACCATGTCCGCTGGCTGCTCGTCCACCTGCTCTTCAGCAGGCAACAACCAGATATGCGCCAAGTCGCCTCCCGTACCATCGCCTGTGGGTCTCATCACACCCCCGCCGGCACGCGCACTGCAGCCGATTGCTCATCGCAACCCGCTGCCATTGGTGTGGTGCCACTGCTGCAAATCACGTAGAGTCATCCGTCGCATCTCAACCACAATCTGCAACCTTGGCCGAGTCTTCTACAAATGCCCGAATCATGGGGTAATAATATGTTTAAGTGTTGTTCTGCTGCTTTCAGTTGCTGGTTTTTTTAATAGTTTGGTTGATGATCTTCCAATTTGATTCGTGCAAAAAAGGGAAGATTCATGTGATTTGTATTTCTGGGAAGTTGCTGATGTGGGGGAATGCAACTACGTTGATTATTTGGTTAGCCGAGGAATCCCAATACCAGCAGGTTGGGGTATTGGACAAGTAATTGAAGGAACGGCAGAAGAGGAAGATGCAGAGCAGAAGGTTAAAGATGCAGTTCCTCTGATCATGGCCAAGCAATAGCTGCTGAACGGCCTTGACAGCAATGAGGAGATGAAAGAGCTTGTGAAGATAATGGGAAAAATCGATGTGCTCTGTAGGATGATTGTCTCTTTATTTGCAGTGTATGTAGCACTCGTGATGTATTCAGTGGCTACGACATGAGCACTTTGCTGAAACTAGTAATGAATGAAACCTGTGTAGCAGGCTGGGCCTAGTGTTGTGAACATCTAATGATTTCTATTAACGGAAATCAGGGGGTATCCCCTTTTTCTCATATAAATAAATAGATAGCAGAGGCCCTTTCGGGTCAGCTTTGTTCTCATTCGAAGACGTCGAGCAAATTGCAGTCCAACAGCAAACTATGTCATCAAATTCAAGTTTCACAGCCAAATATGAGTACAACTAAACAACAATGTCATCATGTTTTAGTTGTCATACGATCACCAAACACAAATCAGCATACATAACAAGTAATGTTCTCACAGCAAAATACTAAACAACATGTTCATCAGGTTTCAGTTGTCATAGCAAACACAATTTCACATAGTAGATAAAAAAACGTCTTCGGACAGGCAAATACGACAAAAGCAATGTAATCATCATCCGCAGTAGCAGCGTCAACATCTTCGCCATGTGTATCAGTCTGAATCGTAATTCCCCACGGTGTCATCTTCTTATTCGTCCTCAACGTCCTCGAATGTTGGCTTCTTCTTGATCAACTCTTGTATGTCCACAGCACGACAGGCAATATTTTCGTCGGCGTCATTGACGTGATGGTTCTCAAAGATATTAGGAACATCTGTGTTATCTTGTACATTAGGAGCAGTGTAAGCATCATCTTGTTGTGCAACTTCATTAAATGAATTCCTCTGCTCAAACCTTTGCAATACTCTCCAGTCATCGCTACGTGCAAATGTGTCTTCCAAGAAAAATATCTGTGTTGCTTGATTTGCCAAAATAAAAGGCTCGTTGGTCTGGTACGCCGCCTTGACATTGATGGATTTGAAATAATCATCAACTCTGGGTTTTGCCATCCTGGAAAACAGGTTATACCAATGACAGCACAACAGAACCACACACCGATGATCCTCGAAACTGGAGATATACTGCAACTGAACAATGTCTGTTATGTTAGCATACATTTCAGTTATCTCTTTGTCATACGTATCCGTGCTCATGATGGCACTGTTTTGTGTCTTCCTGCCTTCGTCTCATGCAAGGGTGTTGTAGCGCACATCTCCAACAACGCAAGATTCATAATGTCTTACCCGAGTATCAGGACCCATTGCTAGTGAGTAAAGGGCATCATCAACTGCTTGCCCATCCTCCCGCATCTTCTTAACCTATGGTTAGAAAATAGACAAGCTGATCATCTTATGTACTCAGTATATTAAAAAAAATGATAGTGCACTTCAAAAGCTCACATGGTTCTTGAACCATTTTGCAAATCCTGCCATAACCAGTTTGTCAATGTTTCTTAGATTTTGCAGCAGTAACTCCTCTTTGTAGATGCTGCACAACATAGTGATCGCGTCAAACATCTAAATATATAAGAATGTGCTACAAGTTTAGTAGATTACGATGTATAAGCTACAGTACTTCACTTACTTGATATAAGGTAGTATCTCAGGACAGTTATTCAACACATACCAAACCATTTTGTCCAAATCTTTAGGTTTGTCCTCTTGTCGACTCTTCCCCGTAACTCGAATAGAATAATCGAAAACATTGAGCCCGGGATTGTCTTCACCCACCTCTTTCCTAAGTTGATCAGCTGTTTCAATGTATTTTGAGCAGAATGTCAATGCTTCTGTAGCAATGTAGGCCTCTGCAATGGAACCCTCGGGTCTAGCTCTGTTCCTAACATAGCCCTTGAAAGTGCCTAGACGCCTTTCAATAGGGTACATCCAACCATACTGTACTGGACCTCTAAGTAGTGCCTCATCAGGTAGATGAACAGCCAAATGCACCATCACATCAAAGAAGGCTGGAGGGTATATCTTCTCAAGGTCGCATAGGATAGTTGGTATCTTGTCTCTAAGACGCTCCAAAGCATGTGTTCTGATATTTCTACTGCAGAGTTCCCTGAAGAATTGTCCCAACTCTGCAACTGCTCTGTATAAGTCAGGGCGGCCCAATCCTCTAAGGATAATAGGTAAAACCCGTTGAAGTAGGACGTGGCAGTCATGAGTTTTCAACCCTTGTACCTTGTTTCCATCTGCACTGACTCTCCTTTCAGGGTTGGAAGCAAATCCATGTGGGAATCTCACACGTGACAGGACCTCGCAGAATTCTTTTCTTTTTACCTTGTCCAAGCATACACAGCTGGTGCCATATCCCGTGGTTTTCCTTCATCTTGCACCTGCAAATCCTTTTTGATACCCAGGTGTGTCAAATCAATCCTAGATTTTAAGGTATCTTTCATCTTGCCTTCAATGTTAAGAAGTGTGCCGATAATGCTGTCACATATATTTTTCTCGATGTGCATCACATCAAGATTATGCCGCAGATCCAAATCTTTCCAATACTCCAAGTCCCACAAAGTGGACCTGCGGGTAAACAATAATCTCTCTTCTACCGTGCCATGCTTCCTTTTCCTCCTACCATTACCAGGATGGTTTCCTGGTGTAATATGCTTGACCTTCTCTAATTCCACTTGCAACTCATCGGCGGTGAGCCTCTTTGGCGCATCACGGTTTTCATGCTTTGCATTGAAAACATGTCTTCGGTATTTTCTAGGATGCGGCTTGTCCCTGGCAAGGAAAGGTGGTGTCCAATGTAACAGATCTTGCTAAGTATTGAGTATGACAGCGGATTCCTGTCACAGCGAACACATGCATTGTAACCATGTGTCGTTCGCCCTGACATAGTGCCCAAAGCCGGATAATCATGGATGCACCAAATTACAATAGCACGCAGAAAGAAATCAGCTGGTGGGCTGCTATATAGGTCTCGAGTGAGAACACCCTTCCATAGCTGTTGAAATTCCTCCACAAGAGGCTCCATGAACAAATCAAAATCCTTTCCAGGACTTTTTGGACCTGGGATGAGCAAGGCCATCATGTAGTTTGATTCTTTGGTGCAGATATTTGGAGGCATGTTGTAAGGGATAACAAGCACTGGCCACATGCTATATGTGGCGCTCTGGTGGCCAAATGGGTTAAATCCATCTGAAGCTAAGCCAAGTCTAATGTTTCTCGGGTCAGCAGCAAACTCTTTGTGTTTATCATTGAAGCTTTTCCACTCACTACCATGAGATGGATGGCTCATTACATTCTGATCTCCGTACTCCTGGTTCCTAGAATGCCACAGTACATCCTCTCTTGTTTCAGCATCATGAAACAACCTCTGCAATCTTGGTGTAATTGGAAAATGTCTCAGAACATTATGAGGAACCCTCTTCACAGCATCGCCATCTTTCCATCTTGATGATTTGCATTTCGGGCATTCACTTAAGTTGGCATAATACTTCCGGAACAGAACACAATTATTCTTACAAACATGGATCATATCATATCCAATTCCAACTGCACGAAGGAAATTCTTCATTTTACTGTAGGTGTGTGGCAGCTCAGATGCATCCGGGAAAGATTTGTGGAAAGCAGCCAACATCGCATCGAATGATTTGTTGGTCATCCGCTCAGATGTCTTCACCTGAAGAAAGGTGACCATAGCTGAGAATACTGACAGCTTATTTCCTGGGGTGACAGCAACGTTGCATTGATCCAACCTGTGGGCCCATCGTTTTTTCTTCTGCAAGTGAAAGTTCATGGAATGCATGAGCATTTCGTAGCATTGTTTCAATGTTGGTCAAACTCACTGGCTCCGCCACCACCACCTCCTCCTCCTCTTCCACCTGAGCATCAGGCAGATCAAGATGGTGATCTGCTGCTTTCATGTAGTCAATAACATTGACGTTCACAGCTTCACCATGATGAACCCACCTAGTATATGTGAACGACATCCCATACAAGTGTAGATGATTTTGCACAGTTGACTGGGGTCTTGTAACTGAATTCATACAACTGCTACATGGGCAGAGCACATCTGATTTCAGACCACCGTACTCAGCTCTGATAAATTTCATGGAGTTTTCTACCCCCTCGACATATGCAGCGGAGAATCTTCAAGCAGAAGTTATCCAAGTCATGTCCATCTGTTAGACATACAAATTAGTTCTTCTACTAGATATTATAGGAAAAACATATATGCTTTTTTATGAAGTCCAGAAAAAAATACCTAGGTCGATGTCTAAAGCTATGGCAAGATATTTGGACGAGAAGATCTAAGTAACGAAATATATGTAAAGCTAATTCAACAAACAGATTTGAGTGCTAAATTATGGCAGGCTGTTTCAGCAGTCAATGAGGCCGAGCACACGGCCATCAAACTATCGAAGGCCATCGCAGCAACAAAGATCGAGTATAAAACGGTGTAGAGCTATTTCACCTAACAGATTGTCTACTAGACCATGGCAATCTACGTCACAATAAATATATGGCAGGATATTTTAGCAACTAATCGGCCTTGGCATGCCATCTCAGCTAAG
The DNA here is from genome assembly GCA_963921465.1 of Triticum timopheevii. NCBI lineage: Eukaryota > Viridiplantae > Streptophyta > Magnoliopsida > Poales > Poaceae > Triticum > Triticum timopheevii. The sequence continues at coordinate 120,078,690 of OY997274.1, forward strand.
CAGATTGAGTGCAGAACAGGGCAAGGAAGCTTCTTAAGCAGAGCATATTGACAGTAAACTACTTCGGCAACCAGTGAGATTAACAGCGTCTATCAGCTAACATTCAGCGCTACGCCGACATGAACGGGGCCTCAGTCTAGAATGCGCGTACCGTGGGAGAAGCTGACCGCCGTGCGTCTGCACATGAACGTCGTCAGCTGTGGTGGCGCTGACCGCCGTGCGCCTCCACAAGAACGTAGCCAGAGGTGGCGGCGCGGCTAGAGGATGGCAGTCTACGAGAGCATACTGTGGGAGCAAGAGGATCGACGTGCGCCCCTCGATGAACCGCGACACCGACGTATCGGCGCGGCGGGGAGGGCGGCTTTGGCGGAGTGAATGGAGTGGAGGGGGACGGGGGGAGGGGGGTTTGGGGAATATTTGGCCGAAGGGCGGTTGAATCGAATTTGGGGGGAATTTTTGTGGGGGGGGGGGAGGATTTTCGCGCGGTGGGCGGGGGGAGTTTGGCGCATGGTCAGTTTCTCCAAGTGCAGTCCCACGTGTCAGTGAAGAGGCAAGCCGAAGCGCGTTTCGTTTGCGTGAGCCGTGTGCAGGACCGAACGTGTGTGGGGTGCAATGCGACCGCGATAGGAGTGCTATGAGTGTACCGCCTTTTTTCCTTTTAAACTAGGTGCTTCGCTCCCCTCAAAAAAAATGTTGCTTCACGCGATCCATCGATACTACTACTAGTAATCCGGTAATCCCGACTAAAACGGCGCGACCGGGTCTTTTCCCGCGCGATATGCTGGGAGGTTGGCTTAGTTGGGTTTTTTAGATTTGTCTCGGTTCAATAAAAAGCAGAGTTGGTGATGATGGTGTGCCTGTTATCCTGCAATATAGGCCGTCTGATCTATATCTAATGGATAGGAAGGAAACTATGACAATTTACCCGCACTCCTCTCCACATTTGCAGATAAGGCTTTCCCTCGTTCATCCTTTTCTCCCACAAGGTCCTGATCTTTCGTGCAATGCACGGGCATCTTGCTAGTACTCCTACAATATGTATATTATTGTGAAAGTTCATATACACCGGTCAAGATTAATGCAAACACGGCAGATTTTCATTACATTTCGAACTTTTATAGGATAGAAAACTAAAAGAAACCCGACCCGTCCAGTTGCGATCTCTATGGGCTGACCGACGTCCTCCATCTGCGATCTCTATGTACGGGGGCGGGGTTCAAGACCCGTGAAGTGAAGGTACGGTCTCCGGCGAGGAAGAGTAGAATACGGGAAACGGACCGGCCAGTTGGCACACCATGCCCTGCCGCCTCCCATAACCTACTCATCCTCGGAGGAGTCCCCGACCTCGGCGGTGTCGGACGTTGGACGGCGGCAAGTAGGACGTGTGGCTGACGATGCTCCCATCGTCGGCCGCCGGCGTGGCCACCGCTTGTGAGGTCGCGTCCGCGTTCGACTACGCTGCTATTGCGTCATGAGAGGCGACTTGAGCGAGGGCGGCGACCTCGAGCTTCATCCCCGAAGACAAGCTCTCCCGCAGAGCGTTCGCACTTGCGGTCATGGAGGATGTGGTGCTAGGTAGGAGGACGATGCGCTACGGTGTGGAGGTTAGCTAGGCGTTGCCGCTTTAAGTAGCGCATTCCGGTGAGGCCAAGCGTCCGGGTGCGTCATTAAGTCGCCGGAGTTGGTTCCTCGGGCACCGAGCCTCTTAACGATGACATACGAACAGATGGCATGAATGCGGGCAGCTGGCGCCGGCTGGGAACGCACCGCGCGACGGCGCGAGGGACGAGGGCTTTGGTGTGCCAGGGTAGACAACTGCGGTTGTGGCAACGTTGGAGATGCCCTTTGCTCAAATGCGATCCCCGCATGTCATTGAAAAAGCAAGACGACCCAGCATGGTCTCAGGTCCAAAGGATGCAGTTGGCCGCGCTACACCACTCCACGGATGCGTCGCGGCGCCCCGTGCATCCTCGACGAGCTGGGTGTTGGGGTGTGTTTGGATTGTGGCCAAAGTGCACCTTACCAAAATTTTGGTCATGGCCCAAAGATTGGTCTTTGTTTGGATGGTTGCCATTTCTTTGGCATGCCAATGAACTCTAGCCAACTCTAATTCATTTTTCTTGCCTATGTCGGCCAAATCATGGGCAACCAATACCTCAACTAAAATTTTGGCTACCCAATGCTTTGATGGGGCAACCTTGGGCACAAACCAAACATACCGTTGGTCGTGCCATAGCACAAATGCCACCCTCGGCACACTAAAACCGACCGTGTCTATCAACGATATGAGCGTGTCGCTCACCGCGGTCGTCGTGTCCAGAGGAGTTGCTGGAGCTGCGCCCCGTTGTTGGCCCCAACAACCCACATCAACGGTTGTAGGTAGCGAGGAGGTTGTGGGCCAGCTCCTCCATTGGACTAGTCTGCGCTACATCGTCCTGACGGGTGTGCCCCACATGTCGGTTTCCCTGTTTTCCCGGCCATATTCGAGCGTCAGTGCTCCGCATTGGGCATTAGGCCTTTCACTATGTAGGCCAAGCGAGACAACTTATTGTTTATTTGAGTCGTTCAAGTGTAATCATGTGGCGTTTGCTTATTTCTCATTCCTGTCCAACCCTCTTCTCCATCGATCATGTCGCCCTCCAGTCGAGTCCATCCTCCCGCATGCCTCATTTGAACATTCCGCCGAGTATCATTCGCATGTACCCACCCTAGTCCTCTTTCAATAGATCTTCGGACCTCGAGATGAAATTGAGAGGGAACGAGTGGGGGCACGTGATACCTAAGGCGGATTCAAAATTTTGAACCGGTGATCATAGCATCCGCAAATCATATATAAAGGGTATTCAATGTTCATTTCGTTTTTGAACGTACAATATACTCCCTCCTATCCTTTCTACTTTACATATAAGTTTTATGTGTAGTCAAAGTATCTCTACTATGATAAAAAAGGTATTAACATTCAACAATGCCCAATCAATATTGTTAGATTCGTACGTACTCCTAGATTTGTACTCGAGATGGTTTCCAATTTGACTATTGACAAGATTAATAGTACTCCTTTCACATAGGTGAATAAGTCATCTTAGGCTGTGCACCGTGACCAAGGAGGAGGGGAAAACGAGAGACATTAATGTTTATTTGCTAATTAATAGTATTGCATGCAATGAACTAACCACTACATGTCATGTCATCTCAGGTCATTAAAAGCATGCACACCCTCATCTCTTATTGGTTCATATGTCAAGAAACAAGAAATGAGGTAGAAGTTAATGCACCGCGCCTACGTGTTTTGGGATTATTTGGTTTTCGTAAGATGACTTACACACCTAGACGGAGGGAGTACATGAGATGTATAATGTGAAAATTATATCATTGGAAACTCCTTTCACATAAGAAATTGACCATATGCTTTGTGTAAGTTGGATGTCATATATTATTACTCTAACATTTGGTCAAAGTTAGCCCCGAAAAACGCATTAGACCTGTATGCTTTGTGTAAGTTGCATGTCATATATTATTACTCTAACATTTGTGTAAGTTGCATGTCATATATTATTACTCTAACATTTGGTCAAAGTAGTATAGTGGAAGTGGATCCTCTGACGTAGGTATCCCTGCCTTACCCTCCCTTTCGGTCACTTACTGGCGGACCCCATGCTTGCTAGGCCCCGCATTCAGTTACTCAATGGGTTCGGCCACGTCAGGGGATCCTCATCTGTAGTATACTCCCTCTATTATTATTTACTCCGCCTAAAATGGAGGGAGTGGTGGTATAATAAATGACGCGAGCGGGGGAGGGGGAGGGACGTCGACTTTCTCTCAACTGCGGTCCCACAAGTGAGCGAAACGCAAGACGAAGCACGTTCCATTCGGTGAGCGACGTGGACGGTCCAGCGTGCCAGGCTGCAACGCGAACGCGACAAGAGCGATGTACAGTCAAAACAAATTGACTGGTCGTCACCGGAACCACTATTCACACAAGAACATTCGCTGCTTGGCCTACGCCAGCCACTGCCCTAAAACCACACCAAATCTCCAGCCCATTCCCCCACCTTTTGATCCCCTAGCCCACATCAAGCGTCCCCTAGTTCACCAGAAAGCCATGGTGCGCCGCAAGATCACTTACTACAAGATGCTGATGCTGGAGCGCCGCGCAGAAATTGCAGCGGCGGTCGGTGCCACAGACCTCCGTTCCGAAGCTCGCTTTGCGGCGGGCCAATCCCCGAGTTCTCTGGAGCCAAGCTACGAGGAGGAGGAAGCCGATCCAATGTTCACTGCGGAGGTCGCGGCGCAGAAGGCCCCCGATGGGTATGAGATGATGGACGTCGACTTCGTGCCGGCGTCCAAGTCCCCCATGGTGCAGGCAGACCAGCGGTTCAACATGGCGATACTAAAGGAGGACCGGGAGGCAGAGGCTTAACTCGACGCGGAGCACGCGCATGCTGCTGCCATCGAGGCTCTCCTGCAGGCGGAACCGAATATCGTGGATGTGAACCGGGCGGCGGAAGCTCAACTTGAGGCGGAGCGCGCGGATGCCGCTGCCATCGAGGCCCTCCTGCAGGCGGAACCGGATGTCCTGGACATGAACCAGGCGGCAGAGGCTTGACTCGACGCAGAGCGCGTGGATGCCGCTCTCATCGACGCCCTCCTGCAGGCGGAACCGGAAGTCCTGGACTTGAACCGGGTGGCAGAGGCTTGACTCGACGCGGAGCGCGCGGATGCCGCTGCCATCAAGGCCCTCCTGCAGGCGGAACCGGACGTCCTCGACTTGAACCAGGCTGTGCTCTCGTCCGTGCAGAGCGCCCGCACGCTCCGCTTGAACGAGTAGCTGGAGGCCGAGGACAACCATGGTGCGGAGACACACGTCGGCAGCGACGGCTGGTTTGCACCGGCAGCCAAAGACGACGAGGCCGTCTCTTTCCGCGAGCAGTGATAGTTTTCTTTGTGTTGTTGTTTTTATTATTATGGATCTTTTGCTGTGTAAAAACATACTATTTTTTATGCAAGTCGCCTGACTTGGGTCAGTCTACCATTTCAGGCGGTTGGATGAATATCCTACATCGCCTAACCCTTCTTTCCTTCTTCCTTACCTCTTCTTCCCCAACAGACCACCGCACGGGCCGTACGGATACTCCGGTTGGATAAACATACTCTATGAACGAAAATTATGTGTCAGCGATACGATGGCTGAGTTTGGTTTGTTCACATGCGACAGCACGTGTCAGTGAGGGTGTGTTCCCTTGGTTGGGTTTGCGGCATGCAGGAGCGACTCTGTGAGGGTGCGGTGCGACCGCGGCGTGCAGGAGCGTCCGTGCGAGGGTGCAGTGTGACCGCGACAGCCGTGCACAAGTGTACCTCCTTCTCATTTTGAAAACTTTAGGCAAGCTTGGCAAAAATGTGTGGCGAAGTTTGGCAATGTAAGGCCTAGACCCAAACAGGATAAGTACGTACGTACTAGGAGTCCTAGTGTTAAAAAAGAAAGGCGGGGTTTTCCTTCGATACAAATCCTCTTTCCACGTGTCAATTAATGCATATTTTTTTTCTTGAAAGACCAAAGAGCTAACCATCTCACTCCTCATCGCTTGATTAATGTAGCGCCATGCAAACGAACCTTCTCACTTCCGCATGCATGCAGGGGATATTAATGTCCTTGGTTGCTAACCCCATCAATTTTGCCTCGATTAGTGTTAGTGGCCCTTTGCAAATTGTAATTTTGATATACTGACCTTGTGTACAAAAAATTGGAGGTAGTAACTATATTTGAATTCCTTGCCCATTGCGGTGACGTCGACGACTTTTTTTTGTGGTTTGGCGAAGTGCGTTCGACGGAGACCACCATTGAGGGAGACCAAGGTAAGTCGTTCGCAAGTGCCGCCTGCAAGCCGAGACAACCGCCTTATTTGCATCCAGGAAGTCCTTTACTAGTACTAGTACTAGGAGTACTAGCACGGTGAGATGGTTTCTCGAAGAAGACGATGGAGAAGCGGAGTCAGCGAAGAGTGAAATGATAGTTGCTTCCTCCGTGCTTTGTGATTTGACGCCTCACTGCTTTGTGATTTGTGATAGAAGGGACAGGGGAGTAGACTATGTGCTCTATACTGTACTACTCCTACATGCGTCCAAGCATGGGAGAAAGATGAGAGACGTTGCATTTTTCTATTCCTTCAATCAATCAACCAGGGAGCTTCGGTTCCATATTTTTGGCTTTGCTAAAAGCTATTTTCACATTTGGCTACACATTGTGGATACCCTTAACCGTACCACTTGGTTTTGCTCCTGTGTGCTATCTATACAAATCTCAATTATATTGATCTAAAAAATTATAGAATCAAAGATTTGTAAAAAGGAGGTGATTTTGCTGCGTGGATGGCGGGAGAGGTTTCTTATTTTCGGAGGACGTTGTCCTGGCGGTTTGCTAATATGCAGTCCCACGTGTCAGTGCTTTACCAAGCTGATCCACGTTCCACATGAGGCAGAACAACGGCAGAAGCAACACATGGTTAAGTTGAAGAAGATGAGGGAGAAGCGAATTCAGCAACGAGTGAAATGATGGTTGCTTCGTCCCTCCAATTTCTTTTTTTTAGCATTATTACTTCGTCCCTTCAACATAACCGTGGGAAAGGTGCAGCTTTGTGATTTGACGCCTCATTGCTCATTACTACGTCGGCGCCATGACTGGGGTGCTTCACCCCGGCTGCTCTGCACTGTATTCCGGTATGGCACGTGGACCCGGTAGCTTGATGTCCCACATGTCGGCGAAAGGGACTAGAAGATTTATGAAAGCGAGCGCTCCACTCTTACGACAGAGGAGTAGACGACATGACGGCCTAGTGAACTGTCACTTGTACTCTATAGTACTATAGTTTTGTTGTTTCGCACGATCCATCGATACAAACCCGATTAAATAGGAAAGGGCAGGATTTTTCCCGCGCGGTAGATGATACTGGCCATACATTTCAAAGGCAATTTTAATGTATGCAAACTGAATAATTATAAGTAACAATATGATATCTAGTAAAACTAAAAACACATATGATTTATTGTGTTAGAGTGTAGTAGTAGTGCTGTATTACATAGTTGTTAGATGTAACATGCGAGAATGTGTACAGATGTAGTTTTGGAGGGCCTACAGAGAGAAAAGCGTAATACGGTCACCGAACTTCAGAATAAGCTGATTACGGTCACTATATACGTTTTGCGGTGATTATTCGGTCACTTGCTCACAGTTCAGCATCGGATTGCACTCTGTTGACCGGCCAAATAGTCTGCATGGCGCCATGTTGACTAGTTAAATTGACCACGTTCCTTGTGGGTCCCACCTGTCAGTTCACATAGGGAAAAGGTCAGATAAACACAAATTTACGCAGGTGCGACAAGGCTCCAACCCGTGCGCGGGAATCACCTGGTTGTGTATGTGTCTGTCAGGGCCTGATGTGTGCGCATGCACGTGTAGGTTGAGCACTGGAGCGTGAGAGTGTGTGTTGGTCGTGTGGTGTACTGGTGTGTGCATGCATGCGTGCGTGTGTGCGTGTGAGTGTTGCGTGCGTGCGTGGCTGCGTGTGTACATGTGAGTGTTGCGTGCGTGTGTGGGTGCATGTGTTTGTGTGAGTGTTGCGTGGATGGAGTTCGTGTGCATGCGTGCGTGTGTGTATAATCACCACACCAGCTCCTGTGTGTTAAAACAGATGGCTCAACATACCAATACAAGGCCACCTTGTCCGATGTGCCCGCGGTCATGACTTCGCACCACCGTCAAAATATTTTTTTGTCGTTTGTTTTCATTCTTACTAGCAAGATGCCCATGCATTGCACGTAACATCAACATGCATTTGTATGACTTGTTTATCTTGTGAGAGAAAAGGATGAACGAGGGAAGGCCTTATTTGCAAATGTGCAGAGGTGTGTGGGTACCTTTTTGCAAAATTGCCATAGTTTCTTTCCTATCCGTCAGATATAAATCGGACGGCCTATATTGCAAGATGGCAGGCACACCATCATCACCAACTCTGTTTTTTATAAGAGTGTATTTTATGTATTTTATAATAGTGTAGATGTAGAGTAGATACAAGTCGACAGGTGGGCACGATGTTAGTGAGATAATGTGATGCAACACTAGAGGTGCCACGTGGAGTGTTCAACTGGTCAACTAGTCATGTCATGAGCAAATACAAAGTTGTACGGTGAGCCCGTGACTGTATAAAAACCACTAAACGTAAACGGTGACCGTAATGAGTGGATTATGAAGTCCAATGTATGTATCATGCTTTCGTTTCAAATACAATGATCATCATTGCATATATCGCGAGAGAAAGATGAAACACGCGTGAATTTTCTGGGGGGGGGGTTACTTTTAGAGGACCTGGAGATAGTTTTGTGTGCATACGTGAAAGGGGCGTACAGGGGGGGGGGGGGGTATGCGATGGAGAGAGAGATGTGATACGTCCATTTTGCATCATGCTTTTATATCAATATTTATTGCATTATGGGCTGTTATTTCACGTTATGTTACAATACTTATGGCTATTCTCTCTTATTTTACAAGGTTTACATGAAGAGGGAGAATGCCGGCAGCTAGAATTCTGGGCTGCAAAAGGAGCAAATATTGAAGGACTATTCTGTGCAACTCCAAAAGTCCTGAAACTCCACGGAATACCTTAAAATAAATAAAGAAAAATCATCGCCAAAGATGAAGGCCAGGGGGCCCACACCCTGCTCACGAGGGTGGGCCCCCCCCTGGGCGCGCCCCCTACCTCGTGGGCCCCCTGGTGGCTCTCCGACGTCCATCTTCTCCTATATGAAGTCTTTCGATGAGAAAAAAATAAGAGAGAACCTTTCGGGACGAGACTCCGCCGCCACGAGGCGGAACCTTGGCAGAACCAATCTAGGGCTCCGGCAGAGTTGTTCTGCCGGGGACACTTCCCTCCGGGAGGGGGAAATCATCACCATCGTCATCACCAATGCTCCTCTCATCGAGAGAGGGCAATCTCCATCAACGTATTCACCAGCACCATCTCATCTCCAAACCCTAGCTCATCTCTTGTATCCAATTCTTGTCTCCAAGTCCAGGATTGGTGCTAGTAGGTTGCTAGTAGTGTTGATTACTCCTTGTAGTTGATGCTAGTTGGTTTATTTGGTGGAAGATCATATGTTCAGATCCTTTATGCACATTATTACCTCTTTGATTATGAACATGAATATGCTTTGTGAGTAATTACGTTTGTTCCTGAGGACAAGGGAGAAGTCTTGCTATGAGTAGTCATGTGAATTTGGTATTCGTTCGATATTTTGATAAGATGTATGTTGTCTAACCTCTAGTGGTGTTATGTGAATGTCGACTACATAACACTTCACCATTATTTGGGCCTAGAGGAAGGCATTGGGAAGTAATAAGTAGATGATGGGTTGCTAGAGTGACAGAACTTAAACCCTAGTTTATGCGTTGCTTCGTAAGGGGCTGATTTGGATCCATATGTTTCATGCTATGTGTTGGGGATATAGCTAATGAGTGTAAACCGGCCAGGAGGGACCGGTTCACCCTCGACTATGCCAAAGCCCATGAAGAATCCAGAAGATGGTGAAGTTATTAAACAAGCTTAGAGGCCTAAAGCCCAAAGGCGGATTAGGTCCCATAGTGATAAACCGCATGACTATGTAACTTGTAAGTTAGGGAAGGAGAGACCGAACATAACACTTTGTATGAGGTGGCTTCGGGACTCTGTAGACCGGCCGGGCGTTAACCTGTGTATATAAAGGGACAACCCGGCGGCGGTTCAAGGACAACAAACAACAACTCGAGACTCCGGCAAGCGTATTTGCTCCCTGGTCATCGAAACCCAATTAATCCCATCACAACTAGACGTAGGCTTTTACCTTCATCGAAGGGGCCGAACTAGTATAAACTCTCGTGTCCCTTGTCCGGTTTAAACCCTTCAAGCTAACCCGTTGCAATGGCTCCACGACTAAGTCCTTTCATGAGGACATCTGACGTGTTAATTCCACGACAGTTGGCGCCCACCATGGGGCTATCGCCCGATGGTTTCGAGTTCTTGAAGGGCAACTTTCAAGGACTCAAATGGTACATGGTCGGCCGGATGACCAAGAGTCGTCGCGGCAAGCTCTACATCGACGATGAAGGATGGGGCCCCGAGGCCGGCTCAATCGAGTACGGGTACCGGGTCCCCTTTGGCGGAATTCATGTCTTCATCGGCAAGATCGGCGAACCGGGCCCTAAGCCGGACATCTGCACCGACCTCGTTGGGACGGCTCAACATGCAAGTCCAGCCCAGGTTAAGCCCGCCGTGAAGCGTGCGTTCGTAGGATGTGTCCATGGGATCAGATCTGAACCGGTGTCTAAAGGCGAGACGGCCGTATATTCCGACGGCGAGTCATCCACTGGCGAAACTGAGTCCTTGTACCAGATTCATAACGGTGCGTTCGAAGGATATTCCGATGGCAACAGTATTGCGGACCTCCTTGAACCGCCAAGTCGGGTTGCTGTTTACATGGCCGGAACGCAGCCCACGTTGCAGTCTTCGTCTACAGCAGCAATGAATACCGAATCAGCAGCCACGACAGGAGTCCCGGCGCGCCGACCGGCTCAAGTCCTCTCCGGTTTGATGGATGCCTGGGCAACCTTGTTAACCACGGCAGTCACCCCGGAGACGAGGGATCAGCACAATGCGGGCATTGTGAAGCTGAAGGACCAAATAACATAGGCTAAGGAGGACCTGGCAACTGAGGATGCTAGGATGGCTGAAGAACAGGCCGCTTTGGATGCACAGTCACAGCGGATACAGGCGCAGAATTATCAGCTGATGCTGGATCGGACCGCATCAGAGGATGTAATGCAAAGGAAGTACCAGTCTCGTCTGCCGCTGGTTTACGAAGGGTTAAATCTCTTTCAGACGCCAGGCGCTGGACCGAGCAATCCGGCAGCTGCAAACCGGAGTGATGCACCTAGGACAGCTCCGGATCAACTACGGATAACAGAGCCACCCCGACGAACAGATAGCCAGCCGCAATATGTGTCTACACCACCGGGTCACTTCTCGAGCCCTCTGGATAACAAGATTGCCGCAGCATCACGCCTGGCAGCCATTCCAATGGAGGGCGATTCAATAGCAGCAATTGAAACGCAGCGGGCGAGAGACCTTCTTCAAACCACCGTGGTACATCAGCTGGTTTATTCATATAGCCGGGATAGAATTCATTCAACCCCTTGTCCGAGCCCAAGCTATAGCAGGCGTATGGATGAACCGGAAGTGTCTAGCAGCGCGCGGCATCGTAATGCTCAAGATGTGGTGGATCATGGCAGGGCACGAAGGGATGCCACTTTGGGTCGTTATCAACCCACCCCGGTTCAGCCAGCAGCGTTAGTTGGGAATACTTAGCGGCCAACTCTACTTGGCCGTACACTAAGCTCACAGGGATCTCCTTCCCATCGGGCCCCACAGGTCCGACCTCCGCCATGTGGTTTGGATCCGCCTTCTTGTACCGCATCTTCACCATGGCCCAGGCCTCCCTGGCACCTTGACGGCAGACCGATATCTTCCATAAGCGAAAGCGCTGCCGTGCTCCCTGAAGCTTCTCCGCAAGCTCTCCAAGGCCCTCGGGTAGGGAGACGGATGGCCATAGAGCCTGGACGACGCCACTCATCGCCTGCCGAACACGTTCAAGCAGTTGCACCAGCTCGGGAAGTTGGTCACCCATCAAAACGGGCATTTCCTCCGTAGGGCGACCTGTGAGCGCACCTACAGACATATTTCTGTCAATAGGCTCCCTCGCCGAACTCTTCTTTTCAAAAGAATTCTCTCAAGCACTTACCATAGATGTCGCGACGAAGCCGCTGATTCTCCTTCATGGAGCCAGACAGCTCGGCCCGAACACCTTTCAGCTCTTCCCCAAGCTGGGTGTGGGCATCCTGGAGTTTGTTCCTCTCCTGCTGTACCTTCATAAGCACCCTCTCGCCGGCCTTCAGCTGGCGTAGTAGGTGTTGCTTGTCCGGATCCAGTCCGGCAACATCTGCAATATCAGTGTCAGATTTACACGCACGCCGTACACCGCTTATCTTTTTGAAACAATGTGTTACCAGGAGGGGTATCTGTGTCTCCTCCTACGGCAGCAAGTGCGGCCTCAAGTTGGGCCTTGCACTCTTGTAGCTCCTGGGACAATTGGGTATTCTTCTCTGTAAGATCCTGCACATTAAAAGATCCTTAAATCAGTTATTTTAACTACTTTAAGTCTCGGGGGCTACTGGCATATACCGCTATTATAATCCCTTACCGGTATGTCTTTTACATACTGCTCCGTGGCTCTGGTCAAACCATCTTGAGAAGCACGGAGGTGCGCGTCCCCCGCGTTAAAGGCATTCAACGCCTTAGGGGAGAGACACGCATCACGAAAAACTATCCGGCGGCGCCTATGGTTCATGGCACTCTCCACCTCAGACCTGGTGGCGGACAGCCTGTCGGCATCTTCCATTGGAGGAGTATCCGGCTCGCGCCTTGCGCTCGCCTCCCCCTACGGAACAGGTGGTGGAGCCTGGCTGGCGGAGGCTGGGGTGGCAACCTCGCCAGGCACAGTCCGGCGAGCGCTCTTTCTCCTGAATAAGTCATGAGCATTAATATACAACCTAGGAATCTTTTCCTAAATAACGGTCACAAGTTATACCATTGCAGTGACGTTTCAATTCACACCGCACCCCTCTTCCGCCTGCGGGGTCGAACTGACCCTTGTTGGTCAGCCGCCGCGGGTTCGGCTTCCTGCCTTGAAGGCACCTCCTGCAGGACACCATTGTATACAGTGGTCAGAAATGCGCAAGGATAAAATAATGGTGTCAGGACTTCGGTCCTAAATACCTGGGAAGCCGGCAACAAACCGGGGTAGTCAGCCGTAATGGCGACTAAAGCATTGTCCATGCTGAGTTGGTGGAACACCCCGTCAATTAGCTCCACCTTTATGTCCGGATCCTCTTCGGAGGCCGGATCAAGGGATCTTCCCGGATCCTCGGGTTGTGGGGCCGGACTATGTATACTCTCCACAGTCCGGCGCAGTTCCTGCGTCAAATCCATAAAATAAGGTACTTAACTTTGAAAGCACGGGTCGGACAAATGAACGTCCGCTTACCCAGCTCCGAGGGTTATTCGTTGAGAACCCATTCAATGGGCTCGTCTGGAGGAAGTCTTCCTTCTCCCCCTTGTACAGGCCTGACAGAATCTTCACCAGATCTTCGGCCGACTCCGGCCCTTTGTGGCCATGACGGGTGGCATCATTTTCCCCGTTGAAATCCCACATGGGGTGGCCCCTGTATTGCAGCGGCTGCACCCCCTGCATTATGCACGTGGCCATGACTCCAATCATGGTCATTCCGGAATGGGCCAGCAATCTTATCCGGCCCATCAAATAATGGATGCCCTTGTCTTTCTCCAGTTGAGGGCTCCGCGGGCGCCAGCTTAGGCGTTTCTTCAGAGGAGCCCCACTAAACTCCGGGAGGCCGATCCGAACTGGGTCTGGCAGTGGAGCGTCCTCTAAGTAGAACCATTCCAAAGGCCAGTCTTCGGACGCCTTCTTCGGGGTTCCGGATGGGTATCCGGTCCTGGCGATGCGCCATATTTCGGCACCGCCCACTTGATATATTGACCCCTCATGAGAACGGGGTACGAGGCAGAATAGCCTCTTCCACAGCGCAAAATGGGGCTCGATGCCCAGGAATAGCTCGCAAAGAGCTACAAAACCCACGATATGCAGAATAGAGGTGGGCGTGAGGTGATGGAGCTGGAGTCCATAGAACTCCAGGAGCCCGCGGAGGAACGGATGTACAGGAAATCTGAGCCCCCTTATCAGATAGGGGACGAAGCACACCCACTCTCCTTTAGAGGGGCTAGGGGTGGCAGCCGCTTGCTTCCCACCTTTGTAGGTGGCCAGCCCGGCTCGAACCGGGACCATAAAGGCCAGAGGAAGATATCCCTCCGCTTGAAGCTTCACCAGCTCGTTGTGCGGAACCGAGCATCTTCTTCAATCTCCTGGCGGAGGGCTGGGAGCACGAGAGGAGGAGCCGTGTCGACGGTCCATGATGGAATGGGTTTTAGGTCAGAAGCGCTCCGATGAGTACTCGCGGAAGGAGGGTGGTGTGATTTGGATCTGGATTCTTATCTCTCTTATAGGCAAATTATTTGCGCAGCTAGGGGGTAAAACATAAAAGATACCCTGGCTTTTTGCATTTGTGCGACGCGTGGAACAGGGCCATTATTGGGCGTGGAAGCCAAGGAGCACAACATTCATAAGGAAGCCGGACACTATTCGGCAAGCACATGGAATTTGGAGGAGAACCCACCTTGCAACGCCGAAGACTATATATGCGCTGGACTTGTCGTCATTGAAGCCTGGTTCGGGGGCTACTGAGGGAGTCCTGGACTAGGGGGTGTCCGGATAGCCGGACTATCATCATCGGCCGGACTCCAAGACTATGAAGATACAAGATTGAAGACTTCGTCCCGTGTCCAGATGGGACTTTCCTTGGCGTGGAAGGCAAGCTTGGCGATACGGATATGTAGATCTCCTACCATTGTAACCGACTCTGTGTAACCCTAGCCCTCTCCGGTGTCTATATAAACCGGCGGGTTTTAGTCAGTAGGACGAACAACCATTACAACAATCATACCATAGGCTAGCTTCTAGGGTTTAGCCTCCTTGATCTCGTGGTAGATCCACTCTTGTACTACCCATATCATCAATATCAATCAAGCAGGAGTAGGGTTTTACCTCCATCGAGAGGGCCCGAACCTGGGTAAAAACATCGTGTCCCTTGTCTCCTGTTACCATCCGCCTAGACGCACAGTTCGGGACCCCCTACCCGAGATCCGCCGGTTTTGACACCGACAACGAGTTACACCGCTGTAGCGTTTCAGGCGTATTTCAACGTTGTGTTTCTCCAGAAGAAGGTCAAGAGATTCTACGAGAAATTCATGAAGGGGATTATGGTCATCATGCCGGTTCGAAGTCACTGGTTGCCAAAGCTTTTCATCATGGATTTACTGGTTGACAGCTCATGCTGATGTGGAGGATTTGGTAAAGCGATGTGATGCTTGTCAAAAAATTTCACGCAGGGCTCATGTTCCGGCTCATGAACTACGGATGATTCCTATCACTTGGCCTTTTGCTACTTGGGGGCTTGATATGGTGGGGCCCTTTAAGCGTTCCCAGGACAAGAAGACCCACCTGTTGGTGGCAGTTGATAAATTCACCAAGTGGGTTGAAGCGGAGCCTGTCAGCAAGTGTGATGCAGCTACGGCGGTTCAATTTCTCAAAAAGATTATATTCCTCTTTGGCTTTCCACACAGTATTATCATGGCTAATGGTACAAACCTTTCCAAAGGTGAGATGGAGGATTTCTGTCAGAGAGAGCACATCCGGCTTGACTTAGCATCTGTGGCGCACCCTCAATCCAACGGTCAAGCAGAGCGAGCCAATCAAGAAATTTTGAAGGGTCTTAAACCCCGGCTCATGATTCCCTTGAAGCGGACGCCGGGTTGTTGGGTGGAAGAATTACCTTCTGTATTATGGAGTATCAACACCACCCCCAATCGATCAATAGGTTACCCACCTTTCTTTATGGTATACAGGGCAGAGGCAGTTCTACCAAGTGATATACGTCATGACTCGCCCCGGGTTGCTAATTATGTTGAAGCGGACAATGAGCAAGCCCGCCAAGAGGCGCTGGACCTGTTAGATGAGAAACGGGATATGGCTCTGGCTCGATCGGCGGTTTATCAACAAGACCTACGGCGTTATCACAGCCGCCGGGTTAGGACAAGAACCTTTCAAGAAGGTGACTTGGTGCTCCGGCTCATCCAGGATCCGACCGACATGCACAAGTTATCCCCGCCCTGGGAAGGACCCTTTGTGGTCAGCAAAAATCTGCACAATGGATCATACTACCTCATTGACGTTCAAGACAACTCACGCAACTCTGAGGAGACCCGGCGGCCGTGGAACATAGTTCTCCTCCGGCCTTACTACACTTGAGCCATCAGCTCTTCTTATGTACATATTTCGACAATGTATATATTATGATCAATAAATAAACCAGCATCCTTGCTCTAAGTAGGGCCTCTGCTGTTTTTTCTCAAATATCTTTTGAGTTACATGGGGGCTTCAGCTGACAAAGCGGAGTACTACCTGTCAAACCGGCTATCACGCCACAACATAGCTTGGGAGCTTCACACCCAAGGGGCCAAAGAGAGTCTGGATGCTATGCACAACTCAAACATAGGCACCCAATGAGCACAGCTCATCACGTTACTTGGGGGCTCCTTGTGTCAAATACCAAGGAGTTTGAATGGACCCTTGTAGCTGGGTATCGACCCACGGCTTGGAAGCCTGGTATATTTACCTAAAACACCGGGTTGACCTGCCTTCATCAAGTAAGACACTCCTATCCAGGTCATCCTAGAACGGCCCTCCAAACGTTTGACAGTTACTCTCATTGAGACCCTGCACTTGTCAAAGTTAAAACGGTGATTGGTTAGTTGGAGGTCCATCTTAAAAGGCTTTGTTAAATGGTTCAACTCAGCGGCCTGGCAGCCCACAAAAAGCCTCGAATTTGGGCCTGGCGGCCCTCAAAAAGCCTCGACTACACGGTTTTATTTGCGTTCATCACTTTTTTATTGATAAATTTTATGTTAAACCGATTTGCTTGACCTGGTCAGTCATCTTATTAGCCCGGTATTCCTTAAACCGGCTTGATTTTCAACTACACGTTGACATACCTTATTATTAAGCCGGAGTTTGTTAACCCGGCCTGGCTTTGACTACCTGTCGTCAGCTTTGATCATCTGATGTTTATCATCACCCGGTATGACTTATTATACATCATCAGTACATGATGGAGTTATACAAGATTTTCAGATTTGGATTTTCAGCCTTATTACAATCAAAGTTGGTCAACCAACTAAAGGGATATTACATCACAGGTATGAGTCATTTCATATTTTTACGGTTTGATAATCAATCAGGCCTTTCTTGGGCGTTATGACCCGTCCGGCGGTAAATTGCCAGGACCCTTTCTTTTTTATGCAGACAAAGGAATTGCATGTTATGATATATGAACCAACATTGAAATTGTCATAGCGGATCACATAAAGTATCTCCTACTACACGATGGCGGTAGATCAAAATATTCTTGCTAACCTATTACACGCACTTAGCAGCCCGAAATATGGAATTGTTTTAAACCGGACAGTTTCTAACGTATCAACCGGATTGCCGGATCAAGCTTCATCGCCATGTTGGTGTGAAGTAGATGGGTCATCTGGCGTCGGTTCAGCCTCCTCCTCCCCATCCAATGACTGGAAGTCATTGGTGGTCTAGTCAATCCGGGTTAAGGCCTGAAAGACAGCTCAGGGGCATAAGTGTGCTTACGGATTGGCGGAACAAGGTTTTGCACTTCTGGAATAATAGCCTCAACCCGTTTGTTGTTAGCATCATAGAAGGATCAGTGAACCGTCAAGTTAGCTTCTTCTGCCAATTGCCTCACACGTTTGAGGGCGTCGTTATCAAACACTTCGCCATTTTCTTGCTGATTGGGATAGCCTTTGGCTATATCAGCCGGATCAAGATCAGCTATCCATGCCTTGGCTCGAGTAAGGGCTAACAAAGTGCCAATCCTGGCAGCAGATCGCTTCAACTCTTCTATCTGTGTTGGCGTCATACATAACCGGTCCAGCGTGTCCTTGATCAGTGTTGGAGCTGCATTGTCATAAGAAGTTGCATAGATAACCCGTTGGAAGCTGGTATACAATTGTTCAATCAGTGTATAGGCGGCCTTTAGTTTCTTCCGCATGTCAGAGCCCAGATGAGCAATGCAGCTACCTGCATCGGTTTAAGGATTTCACGTTAAACCGGCAAAATTTCAAAGGCGGACTATTCATACCGTCTTGGTCAGTAGTGCTTACCAAATATTGCAGAAGTCATGGCATTGACCTGGCGCTTTAATCCGGTAAGCTCTTCCATCACCGGTTTAAGAGCTGATTCAACGTCTTCCGCCCGCTTCAGCAATCCAGCCTTTTCGGTATCCCAGTTGGTCTGCTCAGACTTGAACCATTCTTTGAGCTGTTCCATAGTGGTTAAGGCGGTTTTCAAATCGTCCCTGGCCTTGGTGGTTTCTGCTTGCTGGGTTTTCAGGTTTTCTTGAAGATCGGCAATTTGAGAGACTTGTTGGTTTATCTCACTCTCTAATAGTAAGAAGAGCATGTCAGTATCTTTGTCAAAGTCCCAAGCATATAACCAGTTATACACTTGGCATTTGGGGGCTAATGCGGATCATTTTTTCTACTAATTATTGAAGTCCCATGGATTAATACAAGTTTTCATCATGGCACTTGGGGGCTAATGTGTGTTTGATCAGAAGTACACAAGGTAATTAACAAAGCACAATATGAAATTTACAAAGTCCCGGTTTGACTTCCTAAAGACAAATCGGCCCTTAGGGGCTACAATGCAATGAAGGTACAGAGCAAAGATCAAACTGTTTACCTCATAGCGCTCCTTCATCAGATTTACTAAACCGGCTTCATAATCACGGCTGGTGTAAAGCCGGTTCAAGAAACCAGAGTGAAGGTCTTGAGCAGAGAGATCAACATAAGCTGACAAATCAGTCTTCCCCTTCCCCTTGCTCATAGCAGCAAATTCATCCTTGGCAGTGAGCTTTGATAGAGCAACCGAATTACCAGGGGCGGTATATGCAATGCCAGTAACAACAACATCATCATCTTTGGTCGGGCTGGATGAATTGACATTCTTAACAAGGCTTGGCGCTTTGGCAGCAGGGCTCGGCGGTCTGTTAACAGGGCTTGGCGGATCAACAATTGAATCCCGCTACTCAACGGTTGGACTTGGAGGGGCATGGAGATGTGAGGTATCAACATGTACATCCAGTTCAACCTCTGGAGGGTTAGCATTAGCATCTTGGTTTTGCACAGTAGAGCTGTCTATGGCAATCTTAGGATTTTCGCCATCATGCTCTCGGGTCTTCTCCGGATCAACATCATCAGTAAGGTCACTGGTCTTGGCTTTCTTACTTAATCGAGCCTTGGCACTACAACATCAAAGGTTAGAATATGGTAAACCAACACATAAAGAAACAAGTTGAGGAGTAATGTACTTACCCAGCGACGACTTTGATAGGAGGCAGCTGAGTGGTTGATGAACCGCCAGATGAATTGGAAGAGGCCTGATAATTCGGGTCAGATGGATTGAGTGGGCATCGGAAGAAACCTTTCAAAGGATAACGTTTTTTAGGAGAATAAGTCACCTCTGGACGACGTTTCCAGGTTGGCGTATTTGCTAAACCGGACGAGGTGATTTGCTGACCGCTATGCCGGGTTGTGCGACGCTCTTCAACTTGCTGAGTCTTCAAAGAAAATTTTGGATCCAAATGAGCAAGGGGGTGAGATTGTTTTACTTTCCGAACTGTGCGGCGAACTCTTTGAACCGGTACAAGATCTGAGTCGGAAGAAAGAAGGATTACCACAACATGGTCTGCACGGCTGGCTTCAGCATCATCCTGGGAATAGTCATTGTCAATAAGATGTACGAAAAAGGAACCAAGTGAGTCAACTTCTACCTCTGCGTCTGATTCCTCACCTTCTGGCGGATCAGAAGACTCGGTGGTTTTCTTCTTGGCGGCTTTTTTGCTGACTTTGCTCTTTGCACAAGGAGCCCTTGCCGGTTTAGTCCGTTTCCAAAATGAGCTGTTAGCCTGAAATTAAGGCAAGAAAAGGTTAGTACACAGTTAATGCGGAGGCAAATCAGTAAAGTATTCTCATGAACTTTACCGTTGGCGGTTTATTGGAGACATAAAAAGGTGGCAACCCGGTTTGGCTACATGCGGAGACCGGCTCATCAAGCATTTTCTTCATAGATTCAGTAACTTCAAGATCGGTCATTACTACTTCGTGATATCGTTGAGGATCTTTGACATCGCCAGTATATTCATGCATCAAACCGGGGCGGCGGCTTAAAGGCAGGATGCCTCAAGAAACCCAGCAGCGGACAAGATCAATGCCAGTCAAACCGTTGGCCATGAGAGCCCGGAGCTTGGCGAGTTGAGGTGCAAAGTTCTTCTGTTCTGCCGTGGTTAACCGTGAAGGTAATGGCTGGCCGTTGCTGAGCCGGTGAGGGCGATAACCCGGCAAAGGATTTTCTCCATCAGGGGTAGTGTTCCGGCAATAAAACCAAGTCTGGTTCCAATATTTAGGATGGCTATGATGTTTTGCATGAGGGAAGTCAACTTCTTTCCTTTTCTGGATTGACACGCCACCAAGCTCTGTGTTGGGACCATCTGAGAATTCTGTACATCGGTTCAGATGAAAGAAATCCCGGAACAGCTCCACGGTTGGCTCTTCTTGAAGATAGACTTCGCAGAATACTTGAAAGTTGCATATATTTGACACAGAGTTTGGACCAATATCTTGCGGATGGAGTTGGAAGCTTGCGAGGACATCCCGGAATTTTTTGATCCGGGCGGGCTGAATCCCCGATCTAAGTCTTGCATAAAAACAATCACTTCTCCATCTTGAGGTTCAGGTGGACATTCAGATTCTGAAACTCGCCAATGAAGGACTCTTTTTGAGGCTAAAGCGCCAGTGGTGACGTATCCATTGATTTGTGTTTCTGTAATCCGGGACGGAACCCAATTGCAAGCTGAGAATTGTTTCATCATCTTGGAAGGGGAACTGAAAGGAAAATAAATGTCAGTTTATAATTTAATGATTTAAAGTGTACAATTCAGTGTTAAACCGGGAAATTGCTATGCAAGGTTCAGTTGGCGGTTTAAGAGAGGGCTAATGACATATGGCGGATTAGCTATCAAAAGTTAAACCGCCCATAGGCAGAAGGTCCAGGATTCAAAATTTCTGCTAAGTGTTGACAGAAACAGGTTTCACACAATGATTAAATTTATTTGGATCTACCACACGTCTGTAAAGAAATTATTCTGTGATCTATAAAGGCGGTAAATAGAACAGAGAAGTTTGTGCGTTCTGTCAAGGGATTATGTACAAGAAGGAAGACTTACTAAGTATGAAACTGGATACGGAGTGATTGCCGCACGAGATTTATACTACAGTTGGATCAATCAAGCTATGGCGGAAGCGAATACGAAGAAACTAGGGATGAACGCCTATGAACGCGGGTGAAAACAGGAACCCTAAAATACAGATCTAGTGTTATGAGGGAGAAGCTTACCGGATGCGCAGGATAGCAGAGGAACACCGAAGATCTCTGGTACAACCAGGTTGATGCAGCGGCCTTTGTTGACGCAGCGTTCGAAGGTCGAGGATGGCGGCGGAGCTTCAGGGCTGGGGCATCGCAAGGAAGAAGAAGAAGAATGGAAGGGGAGGAAAAGAAACGGCCCTCGGGTTTATTTATAAGGAAAATGGATAAAGACTGACGCGAAAATCGAGGAGTCCAAAGCGGCGAGTGGCGCAGCTGTCGCCTCGATTTCCGGGATGATATTAATGAAGGGAATCTTTTTATTTTGTTTTTTACAGAGATGACATCATGATGATCTGTTGCTGTATCCAGAGGATGACGTCACGGCGGTTTAACAAAGTCCATAAAACAAGACGTCATGGCGGTTTACGAAAATACAAGAAGACGTTTACAATATATCTTTCAAGTTGTTGAAGATCGACATGAACAGGTTCAAATCAAACTGGGGCCTAATGTTGGGGATATAGCTACTGAGTGTAAACCGGCCAGGAGGGACCGGTTCACCCTCGACTATGCCAAAGCCCATGAAGAATCCAGAAGATGGTGAAGTTATTAAACAAGCTTAGAGGCCTAAAGCCCAAAGGCGGATTAGGGCCCATAGTGATAAACCGCCATGACTATGTAACTTGTAATGTAAGTTAGGGAAGGAGAGACCAAACCGAACACTTTGTATAAGTCAGATTTGGGACTCTGTAGACCGGCTGGGCGTCAACCTGTGTATATAAAGGGACGACCTGGCGGCGGTTCAAGGACAACAAACAACAACTCGAGACTCAGGCAAGCGTATTTGCTCCCTGGTCATCGAAACCCAATTAATCCCATCACAACTAGACGTAGGCTTTTACCTTCATCGAAGGGGCCGAACTAGTATAAACTCTCGTGTCCCTTGTCCGGTTTAAACCCTTCGAGCTAACCCATTGCGATGGCTCCACGACTAAGTCCTTTCATGAGGACATCTGACGTGTTAATTCCACAACACTATGGTTAGGTTTACCTTAATACTTTTGTTGTAGTTGCGGATGCTTGCAATAGAGGTTAATCATAAGTGGGATGCTTGTTCAAGTAAGAAGAGCACCCAAGCACCGGTCCACCCACATATCAAATTATCAAAGTACCGAACGCGAATCATATGAGTGTGATGAAAACTAGCTTGACGATATTCCCATGTGTCCTCGGGAGCGCTTTTCCTATTATAAGAGTTTGTCCAGGCTTGTCCTTTGCTACAAAAAGGATTGGGCCACCTTGCTGCACCTTATTTACTTTTGTTACTTGTTGCTCGTTACCATTTATCTTATCACAAAACTATCTGTTACCACTTATTTCAGTACTTGCAGAGAATACCTTGCTGAAAACCGCTTATCATTTCCTTCTGCTCCTCGTTGGGTTCAACACTCTTACTTATCAAAAGGACTACGATAGATCCCCTATACTTGTGGGTCATCAAGACTCTTTTCTGGCGCCGTTGCCGGGGAGTGAAGCGCCTTTGGTAGGTTGAATTTGGTAACGAAAATTTTATTTAGTGTGCTGAAGTTTTCTGTCACTTGTTACTATGGAAAGTAATTGTGTGAGGGGCTTGTTCGGGGTATCTTCACCCCGTCCAGTTGAGCCAAGAGTTCCTCCTAAACCTACTGAACCTATTGAACCTACTGAAAATAAAACTCCTTTTCAGATTCCTTCGGGTATGATGGAAAAACTGCTAGCTAACACTTTTGCAGGAGATGGAACAAAGCATCCTGACGAACATCTACGCTTTGTGGATGATATTTGTGGACTATTTAAGCTTGCAGGTATACCCGATGATGTTGTTAAGAGGAAGGATTTCCCTTTATCTTTGGAGGGAGACGCATTGACATGGTATAGGCTATGTGATGATACGAGATCATGGAACTATAAAAGATTGAAATTGGAATTTCATCAGAAGTATTACCCTATGCATCTTGTTCATCGTGATCGCAATTATATATATAATTTTGGCCTCACGAAGGAGAAAGCATCGCTCAAGCTTGGGGGAGGCTTAAATCAATGTTATATTCATGCCCCAATCATGAGCTCTCAAAAGTGACAATTCTCCAGAATTTTTATGCTCGGCTTTCTGATAACAATCTCACCATGCTCGATACTTCTTTTGCTGGCTCTTTTATGATGAAGCCTATTGAATTTAGATGGAATTTATTGGATAGAATTAAACGCAACTCTGAAGATTGGGACCTCGACGAAGGTAAGGAGTCAGGTATAACACCTAAGTTTGATTGTGTTAAATCTTTTATGGATACCGATATTTTCCGTAAGTTTAGCACTAAATATGGACTTGACTCTGAGATAGTAGCTTCTTTCTGTGAATCTTTTGCTACTTATGTTGATCTCCCCAAGGAGAAGTGGTTTAAATATCATCCTCCCATATAAGTAAAAGTAGTTGCACCTATTAAAGTTGAAGAAAAGATTGTCACTTATAATGATCCTATCGTTCCTACTTCTTATGTTGAGAAAGCACCTTTCCCTGTTAGAATGAAGGATCATGCTAAAGCTTCAACTGTTGTTCGTAAAAGCAATACTAGGACTTATACACCTCCTGAGCAAGTCAAAGTAGAACCCAATATTGCTATTGTTAAAGATCTCTTGTCTGATAATATCGATGGGCATGTTATTCAATTCACTGGTGAAACTGCTAGAATTGCTAAACCCTGTGATAGAGATAAACATAGACCTGTGGTAGGCGTGCCTGTTATTTCTGTTAAAATAGGAGATCATTGTTATCATGGCTTATGTGATATGGGTGCTAGTGCTAGTGTTATACCCATTGGCTTATACAAAGAAATTATGCATGATATTGCACCGGCTGAGTTAGAAGAAATTGATGTCACAATTAAACTTGCCAATAGAGATACTATTTCACCTATGGGAATTGTTAGAGATGTCGAAGTATTGTGTGGGAAAACCAAATATCCCGCTGATTTTCTTGTTCTTGGTTCTCCACAAAATAGCTTTTGTCCCATTATATTTGGTAGACCCTTCTTGAGTACTGTTAATGCTACAATAGATTGCGAAAAGAATGTTGTTACTGTTGACTTGGATGATATGGTTCATGAATATAATTTCTCTAAATTTAGTAAACAACATCGTGAGGAAGAATTGCCTAGTAAGGATGAAATTATTGGTCTTGCTTCTATTGCTGTACCTCCTAGTGATCCTTTAGAACACTATTTGCTAGACCATGAAAATGATATGTTCATGAATGAAAGAAGGGAAATAGATGAAGTATTCTTTAAACAGGAACCTATTCTGCAACACAATTTGCCTGTTGAAATCCTAGGGGATCCTCCTCCACCAAAGGGTGATCCCGTGTTTGAGCTTAAAACGTTGCCTGATAATCTTAAATATGCTTATCTTGATGAAAAGAAAATATATCCTGTCATTATTAGTGCTAACCTTTCAGAGCATGAAGAAGAAAGATTATTGAAAACTCTGAAAAAGCACCGTGCTGCTATTGGATATACTATGGATGATTTTAAGGGCATCAGTCCCACTCTATGTCAACATAAAATAAATTTGGAAGCTGATGCCAAACCAATTCATGATCCTCAACGACGTTTGAATCCTAAAATGAAGGAAGGGGTAAGAAAGGAAATACTCAAGCTTCTGGAGGCAGGTATAATTTATCCCGTTGCTGATAGTCAGTGGGTAAGTCCTGTCCATTGTGTCCCTAAGAAGGGAGGTATTACTGTTGTCCCTAATGATAAAGATGAATTGATTCTGCAAAGAATTATCACAGGTTATAGGATGGTAATTGATTTCCGCAAATTAAATAAGGCTACTAAGAAAGATCATTACCCCTTACCTTTCATAGATCAAATGCTAGAAAGATTATGCAAACATACACATTATTGCTTTCTAGATGGTTATTCCGGTTTTTCTCAAATACCTGTGCCGGCTAAAGATCAATCAAAGACTACTTTTACATGCCCTTTTGGTACTTTTGCTTATAGACGTATGCCTTTTGGTTTATGTAATGCACCTGCTATCTTTCAAAGATGCATGATGGCTATATTCTCTGACTTTTGCGAGAAAATTTGTGAGGTTTTCATGGATGACTTTTCCGTCTATGGTTCCTCTTTTGATGATTGCTTGAGCAATCTTGCTCGAGTTTTGCAGAGATGTGAAGAAACTAATCTTGTCTTGAATTGGGAAAAGTGCCACTTTATGGTAAATGAAGGTATTGTCTTGGGGCACAAAGTTTCTGAAAGAGGTATTGAAGTTGATAAAGCCAAGGTTGATGCTATTGAAAAGATGCCATGTCCCAAGGACATCAAAGGTATAAGAAGTTTCCTTGGTCACACCGGATTTTATAGGAGGTTCATTAAGGACTTCTCAAAAATCTCTTGGCCTCTGACTAATTTATTACAAAAAGATGTACCATTTGTCTTTGATGACGATTGTGTAGAAGCATTTGAAATACTTAAGAAAGCATTAGTCTCTGCACCTGTTGTTCAGCCACCTGATTGGTATTTACCCTTTGAAATTATGTGTGATGCTAGTGATTATGCTGTAGGTGCTGTTCTAGGGCAAAGAGTTGATAAGAAATTGAATTTTATCCATTATGCTAGTAAGACTCTAGACAATGCTCAAAGAAATTATGCTACTACCGAAAAGGAACTTTTAGTAGTTCTATTTTCTTGTGATAAATTCAGACCCTATATTGTTGATTCTAAAGTAACTATTCACATAGATCATGCTGCTATTAAATATCTTATGGAAAAGAAAGATGCAAAACCTAGACTCATTAGATGGGTTCTCTTGCTCCAAGAATTTGATTTGCATATCATTGATAGAAAAGGAGCTGAGAACCCCGTTGCAGATAACTTGTCTAGGCTAGAGAATGTTCTTGATGACCCACTACCTATCGATGATAGCTTTCCTGATGAACAACTAAATGTCATAAGTACTTCTCGTAGCACTCCGTGGTATGCTGATTATGCTAATTATATTGTTGCTAAATTTATACCACCTAGCTTCACATACCAACAAAAGAGAAAGTTTTTCTATGACTTGCGACATTACTTTTGGGATGACCCACATCTTTACAAAGAAGGAGTAGATGGTGTTATTAGACATTGTGTACCTGAGCATGAACAAGAACAGATCCTACGCAAGTGTCACTCCGAGGCTTATGGAGGACACCACGCTGGAGATAGAACTGCACATAAGGTATTGCAATCCGGTTTTTATTGGCCTACTCTCTTCAAGGATGCCCGTAAGTTTGTTTGTCTTGCGACGAATGTCAAAGAATTGGTAATATTGGTAGACGTCAAGAAATGCCTATGAATTATTCACTTGTTATTGAACTATTTGATGTTTGGGGCTTTGATTATATGGGACCTTTTCATGCCTCTAATGAATATACACATATTTTAGTTGCTGTTGATTACGTTACTAAGTGGGTAGAAGCTATTCCAACTAGTAGTGCTGATCATAACACTTCTATTAAAATGCTTAAGGAAGTTATTTTTCCGAGGTTTGGAGTCCCTAGATACTTAATGACTGATGGTGGTTCACACTTTATTCATGGTGCTTTCCGTAAGATGCTTGCTAAATATGACGTTAATCATAGAATTGCATCTCCATATCACCCGCAGTCTAGCGGTCAGGTAGAATTGAGCAATAGAGAGCTCAAATTAATCTTGCAAAAGACTGTCAATAGGTCTAGAAAGAATTGGTCCAAGAAACTGAATGATGCATTATGGGCCTATAGAACTGCATACAAAAATCCTATGGGTATGTCTCCGTATAAAATGGTTTACGGAAAAGCTTGTCACTTACCTCTCGAACTAGAACATAAGGCATATTGGGCTATTAAAGAGCTCAACTATGATTTCAAACTTGCCGGTGAGAAGAGGTTATTTGATATTAGCTCACTTGATGAATGGAGAACCCAAGCTTATGAAAATGCCAAGTTGTTTAAAGAAAAGGTTAAAAGATGTCATGACAAAAGGATACAAAAGCCTGAGTTTAATGTAGGTGATTATGTATTGCTATACAACTCTCGTTTAAGATTTTTTGCAGGAAAACTTCTCTCCAAATGGGAAGGTCCTTACGTTATCGAGGAGGTCTATCGTTCCGGTACCATAAAAATTAACAACTTTGCAGGCACAAATCCGAAGGTGGTAAACGGTCAAAGGATCAAACACTATATCTCAGGTAATCCTATAAATGTTGAAACTAATATTATTGAAACCGTAACCCCGGAGGAATACATAAGGGAC
Organism: Triticum timopheevii; assembly: GCA_963921465.1. NCBI lineage: Eukaryota > Viridiplantae > Streptophyta > Magnoliopsida > Poales > Poaceae > Triticum > Triticum timopheevii. The sequence continues at coordinate 120,106,217 of OY997274.1, forward strand.
ACTTCCCAGAATGTTCCAGACTCCGAAAAGGAATACGTATGTGGTACGGTAAGTAAACCGACTCCAAAACAATTTCTAAGGCAATATTTCTTTGTTTTGGAATATTTAGAAAAATAGAAAAATAAGTAGCAGTCCGAGGAGGACACGAGGCCTCCACGAGGGTGGAGGGCGCGCCCTACCCCCCCTCCCCCCCCATGGGCGCGCCCCCTACCTCGTGAGCACCTCATGTGCCCTCTGGACTCTATTTCCTTGCACGATACGTATTTTGGTCGGTAAAAATTCATTATATATACTCCCGAAGGTTTTGACTCTCGTATCACGCAAATATCCTCTGTTTTCGTTTCGAGCTGTTGCTGCTGCAGATTAGAGCAAGATATCTTCCCAAGACTCGGAGGGAGAGAGCTACATGGCTGATTATACTGCAAATCCAAAAGTATATGGGGACGTAGAGCATTATGGCTAGACCACGGAGGGAGAGGAAGACTATGATCCAAAGAGGAAAGAGGAAACGAGTTCCGACGAAGAGGACTATCCCCTACCTCAACCTTGTGATATGCATGTGGAGTCCAAGAAGTCAAGCCTCCATAAGGTTCAATCTATCCCACCTCATTTTTTGCAGGAGAGCAAGGCAGCGCTATGCAAAAAGATAATGAAACTTGAGCTTGATAATGAGGATCTGAGGGATAAAAATTTTAGCCTGAGACGCAAGCTAGAGAAGAAAAATGCAACAACTCCATCATCAACAACACCTCCACCGCCAACAACAAGGAAGGAGACATAATCACATGGGTATGGGCACTCCCCTTGGAAACTGCCAAGATTGGGGGAGGTGCCCTGGTATCGTATCACCATCACAACTCCTATCTTTACCATTTTTCTTAGTTCGATCCTATCAGTAGTATCTTGATTTAGTAGAATAAAGTCATGGCATGATCTAGTTTTGAGTTTTGCTTTATGATCTTTCTTTGTAAACGAGTCCATGAGCTATATAATAAAGATTAGTGTTGAGTCAAGGGCTTGAGTATTTTGCCATGATCTTGGGTGATTAGAAGAAAAAGAATAGAATGAATCAAAGAGTTCATATTGACCTTAGTGAAAGTAATGACTCCACATAGAAAGAGTGTGATGATTAAAAGTGGCTGGGAGTTGGCAAATATAGCTTTGGTCATTGTTGCAATTAATAGGAAGTAATAAGGAAAGAGAGGTTTCACATATAGATATATTATCATTGAAATCTTTTATGATTGGGGGCACTCATTAAAATATGACATGCTAAAGAGTTGAGGTTGGACAAGGAAGACAACATAATGAGTTATGTTTTCTTACATCTGAGATAAAGTATGTTGTCATGGTTCCTCTACCATGTTGAGTTTGCCTTTCCCCCTCATGCTAGCCAAATTCTCAGCACTAAGTAGAAATGCTACTTGTGCTTCCAAATACCCTTAAACCAGTTTTGCCATGAGAGTCCACCATATCTACCTATGGATTGAGTAAGATCCTTCAAGTAAGTTTTCATCGGTGCAAGCAATAAAAATTGCGCTCTAAATATGCATGACTTATTAGTGCGGAGAAAATAAACTTTGTACGAACTTGTTGTGGACGCAATAAAAGCGACGGACTGCATAATAAAGGTCCACATGCAAGGGCAATATAAAGTGACGTTCTTTTACATTAAGATTTTGTGCATCAACCCTAAACGCGCATGCAACCTCTGCTTCCCTCTGCGAAGGGCCTATCTTTTATTATTATTCTCTATCCTATGCAAGAGTCACGGTGATCTTCACCTTTCCCTTTTTTATTTTATCCTTTGGCAAGCTCAGCATGTTGGAAAGAACATGATATATATATCTAATTGGATGTGGGGGAGCATGAATTATTACTGTTGACATTACCCTTGAGGTAAAAAGTTGTGGGGCAAAACTATAAGCCCCTATCTTTCTCTGTGTCCGATTAAAACTCTGTAACCACAAGTATCGCGTGAGTGTTAGCAATTATGAAGGACTAAGTGATAGTTGAGTATGTGGACTTGCTTTTAAGCTCTGACATAGATTCTTTCCGACGTTATGATAATTTGCAATTGTTTCAATGACTGAGGGTATAATTTGTTGGTGCTCAATAAGGTTTCTGATTCATACTTTGGCTTTGTGAAAAGATCATCAATTGAGTATGATTAACAATATGACAAAATCTATTTATGTTGCTGTTATGAAATAATCATGATGCCTTCATGTCCGTATTTTATTTTTATCGACGCCTCTACCTTTAAACATGAGGTCATATTTATTGTTATCGGTTTTTCGCTTGAGGACAAGCCAGGTCTAAACTTGGGGGAGTTGATACGTCCATTTTGCATCATTCTTTTATATCAATATTTATTGCATAATGGGCTGTTATTTCATGTTATGTTACAATACTTATGGCTATTCTCTCTTATTTTACAAGGTTTACATGAAGAGAGAGAATGCCGGCAGCTGGAATTCTGGGCTGGAGAAGGAGCAAATATTGAAGGACTATTCTGTGCAACTCCAAAAGTCCTGAAACTCCAAGGAATACCTTAAAATAAATAAAGAAAAATCATCGCCAAAGATGAAGGCCAGGGGGCCCACACCCTGCTCACGAGGGTGGGGGGCGCCCCCCCCCCCCCCCCTGGGCGTGCCCCCCTACCTCGTGGGCCCCCAGGTGGCTCTCCGACGTCCATCTTCTCCTATATGAAGTCTTTCAATGAGAAATAAATAAGAGAGAACCTTTCGGGACGAGACTCCGCCGCCACGAGGCGGAACCTTGGCGGAACCAATCTAGGGCTCCAGCAGAGCTGTTCTGCCGGGGACACTTCCCTCCGGGAGGGGGAAATCATCACCATCGTCATCACCAATGCTCCTCTCATCAGGAGAGGGCAATCTCCATCAACATATTCACCAGCACCATCTCATCTCCAAACCCTAGCTCATCTCTTGTATCCAATTCTTGTCTCCAAGTCCGGGATTGGTGCTAGTAGGTTGCTACTAGTGTTGATTACTCGTTGTAGTTGATGCTAGTTGGTTTATTTGGTGGAAGATCATATGTTCAGATCCTTTATGCACATTATTACCCCTTTGATTATGAACATGAATATGCTTTGTGAGTAATTACGTTTGTTCCTGAGGACAAGGGAGAAGTCTTGCTATTAGTAGTCATGTGAATTTGGAATTCGTTCGATATTTTGATAAGATGTATGTTGTCTAACCTCTAGTGGTGTTATGTGAATGTCGACTACATAACACTTCACCATTATTTGGGCCTAGAGGAAGGCATTGGGAAGTAATAAGTAGATGATGGGTTGCTAGAGTGACAGAAGCTTAAACCCTAGTTTATGTGTTGCTTCGTAAGGGGCTGATTTGGATCCATATGTTTCATGCTATGGTTAGGTTTATGTCGGTGTCAAAACCGGCGGATCTCGGGTAGGGGGTCCCGAACTGTGCATCTAGGCGGATGGTAACAGGAGACGAGGGACACGATGTTTTACCCAGGTTCGGGCCCTCTCGATGGAGGTAAAACCCTACGTCCTGCTTGATTAATATTGATGATATGGGAAGTACAAGAGTGGATCTACCATGAGATCAAGGAGGCTAAACCCTAAAGCTAGCCTATGGTATGATTGTTGTAATGTATGTTGTGTCCTACGGACTAAAGCCCTCCGGTTTATATAGACACCGGAGGAGGCTAGGGTTACACAGAGTCGGTTACAATGGTAGGAGATCTACATATCCGTATCGCCAAGCTTGCCTTCCACGCCAAGGGAAGTCCCATCCGGACATGGGACGGAGTCTTCAATCTTGTATCTTCGTAGTCTTGGAGTCCGGCGGACGATGATAGTTCGGCTGTCCGGACACCCCCTAGTCCAGGACTCCCTCAGTTTACCTTAATACTTTTGTTGTAGTTGCGGATGCTTGCAATAGAGGTTAATCATAAGTGGGATGCTTGTTCAAGTAAGAATAGCACCCAAGCACCGGTCCACCCACATATCAAATTATCAAAGTACCAAACGCGAATCATATGAGCGTGATGAAAACTAGCTTGACGATATTCCCATGTATCCTCGGGAGCGCTTTTCCTATTATAAGAGTTTGTCCAGGCTTGTCCTTTGCTACAAAAAGGATTGGGACACCTTGCTGCACCTTATTTACTTTTGTTACTTGTTGCTCGTTACCATTTATCTTATCACAAAACTATCTGTTACCACTTATTTCAGTACTTGCAGAGAATACCTTGCTGAAAACCGCTTATCATTTCCTTTTGCTCCTCGTTGGGTTCGACACTCTTACTTATCGAAAGGACTACGATAGATCCCCTATACTTGTGGGTCATAAAGATGCTCTTCGTTTCTCTTTATTATGACTAACTTTGTATATAGTATAAAAATATACAAATTCACAGTGCGGAATAAATACCATTGTGGGCACAATGCAATGCAAATTAGCGCTCGTACTCCTCCATATAACTTTGTAATGTTGTATATATGTAGAAACTCTAAAATAATTTTTTGGCCACACTTTATTCAAAAGGAATGTTGTATGCGAAATAAACATGAAGAGAGGGCATTTTAGATCAATGGGGTACGTGATGTAACATGTGTGAATGTGTAGTTGATGCATTTGGCGGGGCCTAGAGAGGTATTTGTGTGTATTACGTATTCGAGAGAGGAATGGATAGAGGGGCCGACGGAGGGGCATGGGAGAGATAGCACGAGAAATGAGGGTGGTCTAGAGAGAGAGAGACAAATATGATGTCACGACAAGAGATTCCATTCCCTTGAGTGTGTATATGCAAGGGGGGATGGAATAGAGGCACCAGGAGAAATTTTCTGTGTGTGTGGTGTTTGTGTTGGTATGTGTGGGTGTGAGAAGATAATGAGACGTGGGAGCAGAGGGTGTGTCACCGCGTGAGGTCCGGTGAGTCGTGGTGAGGCCCTTCGTTCGGTTCCGTCCTGCGCCACATTGGTCGGCCCATGACACAATTAGGAAGACCCATGGATGACTAGTCGTACAAGACAAAGATAGTAGAATTGTGAAGGACTCTGTGTCCACTGACAAAGCCGGCTAGGATTTGTAACCCTAGGTTCTCGGACTAAGGTAACCCCTTTATCTCTGATATTACTATTCATCCAACCTAACTTTAAGGGGCATCCTACAGAATGCTCTGCTAGAATCCTACTCGTCGATTAGGAAGAGAGGTGTGAGATAATGTGTGAGAGACAGCCGTAAAGATAATGTGCGTACATGAGACATGTAGGCAGGTCCATGTATATAGAAAGGGTCGATGAGGATTGTGCGTGTATATGTTTGCGAGAGGAAGAGTGCTTGTGATAAAGGTTAGTGAAAACAGTTGTAAATGGTTACGAGAGGGAGGGAGGGTTACATCTAGAGAATGTGTGCGAGAAAGACACCTCGGGAGAGAGTGTGTGAGCATGTGTGAGAGACCACCGATGGAGAGTGAAACTACATGTAAAAGACCGCTCTACACATTGATTAAAGATATAAATTGTATCCAAATATTAGGATGGGATCATGATATTTGCAATTCGCGTAAGGAGCGGTCATTGATCCATCAGACATCTAGATTCTATCGAATTTGAGCATGTCTATGTTATTATTCGACACAATTGATCCACATAGTTAGTATTTTGAACTCCAGACAATGCATCGCTTTAGCAATCGAATATAAACGTGAGTATAGTTCATGTTGTGTGTGTAAAGCACATTATACATACGAAAGTTACACAATGGACATTTATAAATAACTACATATGAACTAGCATACATTTGAATTCAACCTAAGGTGGTTTAAAAAACCGAATTCAACATGAAGTCCATTCAATTATTTGAATTTGATATCATGGCATTTGTAAACTATACCTAAACTATGGGTGTACCAATCTTTGCCCTGATTTTGTACATAATAGCATATGTAGTCGTGTACAACATAGATTCAAATTTAGCTCCTCCATTCCAAAATAATCGTAGTTATAGGATTTTCAAGTGTCAAAATTTCAAAAGGAAGCAGATAATTTAATGAGGTTTTCAAACATACAAGGTCAAATATAACGTTGTCTATTTAGGTCAATCCTCATAGTTCAAGAGTACTCTAAACGTGAATGCTTGTGTTTCAAAATTTCGAACAAAGCGCCAAAAGAGCCTCTACTCGCCCGAAACCGCGTGAGACCAATGTTTGGTAGTACAAGGAAATTACTTTTCTAATAACTCTGACCTGTGAAACCTACCAGCCCGACGTCCAAAGGTCTAAACCGGGGTAGGTTTGTAGCTTCATCTAGACGCCACGCAACCGCCTCCGAAAAACATTCATACACAATGGCCGCCTAAGCACACATGCGTGTGGCCGAAATCGCTCCCGCCCACTATTTGGGACACCTGGGATTACCATCCTACCCCCGACCCGCAGTAGGTCCGAAATTTAAGAGGGGGGCAAAGTTTGTACTTTCCCCAAATTTCAAACAAGCGCGTCCCATCTTCTGTTCAAAAAAGCCAAAAACAAGCGCGTCCTAGACCGAAACATGGTTCCCCCCCCCCACCCGTCCGATTCCCCATTCGTACTCCGTGGGCGCCAAAACTACCTCTCCACCAGCCGCAAAACCCCGGCATCCTCCGTCCGCCACCCCATCCCACCCATCAACCACCGCCCTCCTCCATCACGCCGGAGTCGATACCCCAACGTTGTCGTCCACCGCAACCTCAACTGCAACGCCCTCCACGGCTAGTAGTTGAAGCCGAGGCCGAGCCGTCCGTACCCGAGCCAGTTCAACCACGTCGTCTTGCGCCTTACCGCTGCCGCTCCAGCTTCGCCACCCTCCACCGCACCGGAGCTGTTCCTGCTACGCCGTCCTTCGCCGCCTCGGATCTGCTTCCCCTTCGCCGACATACAGCCACGGTAACACAGTCAACAATTTGGCCATGGGTTCGTCCAAGCCTACACCCTCCAGAACATCGGTTTCCCCGGTAAAAACAAGAAGATCGGTGCGACATGTGGAGGTGACCACACCGGCAACCGAAGAAGGTACTCCTCTTCCCTTATTCATGCAAATCTTATGTCTCTGCTTGCATGGTATTCATCGCACAGAAGACACTAGTTGACCGCTTCTTCTTGATACTAGATGTTCCTAATAACTCACGATGCACAAGGTTTCTCCTCATATACTATTTCACCTTAGCTAGAGGTCCGCCGCCCCCCTGAATTTCAATTTCTGGCCAGTTGATTCCCAATTAACGGAAGCATTCCCCGGCGTAACAGGCGCTAGTATGACTATTACGCCGGGGAAGCAGTGCCTTGGTGTTTATCTTAGGGGTGTCTGCGGCCTAGAGCTACTGGCGCCCGATCTGGAGGTCGGCCGGGATTAAAGGGATGGCTTGGGGGCACTGCCAAGCACGGCGGTGGTGTGAGGTCAATGGGAGGGCGGGGCGGCGGAGGCACGGGTCTGGGCTGGTGGTCGCTGGCGGTTCCAGAAAGATCGTCAACAGTGACTGGCGGGAGGTAGACGAAGGCCATCTGCCCGTTCCTTATAGATCGGACGGTTCATTAAAAAATCGACTGACCTATTTATTTTCAGTCGACTGTTATCTTATATATGACCACATGTGGTGGTGTGCTGGAGGAGTACCTGCATTTCATGTGCTCATATATTACATAATCATACGGAGTAGAATCTAATTTTGTTTGTCATGCAATGTTGTAGAGCTATTGTATGTCTCCTATCATTTATTTTTCAGCCACCTGCTATCTCCTACTTTTACAGTGCACTAGTTCTGCACACACTTCACCCATACTCTCACTATTGTGTTTTTATGCAAGGGTATTTTAGACTCTCCTGCCGAAAGAGAAGCAGCAAAGAAAAGAGAGAAGTCGCTCCAGCTTCGTATGCTGGTAGGCAAGACACGTTACCGCGCTCTAAAGGGTGCAGTGTCAGCAGATGGAGACGGTAAACGTTTCTCTGGAGTTGATGACCTCGCTCGCAATGAACCACCATCCCATGTGCTTGCTTTAACTTCGCGGTGTCATATGTGGTTGCATGTTCCATATGATGTCTAGCTTGTATTCGAAAGGCCGAAGTCGGTCTTTATTAAGATGAGGAAAGATATTTTTTACATGAACCACCATCCCGTGAGCACCAGAAGACAAATAGCTAGTCAGGGCACTGGCCGAGCCAGTGACAAGCCCAGCAAAGACAGGCATCACCTGGAAGCCAACTAAAAAGCCGCGATGGTGGCGAAGCAGCCCGCCTCCCACCAGGCTATCAGGTCCTAGATGATCATGTTCACCACTCGTCTAGCTTGTATTTCTTCCAATTTGGTTAAATTGCATCTGCTTAGCTTACACATTATACCTTTGAATATGACATGCCTTTCTGTTTTTGGTACATACTAGTACATCTGTGTATTAACCATGTTCTTACATCAAACTAATGTTCTTGTGTATCCCTCATCAATCACTTATGACAAGGCAGGCAGGCAAGGGGACTACTCCTCATTTAAAGAATGCAGCGTCAGCCTCCCGACATGATTCTCAAGAAACAGAAATGCTAGATGAAGATAGTGAACATAGCTCTGTAGTTGATTACAGCATTTCCCCTACACTAGCATTGCAGGTGCTTGCTCTAACTTGGCAGCATGATATGTGGTTGCATGTTGCATATGGTGTCTAGATTGTAATTCTTCCAATCTGGTTAAACTGCATGTGCTAGTCTGCTTAGCTTATACTCCTGTAAATGTGACATTATACCTGTTAATGTGACATGCCTTCCTGTATTTAGTACATAGTACATCTGTCTATTAAGCATGTCCTTACATAAAACTATTGTTTTTTTTGTATCCCGCATTAATCAATATGACGAGACACCTTTAGTATATGCAGTGTGATATTAGTTGCATCTTTCATATGATTTACAGCATGCGCTGCTTCTAATTTGTTGAAATTCCATTTATGATGGGACGCTTTTAACTTGGCAGTCATATTGGTTTCATCTTTCATGTGGTGTCTAGCTTGCATTGCTTCTTATTTGCTGGAATGGTTTCTGCTTAGTTTACACAAACAGTTGTGAACATGCCATGCCGTCCTGTTTTTCGTACATATTCCATCCTGGTATCATGTGTTTGCCTTACATCAAAGTAGTGATTGTCAGTATCATGCATGAATGAGTTCTGAAGAGAGAATTTTATTGCTTTTTCTTGTCGGTTTTACTTGACAATTCAAAATCAATAAAGCGGAAGGAAGTTAGCAAGGCAGCGGATAAAGGTGCTCCTTCCAAACGGAGGGCCTCTACAGTTTCTACTCCTCCACACCCCCAAGATGATTTCCAAGACAACACATGCATAGACACTCAACAACGTTGTGTTTATGATGAGCATGTCTCCCCTAGTGCAGCATCACTGGTGCTCCCTCTAACTTGGCACTGTTATATGTGGTTGCATGTTATGTGTGATGTCTAGCTTGTATTGCTTCTAATTTTGTTGAATTCCATCTGCTTACTTTACACATTATACTTGAATAAGACACGTGTTCCTGTTTCTAGAACATACAATATCTGTCTATCACACCATGTTCTTACATCAAATTACTAATGTTGTGTAACCTGCAACAATCGCTTATCATAAGACACGTTTGACTTCTGAGTGTGATATAGGTTACATCTCATATTCTTTTCTAGCTTGTACTACTAATTTGTTGAAATGGCACTTATGACGAGACAGTTTTAACTTGGTAGAGTGATATTCTTTGCATCTTTCATATGGTGTCTAGCTTTCATTGCTTCTAATTTGTTGAAATGCCTTCTCCTTAGTTTACACATCATAAGCTGTGAATATGCAATGCTGTGAATATGCAATGGCACTAATGACGAGAGACCTCTAACATGGTAGTGTGATGTTGTTTGCATCTTGCATATGATTTATTTCTCGTACTGCTTCACATTTGTTTAAACGCCATTTATGTTGAGACACTATTAACTTGGCAGAGCGATATTTGTAGCATCTTTCATATGGTGTCTACCTTCCATTGCATTGCTTCTAATTTGGTGAAATGTCTTCTTCTTAGTTTACACATCATAGTTCTGGTTATCTCTTCCGTCCTATTTTTCTTACATATTACATCCTCCTATCATGTGGTTGTCTAACATCAAAGTTTTATTCGTCTGTATCACGCATCAATTTGTTCTGAAGAACTAAATTGTTATTCATTTTTCTTGTCGGCTTGACTTAGCATGGCACAGAGAAAGAGGAAGAAACAAAGAATGGCAGGGAATGAGAAGCGGATGAATCCTGCATATTCTGCTGGTACTGATGGTGCAATGGAAGGTGAAAGTCCAGCGGAAAATTCTACAAACACGGCATCCCATGTTACACGAGCTGCAAAAAAAGCCAAACAGAAACAAATAGCTACCACCAAACAAGCAGAGACAACCCTAGTTCTTGCAACACCTACCACAGTACTACCAGCTGCACGACATACTCATGCGTCAACTGAGCTAGCAGCATGTTCCCAAGCTCCCTTGCCACATGACACTACTTCCCAAGCACTCTTGACACAAGACGAGTTGGCAATATCAGATGAACCTTGTGAGCTTCAACAGCAAGAAGGTAGTTGCTGGAGTCAAGTTACAGTTGCATGCTTCTTTATATGTAGTCTCACAGTTTGATGTACACTAACACTTCCTATGTTTGTTGTTGGACTAGCACCTAGGCGCAAGAGAAAACAAACATCAGGGATAATGCTCGATAGGTTAACTAAATCTAGAGTAGGAAGAATGGAGATCCGTTTTGAGGCAGGTTTAAAAAGTCCACGTGATGCTACAGAGTCAGCCAAGTTAGTATCAGAGGCAGTGGTTGCCGTTAGGTGTCATGTACGTATCCTCCCAACATGGATTCAGTACAGGAATGACAAAGACGAAACCCAGTTCAACACTTTCCTCGACCATTTATCTGTAAGTATGGTTATGTATGGAAACTAGTAATATCGTCTTGCTTTGTCCCATACTTTCTAGGTTGCTGATAATGAGACTCCCATAATTTTCAACAGATGAGGTTCAAGTTGGATAGCCAAGATGATGCAACCAGACAAGCTTGCACCCATGTTTTCATGTCTGCTCTGCGACAGTATAGGTATAACTTGAGGAAAACTCACTTTGAAGGCAAGGCTAACAGTGAACTTTCCCAAACATCTCCAGTGGAAAATATATCTGATGAAGACTGGAGGGGCCTTGTTAAACACTGGTCTGATCCGAATATCATGTACATTATATATATGTGATCAGATCACATGTTGAAGTCCTATTGACGCATGTGCCACACAAATCTATCTTCTTGTAGGTGAATTGTTCAAAGAACAAGGCCAACCGTATGAAAGTTAAATTCCAACAGACGACAGGATCTCGTAGCTATATTGCACACTGCGAGGCTCTTGTAATTAGCTGCTGTTTCACTCTTTTCGTTGTACCATATTATCAGATCTATATTGACTTGTTCGAAATGCAGTGGAAAGCCCGCAAGGACCAAAAAGTACCTGAACCAAATGTTGTGGAAATCTTCAAGGACTGTCACACCAGCAAGAAGAAGGGCATGACTACACCAGTCAAAGCCGCTGTTGTAAGTCCTTAATCCTCATGCCTTTTAACTACTACTTACTCTGACTTGTGCCTTGAACTGCATGGTTTGCAGCCAATGTCTATTACTCTTTTCAATTTTATACACAATTGTCTTAGCGTATCATTGCACCTTACAAGGTTTAAAAGGGAGGAGTGATGTTCCTTTGATCTTGACCCGTAATCTAGTTCTGTGCTGGACTTTCCCACACAACGTTACAATTGCCTGTTTGTCTGTTCTCAGTTGTTTTGTGATATGAATGATGTCATACTATGCTTACCATATTATAAACTTCGTCTCTTTATCCTTAGCCCTCAATACAATGTGAAGAAATAGACAATACATTAGCGATGGTACATGGTCATATGTTTGGAACCTGGTTTTATTATGTACTTTGCAATAAAATACAACTAATATTTTACATGGGTTCACCAGAATAAGTTCTGTATATAGACCAAAGCTATTTTGTTTGGTTTTGTTGCCTCCTTAATATCTTCTATTCTGGTACTACTAATGTAAAACCTCAACTTTTTAGCGAGCTATGGAAAAAATGGTGGAACCGCCACCTTCTGAAGATGGCGAGGCAACTATAACCGCAATGTCAGCTATTTGTGCAGTGGGTCAGTACCTGTCCACTAACAGTGCCAAAAGCACGTTCTTGCGTAATACTGGGTTGGTTGTTCAGGCAATATCGTCCAAACTGCCTCACGATCAAGATATGAAATCTCAAAGCAATGTTGTATCTGCGCTCCAGACACAAGTCCATTCCCTAACAGAGGCCCTTTGTGAAACAAGGAGAAACATTGCTCAATGTCGTCAAGATATGCATGGTTTTGAAACCAGACTATCAGACATTTGCTATGTTGTTCAGGAGCCTAGGGGAAATGAAGGCGAGGGTTATGGTGTTCCATCGGACAATACAGCATGAAAACTAACAGTTAGGTCAAATGAACCGAGCTTCTGAACTTCTGGTGGTGCATTTATCTGCTAGACTGTTAAGTTTTATGCCAACCTTCCTTTTGTTATATAGTTGTAATTTGTTTTGGTGCAATACAAAATTTATTCTTAACGTGCAGCCACCGGCTGAAGAAAATAGCAAGCCATTTTTGTATAGGGTAGGGTGTTCCCTATATTTGCACTAGTGGCGATCTTTGATGCCGAGTGGATGTAATCTGTGCAATCGCCTTAATAGCCTAGCCTTAGTTTGGGCCTTATTTATTTCCTACTCTTCTTTTTCCCTGGTTTGCTAGTGGCTGCAACTACCCATGGGCCATATACGGGCCGTAGGATCCATGGGTCTCCTACGGGCCGTCGATAAATGGGCCTGTAATCGGTGGGCCTTGGGCCGTCGATAAATTGGCCTGTAATCGGTGGGCCTTGGGCCGTCGGATAAATGGGTCTACATGGGTTGTAATCGGGAGTAATTGGTATTGGCCCAGCACGGTAACGGACCGTTAATAGGTCGTAGGACTGCAAAAGCTTAATTCTGTCACAAGCATAACGGGTCGTTAATGGGCCAGAATATAGGACGGGCTGGCCAGAAACGGGTCGACTCTTGCCATGGGCCGAATTTGGCCCATTAGGGTAATAGGACAGTAACGGGCCGACTCTTGCCATGGGACGAATTTGGCCCATTTGGGGAACATTCCAGTAACGGGCCGACTCTTGCCATGGGCCGAATTTGGCCCATTAGGGGAACAGGCCAGTAACAGGCCAGAAGTAATCGAGGGCCGAAAAGGAGCCCAAGAACGTATGGGCCGTCAATAGGCCGAAAGCTAACACGGGCTGGAAACGCCCCATGTAAATCACGGGTCGTTAACGGGTACAAAGAAAATTACTGTTCATTATGGGCTAGAGTCACCGTGGGCCTGTAAAGAGCTGAAAGATAAGAAGGCCTCATATGGGCCGAAAGACGTCATGGGCCATACATGGGCCGAAAGTGAAATGGGCTGGTGTTATATTCGACGGGCCACATGACGTTGTTGGGCCGATTTCCTTTAGTGCCTAGCGGGCCGTAAAATGGGCTATTTGCAAAGAGACCGTTAACAGGCTTTTCATGGGCCAGCCCATTAACTTTTGACCAAGTCAAACGGGCCGGCTTTGTAAGCTAAATGGGCCATTGGTGGGCCGTGGCACGTGTCGACATATCATAGGCGCCTATCTGACCCACTGAAGAGCTGACACGTGTTTCGTCCGACCAATAAGAATTTTACACGTGGAAATTTCCCATTGGTCGGGGCTGTTAACGGGTTATCGGATCCAAAACCCGACCCGATAGCTTAACGGCGTTCCATTACGGTGGATGCCACGTGTCGGTCACCCTTGACGAAAACACTTCTGTGACGCGCGTTTTATCGTCATGGAAGTGGACACTTCCGTGATGATAATTTTGGTAATGTCATGGAACACTTCTACGACAGCACAGGTATGACTATCTTGATTCTGTCATAAATTTGTCATGGATGTACATGCATGACAAAAAACGCGACCTACTGTGACAAACACGTATCATCACGGAAGTGTATTTTTTTTGTAGTGATGTGACATGCTTCTTCTTTACCATTAATGCATCTACCAATGAAGAGAGCAAAATAATGTATAGCAGGAAAATGAATGCTCCCTATGGTAGCTTGTGCTATATCCCTAGATTCTCCCACAGTAATACTAGCAAGAAAGTCTTTATATTCAGATTTGTGGGGATCATTAACATTGCCCCACTGCGGGAGTTTGCAAGCAGTTGTAAAATCTTCTAAGTCCATGGTATAAGATTTATCATAAATATCAAATAGGACACTCTGAGAATTACGTGAACATTTATACTTAAACCTACTCACAAATGAATCAGTCAATTGATAGTACTGAGGACACTTATCTTGTAAGAAGTCCTCAAGATCGGCATTATGCACATATGCATCAAATTCATCCTTAATGCCTGCATTGACCATAAAATCGTCCGATGGCCACTCACAAGCTCGCACTTCTGCGTCCCTCGGTGGTTCATCGTCTTGCTCACGCATAGCATGCCTGGGTCCTTTCTTTATTGAGGAACCACCTTGATACATTCTCCTAGACATATTTATTTTTCTGAAAAATTTCTGAAATTTTAGTAACTTCAAAATAGAAGTGAATAAAACTAAACAAGATTGGTAGCAACTAGTCCTACAAGTGCCTAGAGCCTATATCATGCATTAGAATTACTTGGGACCTCATAAATTTGACATGCAAGCTCAAGAACAGGGCCACCTATGCAGCAAAAATTTGCAATGAATAAAGCACTAGAACAAAAACTAATTGGACCAATGGAGGAGTCACATACCAAGCAACAATCTCCCAAAGCAGTTTTGTGAATGGAGCTTTGAGCAAGGAGATCGAAAATCGCAGCAAAATGAGCTAGAACTCGTGCTTGAGCTGGATGGGGATTTTTTTTGGTAAGAAGATGGAGTGTGTGGGTGCAGGAATAAGTGGAGGGGGGCACAGTGGGCCCACGAGACAGGGGGCACGCCCAGGGGGTGTGGCCGAGCCCTCCACCCTCGTGGCCTGGTGCTTGCCCCTCCTGCAGTGTTTTCAGTGCCTAAAATCCTCAAATATTCCATAAAAAATCATACTAAATTTGCAGCGCATTTGGAGCACTTTTATTTTCGGGATATTTTTTATTGCATGGATAAATCAGAAAACAGACAGATAATACTATTTTTGCTTTATTTAATCTAAATAACAGAAAGTAAAAAGAGGGTACAGAAGGTTGTGCCTTCTAGTTTCATCCATCTCATGATCATCAAAATGAATCCACTAACAAGGTTGATCAAGTCTTGTTAACAAACTCATTCCGAATAACACGGAACTGGAGAAATTTCGAATAACACTAGGTTACCTCAACGGGGATATGAACATCCCCAATAATAAGAATATCGTACTTTTTCTTGATAGTAGGAAGAGGAAATTCAAAACCTCCAATAATGATAGTTGGAATTTTTCCAATAGAATTGATGCTATGAACTTGAGGTTGTTTCCTCGAAAAGTGTACCGTATGCTCATTACCATTAACATGAAAAGTGACATTGCCTTTGTTGCAATCAATAACAGCCCCAGCAGTATTCAAAAAGGGTCTACCAAGGATAATCGACATACTATCGTCCTCGGGAATATCAAGAATAACAAAGTCCGTTAAGATAGTGACATTTACAACCACAACAGGCACATCCTCACAAATACTGACAGGTATAGCAATTGATTTATCAGCCATTTACAAAGATATTTCAGTAGGTGTCAACTTACTCAATTCAAGTCTACGATATAAAGAGAGAGGCATAATACTAACACCGGCTCCAAGATCACATAAAGCAGTTTTAACATAATTTCTTTTGATGGAGCATGGTATGGTTGGTACCCCTGGATCTCCAAGTTTCATTGGTATTCCACCCTTAAAAGTATAATTAGCAAGCATGGTGGAAATTTCAGCTTCCGGTATCTTTCTCTTATTTGTAATGATATCCTTCATATACTTAGCATAAGGATTTACTTTAAGCATATCAGTTAAGCGCATACGTAAGAAGATAGGTCTAATCATTTCAGCAAAGCGCTCAAAATCCTCATCATCCTTTGTCTTCGATGGTTTAGGAGGAAAGGGCATGGGTTTCTGAACCCATGGTTCTCTTTCCCTACTGTGCTTCCTAGCAACAAAATCTCTCTTATCATAACGTTGATTCTTTGATTGTGGGTTATCAAGATCAACAGCAAGTTCAATCTCTACATCAGTAATATTTTTGCTAGGTTGAGCATCAACATGAACATTATCATTAACATTATCACTAGGTTCATGCATGTTCATCACCTGATTGTGTTTCAACATCAGAAATAGAAATATCATTGGGATTCTCAGGTGTGTCTACAACTGGTTCACTAGAAGCATGCAAAGTCCTATCATTTTTCTTTTTCTTCTTTTTAGAAGAACTAGGTGCCTCTAAATTATTTCTCTGAGAATCTTGCTCGATTCTCTTAGGGTGACCTTCAGGATACAAAGGTTCCTGAGGCATTCTACCAGTTCTAGTAGCCACTCTAACAGCAAATTCATGTTTATTATTTAATTCATCGGGCAAATCACTTTGAGATTTAAGTACTTGCTCAGCTTGAGTGGTAACCATAGAAGCATATTTGCTAATGAGTTTAAGTTCATCTTTAACTCTAGCCATATAATCACTCAAGCATCGTATTTCAAAAGCATTATTCTTTAATTCTCTACCAACATAAGCATTAAAACTTTATTGTCTAGCCATAAAGTCATCAAATTCATCTAAGCATGGGCTATGAAATTTAGTAGACGGAATTTCAACTTTATCATATCTATAGAGAGAATTTACCTTTACTACCTGTGTCGGGTTATCATGACAATGTGTTTCTTTGACAGGCGGTATATTAAGACCATGTATTTCTTCAATAGGTGGTAAATTCTTAACATCTTCAGCTTTAATACCTTTTTCTTTCATTGATTTCTTTGCCTCTTGCATATCTTCGGGACTGAGAAATAGAACACCCCTCTTCTTCGGAGTAGGTTTAGGAATCGGCTCAGGAGTTGGCTCAATTGGTTTAGGAATTGCCTCAAGAATTGGCTCAGGGAGAGTCCAATTATTTTCATTAGTCAAAATCTTATTCAATAGCAATTCAGCTTGGTCGACTGTTCTTTCCTTGAAAACACAACCAGCACAACTATCCAAGTAGTCCTTGGAAGCATCGGTTAGTCCATTATAAAAGATATCAAGTATTTCATTTTTCTTAAGAGGATGATCAGGCAAAGCATTAAGTAACCGGAGAAGCCTCCCCAAGCTTGTGGGAGACTCTCTTCTTTGATTTGCACAAAATTATATATTTCCCGCAAGGCAGCTTGTTTCTTATGAGCAGGAAAATATTTAGTAGAGAAGTAATAAAGCATATCCTGGGGACTGCGCACACAACCAGGATTAAGAGAATTAAACCAAGTCTTAGCATCACCCTTTAATGAGAACGGAAATATCTTAAGGATATAATAATAGCAAGACTTCTCATCATTAGTAAACAGGGTGGCTATATCATTTAACTTGGTAAGATGAGCCACAACAGTTTGAGATTCAAGGCCATAAAAAGGATCAGATTCAACCAAAGTAATTATTTTAGGATCAACAGAGAACTCATAATCCTTATCAGTAACACAGATAGGTGAAGTAGCAAAAGCGGGGTCGGGTTTCATTCTAGCATTAAGAGATTGCTACTTCCATTTAGCTAATAACTTCTTAAGATCATATCTATCTTTGCAAGCAAAAATAGCTCTAGCGGCTTCCTTATTCATAACATAACCCTTAGGAACAACAGGTAATTCATAATCAGGGGGAGAACTTTCATCATCACTATCATCAATAATAGCATCTTCAATAATTTCATTCTCTCTAACCCTAGCAAGTTGTTCATCAAGAAATTCACCTAATGGCACAGTAGTATCACGCACAGAAGTAGTTTCATCATAAGTATCATGCATAGCAGAAGTGGC
The DNA here is from genome assembly GCA_963921465.1 of Triticum timopheevii. Taxonomy (NCBI): domain Eukaryota; kingdom Viridiplantae; phylum Streptophyta; class Magnoliopsida; order Poales; family Poaceae; genus Triticum; species Triticum timopheevii. Next base: position 120,124,355 of record OY997274.1, read on the forward strand.
ATCATCAATAACATGCGATATATCAGAATTCATAGCAGTAGCAGGTTTAGGTGTCACAAGCTTACTAATAATGGAAGGAGAATCTAGTGCAGAGCTAGATGGCCGTTCCTTACTTCCCCTCGTAGTTGAGGGCAAAATCTTAGTTCTTTCGTCTTTCAAGTTCCTCATAGTGATCAACAGATATAAATCCCAAGTGACTCAAATAATAGAGCTATGCTCCCTGGCAACGGCGCCAGAAATTAGTCTTGATAACCCACAAGTGTAGGGGATCGCAACAGCTTTTGAGGGTAGAGTATTTAACCCAAATTTATTGATTCGACACAAGGGGAGCCAAAGAATATTCTTAAGTATTAGCAGTTGAGTTGTCAATTCAACCACACCTGGATAACTTAGTATCTGCAGCAAAGTATTTAGTAGCAAAGTAGTATGATAGTAATGGTAACAGTGGCAAAAGTAAAGATAATAGTTTTGTAGTAATTGTAACAGTAGCAATGGAAAAGTAAATAAGCGAAGTACAATATGTGAAAAGCTCGTAGGCATTGGATTAGTGATGGATAGTTATGTCGGATGTAATTCCTCATGTAATAGCTATAACATAGGGTGACACAGAACTAGCTCCAGTTCATCAATGTAATGTAGGCATGTATTCTGAATATAGTCATACGTGCTTATGGAAAAGAACTTGCATGGCATCTTTTCTCCTACCCTCCCGTGGCAGCGGGGTTCTAGTGGAAACTAAGGGATATTAAGGCCTCCTTTTAATAGAGAACCGAAACAAAGCATTAGCACATACTGACTACATGAACTCCTCAAACTATGGTCATCACCGAGAAGTATCCCGATTATTGTCACTTCGGGGTTGTCGGATCATAACACATAATAGGTGACTATAGACTTGCAAGATAGGATCAAGAACACACATATATTCATGAAAACATAATAGGTTCAGATCTGAAATCATGGCACTCGGGCCCTAGTGGCAAGCATTAAGCATAGCAAAGTCATAGCGACATCAATCTCAGAACATAGTGGATACTAGGGATCAAACCCTAACAAAACTAACTTGATTACATGGTAAATATCATCCAACCCATCACCGTCCAGCAAGCCTATGATGGAATTACTCACGCACGACAGTGAGCATCATGAAATTGGTGATGGAGGATGGTTGATGACGATGATGGAAACGAATCCCCCTCTTTGGAGCCCCGAACATACTCCAGATCAGCCCTCCCGAGAGAGATTAGGGCTTGGCGGCGGCTCCGTATCGTAAAACGCGATGAAACTTTCTCTCTGATTTTTTTCTCCGTGAAATGGAATACATGGAGTTGGAGTTGAGGTCGGTGGAGCGTCAGGGGGCCCACGAGACAGGGGGGCGCGTCCAGGGGGAGGACGCGCCCCCCACCCTCGTGGACAGGGTGTGGGCCCCCTGGCCTTGATTCTTTCGCCAGTATTTTTTACATTTTCCAAAACTTATCTCCGTGGATTTTCTGGTCATTCCGAGAACTTTTGTTTTCTGCACAATAAACAACATCATGGCAGTTCTGCTGAAAACAGCGTCAGTCCGGGTTAGTTTCATTCAAATCATGCAAGTTAGAATCCAAAACAAGGGCAAAAGTGTTTGGAAAAGTAGATACGTTGGAGACGTATTAGTGATGCATAGCAACGAGCGGGAGAGTGTTGTCCACGTACCCTTGTAGACCGTAAGCGGAAGGGTTATGACAACGCAGTTGATGTAGTCGTACGTCTTTACGATCCGACCAATCCTAGTACCGAAAGTACGGCACCTCCGTGATCTGCACACATTTGGCTTGGTGACGTCCCACGAACTCATGACCCAGCAGAGTTTCGAGGGAGAGCTTCGACAGCACAATGGCGTGATGACGGTGATGATGAAGCTACCGGCACAGGCCTTCGCCTAAGCACTGCAACGATATGACCGAGGTGGATTATGGTGGAGGGGGGCACCGCACATGGCTAAGAGATCAATGATCAACTTGTGTATCTCTGGGATGCCCCCCTCCTCCGTATATAAAGGAGTGGAGGAGGGGGAGGGCCGGCCCTCCTATGGCGCGCCCCATGGGGAGTCCTACTCCCACCAGGAGTAGGATCCCCCCTTCCTTAGTTGGACTAGGAGTGGAAGGAAGGGGGAGAGAGGGGGGAGGAAAGGGGGGCGGCCCCCCACCCAATTCGGATTGGGCTTGAGGGGGGGCGCCCCCTCCTATGCCTCCCTCTCTTCTCTCCCACTATGGCCCAATAAGGCCCATATACCTCCCGGGGGGTTCCGGTAACCTCCCGGTACTCAGGTATATGCCCGAACTCACACGGAACCATTCCGACGTCCAAATATAGTCGTCCAATATATCGATCTTTATGTCTCGACCATTTCGAGACTCCTCGTCATGTCCGTGATCATATCAGGGACTCCGAACTACCTTCGGTACATCAAAACACATAAACTCATAATACCGATCGTCACCGAACGTTAAGCGTGCGGACCCTACGGGTTCGAGAACTATGTAGACATGACCGAGACACATCTCCAGCGAATAACCAATAGCGGAACCTGGATGGTCATATTGGCTCCCACATATTTGACGAAGATCTTTATCAGTCAAACTGCATAACAACATACGTTGTTCCCTTTGTCATCGGTATGTTACTTGCCCAAGATTCGATCGTCAGTATCTCAATACCTAGTTCAATCTCATTACCGGCAAGTATCTTTAATCGTTCCGTAATGCATCATCCTGTAACTAACTCATTAGTCACATTGCTTCCAAGGCTTATAGTGATGTGCATTACCGAGAGGGCCCAGAGATACCTCTCCGACAATCGGAGTGACAAATCCTAATCTCGATCTATGCCAACTCAGCAAACACCATCGGAGACACCTGTAGAGCACCTTTATAGTCACCCAGTTATGTTGTGACGTTTGGTAGCACACAAAGTGTTCCTCTGGTATTCGGGAGTTGCATAATCCCATAGTCTAAGGAACATGTATAGGTCATGAAGAGAGCAATAGCAATGAAACTGAAATGATCATAATGCTAAGCTAACAGATGGGTCATGTCCATCACATCATTCTCCTAATGATGTGATCCCATTCATCAAATGACAACACATGTCTATGGTTAGGAAACATAACCATCTTTGATTAACGAGCTAGTCAAGTAGAGGCGTACTAGGGACTATAAGTGTTGTCTATGTATTCACACATGTACTAAGTTTCCGGTTAATACAATTCTAGCATGAATAATAAACATTTATCATGATATAAGGAAATAAATAATAAATTTATTATTGCCTCTAGGGCATATTTCCTTCATCTTTTCGGGGGTTTCTGTATTTATAGGAATTTTTTGCGTTGGTTTCATGTCAGGGGGGTCACCGAGTCAGACAAGAGATCGAGGGTGCACCCAGGGGGGTAGGGCGCACCCTCCACCCTTGTGGATGACTCGGGACTCTTCTGGGCCAACTCTTTTGCTTCGGGGGCTTCTTATGGTCCATAAAAAATCCACAAAAATTGGCAGGTCAATTGGACTCCGTTTGATATTTCTTTTCTACGATACTCAAAAACAAGGAAAAAACAGAAACTAGCAGTGGGCTCTAGGTTAATAGGTTAGTCCCAAAAATCATATGAAATAGCATATAGATGCATATAAAACATCCAAGATGGATAATATAATAGCATGGAACAATAAAAAATTATAGATACGTTGGAGACGTATTAAGCATCCCCAAACTTAATTCCTGCTCGTCCTCAAGTAGGTAAATGATAAAAACAGAATTTTTGATGTGGAATGCAACCTAACATATTTATCCATGTAGTTTTGTTTATTGTGGCATGAATATTCAGATCCATAAGATTCAAAACAAAAGTTTAATATTGACATAAAACAATAATACTTCAAGCATACTAATAAAGCAATCGTGTCTTCTCAAAGTAACATGGCCAAAGAAAGTTTATCCCTACAAAATCATATAGTCTGGCTATGCTATATCTTCATCACACAAAATATTTAAATCATGCACAGCCCCGATGACAAGCCAAGCAATTGTTTCATACTTTTGATGTTCTCAAACTTTTTCAATCTTCACGCAATACATGAGCATGAGCCATGGACGTAGCACTAAGGTGGAATTAAATATGGTGGTTGTAGAGAAGACAAAAAGGGAGAAGATAGTCTCACATCAACTAGGCGTATCAACGGGATATGGAGATGCCCATCAATAGATATCAATGTGAGTGAGTAGGGATTGCTGTGCAACGGATGCACTACAACTATAAGTGTATGAAAGCTCAAAAAGAAACTAAGTGGGTGTGCATCCAACTTGCTTGCTCATGAAGACCTAGGGCATTTTGAGGAAGCCGATCATTGAAATATACAAGCCAAGTTCTATAATAAAAATTCCCACTAGTATAATAAAGTGACAAAATTTCAAAAAATATTCAAAAAATGAAGACCAACGGATGCCACTATTGGGAAACGTAGCATGCAATTTCAAAAAAGTTCCTACGCTCACGCAAGATCTATCTGGGAGATGCATAGCAACTAGAGGGGAGAGTGTGTCCATTTACCCTCATAGACCGAAAGCGGGAGTGTTAACTTAACGCGGTTGATGTAGTCGAATGTCTTCTCGAATCAGCCGATCAAGTACCGAACATACGGCACCGCCGAGTTTTGTACACGTTCAGCTCGATGACGTCCCTCGAACTCTTGATCCAGCATAGTGTCGATGGAGTCGATGAGTTCCATCAGCACGACGGCGTGATGACAGTGTTGGTGAAGTGATCCGCACAGGGCATCGCCTAAGCACTACAATAATATGACCGGAGGAGTAAACGATGGATGGGGGCACCGACATGGCTAAACAATTGGTGTGTCTTTGGGGTGCCCCCCGCCCCGGTATATAAAGGAGGAGAGGAGGCCGGCCACCAAGGGGGGCGCGCCAAGGGAGGCGAGTCCTGTTGGGGATCGTTGCGGAAATTAAAAAAAATTATACGCATCACCAAGATCAATCTATGGAGAGACTAGCAACGAGAGAGAGAGGAGTGCATCTTCATACCCTGGAAGATCACGAAACAGAAGCGTTACAAGAACGCGGATGAAGGAGTCGTACTCGTAGCGATTCAGAACGCGGTGGATTCTGATCTAAGCGCTGAACAATGGCACCTCCGCGTTCAACACATGTGCAGCCTGGTGACGTCTCCCGCGCCTTGATCCAGCAAGGAGGAGGGAGACGTTGGGGAAGACAACTCCAACAGCAGCACGACGGCGTGGTGGTGGTGGAGCAGCGGTTCTCTGGCAGGGCTTCGCCAAGCTCTAATGGAGGAGGAGGGGTGTTGGAGAGGGGGAGAGCTGTGCCTTGGATGTGGTGCGGCTGCCCTCCCTTCTCCTCTCTATTTATAGGGTGAAGGGGAAGGGGGACGGCCCCTCTAGATGAGATCTAGAGTGGGGGCCAAGGGGAGGGGGCTTGCCCCCCAGGCCAAGGGGGAGCCCCCTTTAGGGTTCCCCCCCCCCCCCAACCCTAGGCGCATGGGCCCTAGGGGGGATGGCGCCCAGCCCACTTAGGGGCTGGTTCCCTTACACATACAGACCATAGGGCCCTCCGGGGCAGGTGGACCCTCCCGATGGACCCCCAGAACCCCTTCGGTGGTCCCGGTACAATACTGGCAAACCCCCGAATACTTCCGGTGACCGTATGATGACTTCCCATATATAAAACTTCACCTCCGGACCATTCCGGAACTCCTCGTGACATCCAGGATCTCATATCGGACTCCGAACAACATTCGGTAACCACATACAAACTTTCCCTATAACCCTAGCGTCATCGAACCTTAAGTGTGTAGACCCTACGGGTTCAGGAATCATGCAGACATGACCGAGACATCTCTCCGGCCAATAACCAATAGCGGGATATGGATACCCATGTTGGCTCCCACATGTTCCACGATGATCTCTTTGGATGAACCATGATGTCCAGGATTCAAGCAATCCCGTATACAATTCCCTTTGTCAATCGGTACATTACTTGCCCGAGATTCGATCGTCGGTATCCCAATACCTCGTTCAATCTCGTTACCGGCAAGTCACTTTACTCGTTCCGTAATGCATAATCCCGTGACCAACTACTTAGTCACATTGAGCTCATTATGATGATGCATTACCGAGTGGGCCCAGAGATACCTCTCCGTCATACGGAGTGACAAATCCCAGTCTCGATTCGTGCCAACCCAATAGACACTTTCGGAGATACCTGTAGTGCACCTTTGTAGCCACCCAGTTACGTTGTGACGTTTGGTACACCGAAAGCATTCCTACGGTATCCGGGAGTTGCACAATCTCATGGTCTAAGGAAATGATACTTGACATTAGAAAAGCTTTAGCAAACGAACTACACGATCTTTTGCTATCCTTAGGATTGGGTCTTGTTCATCACATCATTCTCCTAATTATGTGATCCCGTTATCAATGACATCCAATGTCCATAGTCAGGAAACCATGACCATCTATTGATCAATGAGCTAGTCAACTAGAGGCTCACTAGGAACTTGTTGTGGTCTATGTATTCACACATGTATTACGGTTTCCGGTCAATACAATTACAGCATGAACAATAGACAATTATCATGAACAAGGAAATATAATAATAACCATTTTATTATTGCCTCTAGGGCATATTTCCAATAGTCTCCCACTTGCACTAGAGTCAATAATCTAGTTACATTGTGATGAATCGAACACCCATAGAGTTCTGGTGTTGATCATGTTTTGCTCGCGGAAGAGGTTTAGTCAATGGATCTGTGACATTCAGATCTGTATGCACTTTACAAATATCTATGTCTCCATCTTGAACATTTTCACGAATGGAGTTGAAGCGACGCTTGATGTGCCTGGTCTTCTTGTGAAACCTGGGCTCCTTGGCAAGGGCAATAGCTCCAGTGTTGTCACAGAAGAGAGTCATCGGGCCCGACGCATTGGGAATAACTCCTAGGTCGGTAATGAACTCCTTCATCCAGATTGCTTCATGTGTTGCCTTCGAGGCTGCCATGTACTCCGCTTCACATGTAGAGCCCGCCACGACGCTTTGCTTGCAACTGCACCAGCTTACTACCCCACCATTCAAAATATACATGTATCCGGTTTGTGACTTGGAGTTATCCAGATCTGTATCGAAGCTAGCATCGACGTAACCCTTTACGACGAGCTCTTCGTCACCTCCATAAATGAGAAACATATCCTTAGTCCTTTTCAGGTACTTCAGGATATTCTTGACCGTTGTCCAGTGTTCCATGCTGCGATTACTTTGGTACCTCCCCACCAAACTTACGGCAAGGTTTACATCAGGTCTGGTACACAGCATGGCATACATAATAGACCCTATTGTTGAGGCATAGGGGATGACATTCATCGTTTCTCTATCTTCTGCCATGGTCGGGCTTTGAGCTGAGCTCAATTTCACACCTTACAATACAGGCAAGAACCCCTTCTTGGACTGATCCATATTGAACTTCTTCAATATCTTATCAAGGTATGTGCTTTGTGAAAGACCTATGAGGCGTCTTGATCTATCTCTATAGATCTTGATGCGTAATATGTAAGCAGCTTCACCAAGGTCCTTCACTAAAAAACACTTATTCAAGTAGGCTGTCGGTGTCAAAACCGGCGGATCTCGGGTAGGGGGTCCCGAACTGTGCGTCTAGGCGGATGGTAACAGGAGACGAGGGACACGATGTTTTACCCAGGTTCGGGCCCTCTCGATGGAGGTAAAACCCTACGTCCTGCTTGATTAATATTGATGATATGGGTAGTACAAGAGTGGATCTACCACGAGATCAAGGAGGCTAAACCCTAAAGCTAGCCTATGGTATGATTGTTGTAATGTATGTTGTGTCCTACGGACTAAAGCCCTCCGGTTTATATAGACACCAGAGGAGGCTAGGGTTACACAGAGTCGGTTACAATGGTAGGAGATCTACATATCCGTATCGCCAAGCTTGCCTTCCACGCCAAGGAAAGTCCCATCCGGACACGGGACGGAGTCTTCAATCTTGTATCTTCGTAGTCTTGGAGTCCGGCGGACGATGATAGTCCGGCTGTCCAGACACCCCCTAGTCCAGGACTCCCTCAGTAGCCCCGAACCAGGCTTCAATGACGATAAGTCCAGCGCATATATAGTCTTCGGCGTTGCAAGGCGGGTTCTCCCTTCAAGTTCCATGTACCTGCCGAACAGTGTCCGGCTTCACCATAAATATTGTGTTTCTCGGCTTCTACGCCCAATAATGGTATTTTTCCACGCGTCGCACGAATGCGAAAAGCCAGGGCGTCTTTTACGTTTCACCCCCCAGTCGTGCGAGTCATCCGCCTACAAAAGAGGCAAAAATCCAGATCCAAACCACACCATCTTCCTCCCGCGAATACTTCATCGGAGCGCCTTTGACCTAAAAATCCATTCCATCATGGACCATCGATGTGGCTCTTCTTCACGCACTCCCAACCCACTGCCGGGGGATTGGAGGAGGTGCTCTGTTTCGCACAATGAGCTAGTGAAGCTCCAAGCGGGGGGATATCTCCCTCCGGCCTTCATGGTCCCGGTTCGAGCCGGGTTAGTCACCTATCAAGGTGGGAGGCAAGCGGAGGCTACCCCAAGCCCCAATAAAGGGGAGCGAGTATGCTTCGTCCCTTATTTGATAAGGGGACTCCGATTCCCGATACATCCGTTCCTCCGCGGGCTCCTGGAGTTCTACGGACTCCAGCTCCACCACCTCACGCCCACCTCTGTCCTGCATATCGTGGGCTACGTAGCTCTTTGCGAGCTATTCCTGGACATTGAGCCCCATTTTGCATTGTGGAAGAGGCTGTTCTGCCTCGTACCCCGTTCTCACGAGGGGTCCATATATCAAGTGGGCGGCGCCGAAATATGGCGCATCGCCAGGACCGGATACCCATCCGGTACTCCCAAGAAGGCGTCTGAAGACTGGCCCTCAGAGTGGTTTTACATAGGAGACGCTCCGCTGCCGGACCCAGTCCGGATTGGCCTCCCGGAGTTTAGTGCTGCTCCCCTGAAGAAACGCCTCAGCTGGCGCCCACGGAGCCCCCGATTGGAGGAAGACAAGAGCGTCCATTACTTGATGGGCCGAATAAGATTACTATCCCATTCCGGGTTGACCATGATTGGAGTCATGATGACATGCATCATGCGGGGGGTACAGCCATTGCAATACAGAGGCCACCCCATGTGGGATTTCAACGGGGAGGACGATGCCACCCGTCATGGCCGCAAAGGGCCGGACTCGACCGAGGATCTGGTAGAGATCCTTTCCAGCCTGTACAAGGGGGAAAAGGAGGACTTCCTTCGAACGAACCCTTTGAATGGGTTTTCCATGATCAACCCTAGAGGATGGGTAAGCGAACACCTTTAAAGGCTCAACTCATGCTCTCAAAGTTTAAGCTTCTTTACATTATGTCTTCGGCGCAGGGTCTACGCCGGACTGTGGAGGACATGGTAAGTCCTGCTCCGCAACCCGAGGATCCAGAAAGATCCTTGGATCCGGCCTCCAAAGAGGACCCGGACATCAAGGTGGAGCTGATCGACGGGGTATTTCACCAGCTCAGCATGGATAATGCTTTGGTCGCCATTACGGCGGACTACCCCGGACTGTATCCGGCTTCCCAGGTGACCATGACCGAGGTCCGAACACCATTATCTCTTCCTTTCCCATTTCTAACCTTCGCGAACGATGGTATGTTACAGGAAGCGCCTTTACGGCAGGAAGCCGAGCCCGCGGCGGCTGACCAACAAAGGTCAGTCCGGACCAGCAGGCGAAAAAGGAGAGCGGTGCGGACGGAAATGTCGCCGCAAAGGTATAGCTCGTATTTGAATTTTCAGAGCAACGTTCCTAGGAAGCGTCTGAGTGCTCATGATCTTTGTAGGAGAAAAAGCGCTCGCCGGACTGCGGGCGTAGAAGTTGCTGATCCAACCTACACCGGCCAGGCTCCAACGCCCGGCCTGGAGGGGGAGGCAAGCGCAAGACGCGGGCCGGATCCTTCTCCAACGGAGGACACCAACAGACTGTCCGCCACCAAATCTGAGGTGGAAAGCGCCATGAACCATAGGCGTTGCCGGACAGTATTTCGTGAAGCGTGCTTCTCCCCTGAGGCATTGGACGCCTTTAACACAGGGGACGCGCATCTCCGTGCCGCTCAAGATGGTTTTACCAGAGCCACGGAGCAGTATGTGAAAGACATACGGGTAAGGGAATTTTAATGGTTGTATATACCAGTAGCCCCCGGGACTTAAAGTAGTTATGTTAACTGATTTAAGGATCATGTGAAACGCGGGCTCTTACCGAGAAGAATGCCCAGCTGTCTCAGGAGCTGCAAGAATGCAAGGCCCAACTTGAGGCCGCACTTGCTGCCGCAGGAGGAGACTCAAAGACCCCTCCTGGTAACACATTTGTATTAATAAATATAGGCGCTGTGCGGCGTGCGCGCAAGTCTAATAATGACTATGTAGGTACCACCGGACAAGATTCGGACAGGCAAGGATTACTGCGCCAGCTGAAAGCCGGCGAGAGTGTGCTGAATAGGGTGCAGCAAGAAAGGAATAAACTCCAGGATGCCAACGCCAAGCTCGGAGAAGAGCTGAAAGGCACTCGCGCCGGGCTGTCCGGCTCCGTTAAGGAGAATGAGCGGCTTCGTCGCGGCATTTATAGTAAGTGCTTGAGCAGACTCCTTTAAAAAGAAGAGTTCGGCGAGGAAGTATATTGACATGATATGTCTTGTAGGTATACTCACAGGTCGTCCTGCAGAGGAGATGCCCATATCAACGGGTGATCAACTTCCCGAACTGTTGCAACTGCTCGAACGAGTTCGGCAGGCAATGAGTGGCGTCGTCCAGGCTTTATGGCCAGCCCTCTCCCTACCCGAGGGCCTTGGGGAGCTTGCGGAGAAGCTTTAGGGAGTGCGGCAGCGCTTCCGTTTGTGGAAGATTTCGGCTTGCCGTCAAGGTGCCATGGAGGCTTGGGCCATGGTGAAGACGCGTTATAAGAAGGCGGATCCCAACCATATGGCCGAAGTTGGACCGGTGGGGCCCGATGGGAAGGAGATCCCTGTGAGTTTAGTATACAGCCAAGTAGAGTTGGCTGCTAAGTTTTCTCAACGGGACTATAAATTAGACAGCCTGTTAGACAGGATTGAGGAGGAATACAATCAATAAATTTGACAATGTATGTTTTCCTTTGAAGTGACATGTGAAATGCCTTCTAGCCGGATTGTAGATCGTTTGTCTTTGCCGACATTTTCGCTTTGACCTCGGGACCCTAGAGTCCGGAGTGTGTCCGAATACCTTTGTGGATGAGAAACAACCGCGGTATGCATGGAGACCAGGCGTAGGGGTCATTAATGCTTTATCAGACAAGTGCCCAACTAGTTATGTTATATTACATGGTTAGTAAGAAACATCTTCCAGGGAGAATAGTTCCGTTAAGGGTTCCTTTCCCTAGGAGGCATGCCCTAAAGTGCATGTCCAGACTGCGAAAAAAGCAAAAAAACATCTGGGGGCAGATAAAGAGTAGGTAAAGAAAATCATCTTTTAAGTCACCGACCGAATATTCCCTTAAGAACGCTAGCTTTCGGCTTCAGCCAGTCTGAGGTACACATCCGGCTGACCCGGCAGTAGCAACCGCAGAGGTGCTCCCTTTACCTCCTAGCCGAACAATCGGGAATGTAGGGGTAAGCACAGGAGCCAGGCAACCCAGCTTGGCCAAAACTTAAGTCATATCGATGCATATAATGGTGAGTAAAAGGTACATGTGGAAGCTTGACACATGTGCTGGGCATGAAACCCTTATAATTGAGCTTCTGTAAAAGAAGCCCCCAGGTATAATGAGTGCGGATGGCACATCAAGTGTATGCGAAAAATGCAAAAGTAAGCCCTTAGGGGCTTTTTAATAAAAAGGTTATGAGAAGAGAAACAAAAAGACAGCCAAAGTATAAGAATTTGGACGGAGGGAGGGCACGAACCCTTAGTCCGGTGCTAGGCATAGAATCTTCGGAGGCGGGCTGCGTTCCATGGGTTCGGCTCGAGTCGGTTATCCGACGCATTTCGTAGACGGTATGCTCCGCCGGTCTGGACTTGATCGATAATGAAAGGGCCCTCCCATTTGGGCTTAAGCTTGTCCTTTTTCTTGTCCGGCAGGCGTAGAACTAGTTCACCAACATTATAAGTCTTGGCCCGTACTTCCCTCCTTTGATATCTTCGAGCCTGCTGCTGATATAATGCGGAACGAGCCTTGGCGACGTCGCGTTCTTCCTCCAATGTGTCCAAGCTGTCCTGCTGATCCAACTCGGCCTCTCTTTCTTCATACATGCGCACTCGAGGTGAGTCATGAATAATGTCGCAGGGCAGAACTGCCTCTGCGCCGTAGACCATAAAAAATGGTGTGAATCCGGTAGTACGGTTAGGCGTTGTCCGCAGCCCCCAGAGTACGGAGTCGAGCTCCTCGACCCAGTGCGTGTCAGATTTAGTAAGTGACCGCACTAGTCTGGGTTTAATGCCGCTCATTATTAGACCATTTGCTCGTTCCACTTGACCGTTGGTTTGAGGGTGATAGACTGAAGCGTAGTTGAGCTTGATGCCCATATTCTTGCACCATGACTTAACCTCGTCGGCTGTGAAGTTCGTGCCGTTGTCGGTGATGATGCTGTGGGGACTCCGTAACGGTGTACTACCCCGGATATAAAGTCTATCACTGGTCCGGACTCTGCCATTTTGACCGGCTTGGCCTCTATCCATTTGGTGAATTTATCCACCATGACCAATAGGTACCTTTGCTTGTGGGTTCCCCCTTTAAGAGGTCCAACCATATCAAGCCCCCAGACCGCGAACGGCCAGGTAATGGGTATAGTTTTGAGGGCGGTAGGCGGCATATGGCTCTGATTAGCAAAGAGCTGACAACCAACGCATATCTGGACTAAGTCCTGGGCATCTGCCCGGGCCATCGGCCAATAAAATCCTGTACGGAATGCCTTTCCTACAAGGGCCCGGGCTGCTGCGTGGTGTCCGCCAAGTCCGGCATGAATTTCAGCCAGGAGGTTGCGCCCTTCCTCTTCGGAGATACACCTTTGAAGGACTCCGGTTGTGCTTTTCTTATAAAGTTCTCCCTCATGGACCTTGTAGGCTTTCGATCGCCGGACTATGCAGCGGGCCTCGTTTTGATCTTCGGGAAGTTCCTGCCTGAGCAAGTAGGCTAGGAATGGTTCTGTCCACGGGGCGATTACTGCCATTATGTCGTGGGTTGACGGTGTTATGTCATCGGCTGAATCGCCAATTGGCTCGGTTTTTTCCGGTTTTTCGCTTCCGGGCTCCTCTTCCCATAGTACGGATCGCTTGAAGAGCCGTTCCAGGAAGATATTTGGAGGGACAGCATCACGTTTCGCACCGATGCGTGCCAGTACGTCGGCCGCTTGGTTATTATCTTGGGCTATGTGATGGAATTCGAGTCCTTCAAACCGAGCTGACATTTTTAGGACGGCGTTGCGATATGCTGCCATTTTCGGATCCTTGGCGTCAAAGTCTCAATTTATTTGGGATATTGCAAGGTTTGAATCCCCGCGCACCTCTAGGCGTTGAATACCCATGGAGACTGCCATCCGGAGACCATGTAATAGGGCCTCGTATTCAGCTGCGTTGTTGGAGTCCGTGTACATTATTTGAAGTACGTACTGGACTGTGTCCCCGGTTGGGGACGTCAATACGACGCCAGCCCCCAGTCCGGCCAACATTTTAGAGCCGTCGAAATGCATAACCCAATTGGAGTATGCGCCGTACTCTTTAGGGAGTTCGGCTTCGGTCCATTCGGCGACGAAGTCAGCCAAAACTTGTGACTTTATAGCTCGCCGAGGTTTGTAAGTTATATCGAATGGTAAGAGCTCAATGGCCCATTTTGCAATCCTGCCCGTTGCGTCGCGGTTATTTATAATGTCATTGAGTGGTACTTCAGAGGCCACTGTTATTGAACACTCTTGAAAGTAGTGTCGGAGCTTCCGGGACGCCATGAACACCGCATATGCTATCTTCTAATAGTGCGGGTAACGGGACTTGCAGGGGGTTAACACAGTGGATACATAATACACTGGTTTTTGAAGAGGGAATTTCTGCCCTTCGGTCGCTCGTTCGACGACGAGGACCGCGCTTACAACTTGATGCGTTGCTGCGATGTATAACAACATTGGTTCGCCCAGATTGGGCGCAGCCAGGACCGGATTTGTTGCTAATATGGCCTTTATTTCTTCGAGTCCGGCAGTGGCAGCATCCGTCCACTCAAAGTGTTTGAGGAGGCGATAGAGGGGCAACGCCTTTTCTCCTAGACGGGAGATAAAGCGGCTTAAGGCTGCCACGCATCCTGTTAATTTTTGTATTTGTTTGAGGTCTTTTGGAATATCCAACTGTGACAGAGCTCGGATTTTAGCCGGGTTTGCTTCAATTCCTCTACCGGATACAATGAAGCCCAGTAGCTTTCCGGCTGGTACGCCGAAAACGCATTTTTCCGGATTCAGCTTGATGTCATATGCTCTGAGGTTGTCGAATGTGAGCCTCAAATCGTCTATTAGAGTTTCGACATTTTTTGTTTTGACGACTACGTCGTCTACGTATGCCTCGACTGTTTTGCCGATCTGGGTGGCCAGACATGTTTGAATCATGCGCTGATATGTTGCGCCGGCATTTTTGAGTCCGAAGGGCATCATGTTGAAGCAGAATGGTCCGTATGGAGTGATGAATGCCGTTGCGGCTTGGTCTGCTTCCGCCATCTTGATTTGATGATAGCCAGATTATGCGTCAAGGAAGCACAACGAATCGTGCCCTGCGGTAGCATCGATAATTTGGTCGATGCGGGGGAGAGGGAAGGGATCCTTTGGGCAAGCCTTATTGAGGTCTTTAAAATCGACACAGAGGCGCCAGGATTTATCCTTCTTTGGTACCATTACCAGATTTGCTAGCTAGTCCAGATGTTTGATATCTCTAATGAATCCGGCTTCCAATAGTTTGGCTAGCTCTTCTCCCATTGCCTGTCTTTTGGGTTCGGAAAATCGTCGAAGAGCCTGTTTGACTGGCTTGAATCCTTTTAGGATGTTTAGGCTGTGTTCTGCCAATCTGCGTGGGATTCCGGGCATATCCGAAGGATGCCAGGCGAAAATGTCCCAGTTTTCTCGAAGAAATTCGCGCAGTGCGGCGTCTACTTCGGGGTTCAGTTGTGCCCCAATGGAGGTCGTCTTTGTTGGGTCCGTTGGATGGACCTGGAATTTTGTTATTTCATCTGCTGGTTTGAAGGATGTGGACTTGGATCTTTTATCGAGTATCACATCGTCCCTGTTCACCGTAGAGCGCAGTGCGGTGAGTTCTTCTGCCGCTAGGGCTTCGGATAGTGCCTTCAGGGCTAGTGCGGCTGTCTTGTTTTCGGCGCGGAGTGCTATGTCCGGATCACTAGCTAGAGTGATTATTCCGCCGGGCCCGGGCATTTTGAGCTTCATGTACCCGTAATGAGGTACTCCTTGAAAAATTGTGAATGCATGTCGTCCTAATATAGCATGATATCCGCTATTGAACGGGGCCACTTGGAACGTGACTTCTTCAGATCTGTAATTGTCCGGCGAGCCGAACACCACATCGAGTGTGATTTGTCCGGTGCAGCGTGCTTCCCGGCTAGGGATTATTCCTCTGAAGGTTGTGCTGCTTCGCTCAATACGGCTCCAATCGATTTCCATTTTCCGCAGAGTTTCCTTGTAAATGAGGTTTAATCCGCTACCGCCATCCATGAGGACTTTTGTCAGTCAAAAGCCGTCCACTATGGGACTAAGCACCAGTGCGGCTGGTGCTCTGGCTGTTCGGAATTTAGGCTCGTCGCTGGCGTTGAAGGTGATAGCTGTGTCGCTCCATGGATTTGCTGTTGCGATTTGGTAGACTTCGGCGAGTCCGCGGATTGTTCGCTTTCACATATTGTTTGATGCGAAAGTCTCGAAGGCTGTTGATACCGTACCGGTATTGTTGGAGTGGTTTTGCGGGGCTAGAAGCTCCTCGCCACTTTTGGCCACCTACCGTAATATCCAACATGCTCGAAGGCTATGTGTTGGGACGGCTCCCTCTGTACTATGAAGCTTGCAGGGTCCATTGAGCCATCCCTCCAGTACGGTTCCGTTTCCCTTATTGGGTTTTTGTTTTTTCGTTTTTGCATGTGGGGCCTGAGTGTAAGGCGCCCTTTTGCTGTGGACTGGGTTTGGGGCCGGATTATCCCAAAATTGATTTTCGGTTTTCCGGAAACTCTCCATCGCACAGTACTTTCGTACTATGGACGCCAGATCGGTGAAGCGCGTAATTTTGCGACGATCAATGGCGTTTAGTATTCCCTTGTCCGTGCAATTATTGCAGAAGATTGAGATTGCGTTTTCCTCTCGGCAGTCCTTTATCCTGTCCATAACCAGGAGGCATCTGGCCCAGTAGTGATGTACTATTTCAGCGGGCTCTTGTCGTATTAGAGATAGATCGCATATGTCTGGGCGGGTGGGTGGACTAAAATCCGGATCCCTGCCCATCTTGGGGCTTAAAGGCCGAGGAGTTTCCGAATTCGGAAGCTTAGGTTGCTGGACACGATCCAGCGAGTCCGGAGCGATGCATTGTTTTAAGTTCAATGCTCGATCGAAGCCCGTTCCTCCGCGGAAATCCGGCATGGAGGTTTAGGGAATCCAGACGTGACTAGTTTTTAATATAGGCGAAGAGTCGCCGCATTGCTCCTCTACCACTGCGACGTGGTGGGTGGCTTGGGGAGAGTTAATCTCTCTTAGATCGGTTTTAAGCCCAATCTGATCATAGTCTGTGGCGACTCCCAGGGCGGCGATGCGATCCAAGAGCTCGTTAACAGACGAGAGCTCTATTGGATCCAACTTCTCGGCGGATTCCGAGCTGACGCGAAAATTGCTTTTGACGACTTGAGAAGTCATTGTCGAAGCAGTGGCCGGACAGGCGGTCATAAGAAAACCACCTAGCCGGATAGTTTGGCCGACGGCCAAGGCCCCTTCGGCGAAAATACCGTCTTTGAAGACCGGTGGAGGCATCCTTCCTATCGGTGACGACACAGAGGAACTCTCAATGAAAGCACCAATGTCGGCGTCAAAACCGGCAGATCTCGAGTAGGGGGTCCCGAACTATACGTCTAGGCGGATGGTAACAGGAGACGAGGGACACGATGTTTTACCCAGGTTCGGGCCCTCTCGATGGAGGTAAAACCCTACGTCCTGCTTGATTAATATTGATGATATGGGTAGTACAAGAGTGGATCTACCACGAGATCAAGGAGGCTAAACCCTAAAGCTAGCCTATGGTATGATTGTTGTAATGTATGTTGTGTCCTGCGGACTAAAGCCCTCCGGTTTATATAGACACCGGAGGAGGCTAGGGTTACATAGAGTTGGTTACAATGGTAGGAGATCTACATATCCGTATCGCCAAGCTTGCCTTCCACGCCAAGGAAAGTCCCATCCGGACACGGTACGGAGTCTTCAATCTTGTATCTTCGTAGTCTTGGAGTCCGGCGGACGATGATAGTCCGGCTGTCCGGACACCCCCTAGTCCAGGACTCCCTCATAGGCCTTTATGCTTTCCAAAAGTTCTATATTATTTCCCATCAATAGTACATCATCCACATATAATATGAGAAATGCTACAGAGCTCCCACTCACTTTCTTGTAAACAAGGGCTTCTCCATAAGTCTGCATAAACCCAAACGCTTTGATCATTTCATCAAAGCAAATGTTCCAACTCCGAGATGCTTGCACCAGCCCATAGATGGAGTGCTAGAGCTTGCATACCTTATTAGCATTCTTAGGATCGACAAAACCTTTCGGCTGCATCATATACAATTCTTCCTTAAGGAAGCCGTTAAGGAATGCCGTTTTGACATCCATTTGCCATATCTCATAATCATATAATGTGGCGGTTGCTAACATGATTCGGACGGACTTCAGCTTCGCTACGGGTGAGAAGGTCTCATCGTAGTCAACCCCTTGAACTTGTCGATAACCCTTAGCGACAAGCTGAGCTTTATAGGTGGTAACATTACCATCCGCATATGTCTTCTTCTTAAAGATCCATTTATTTTCTATCGCTCGTCGATCATCGGGCAAGTCTGTCAAAGTCCATACTTTGTTTTCATACATGGATCCTATCTCGGATTGCATGGCTTCAAGCCATTTGTTGGAATCTGGGCCCGCCATCGCTTCTTCATAGTTCGAAGGTTCACCGTTGTCTAACAACATGATTTCCAGGACAGGGTTGCCATACCATTTTGGTGTGGAACGTGTCCTTGTGGACCTACGAAGTTTAGTAGCAACTTGATCTGAAGTACCATGATCATCATCATTAACTTCCTCTCTAGTCGGTGTAGGCACCACAGAAACATCTTCCTGAGCTGCGCTACTTTCCGGTTCAAGAGGCAGTACTTCATCAAGTTCTATTTTCCTCCCACTCACTTCTTTTGAGAGAAACTCTTTCTCCAGAAAGGACCCGTTCTTGGCAACGAAGGTCTTGCCTTCGGATCTGAGGTAGAAGGTATACCCAATGGTTTCCTTAGGGTATCCTATGAAGACATATTTTTTCGACTTGGGTTCGAGCTTTTCAGGTTGAAGTTTCTGACATAAGCATTGCATCCCCAAACTTTTAGAAACGGCAGCTTAGGTTTCTTCCCAAACCATAATTCATACGGTGTCGTCTCAACGGATTTAGACGGTGCCCTATTTAAAGTGAATGTGGTTGTCTCTAAAGCATATCCCCAGAATGATAGCGGCAAATCGGTAAGAGACATCATAGATCGCACCATATCCAATAGAGTGTGATTACGACGTTCGGACACACTATTACGCTGAGGTGTTCCTGGCGGCGTGAGTTGTGAAACAATTCCACATTTCCTTAAGTGCGTACCAAATTCGTGACTCAAATATTCTCCCCCACGATCTGATCGTAAGAACTTTATTTTTCTGTCACGTTGATTCTCTACCTCACTCTGAAATTCCTTGAACTTTTCAAAGGTGTCAGACTTGTGTTTCATCAAGTAGACATACCCATATCTACTTAAGTCATTAGTGAGGGTGAGAACATAACGATAGCCACCGCGAGCCTCAATGCTCATTGGACCGCACACATTAGTATGTATGATTTCCAATAAGTTGGTTGCTGAGTCTTGGTCATTTTGCCCATGAGGCATGGTTCGCACGTGTCAAATGATTCGTAATCAAGAGACTCCAAAAGTCCATCTACATGGAGCTTCTTCATGAATTTGACACCAATGTGACCAAGGCGGCAGTGCCACAAGTATGTGGGACTATCATTATAAACCTTACATCTTTTGATATTCACACTATGAATATGTGTAACATCATGTTCGAGATTCATTAAGAATAAACCATTGACCAGCGGGGCATGACCATAGAACATATCTCTCATATAAATAGAACAACCATTATTCTAGGATTTAAATGAGTAGCCATCTCATATTAAATGAGATCCAGATACAATGTTCATGCTCAAAGCTGGCACTAAATAACAATTATTGAGGTTCAAAACTAATCCCGTAGGTAAATGTAGAGGTAGCGTGCCGACGGCGATCACATCGACCTTGGAACCATTCCCGACGTGCATCGTCACCTCGTCCTTCGCCAGTCTCCGCTTATTCCGCAGCTCCTGTTTTGCGTTACAAATATGAGCAACTACACCGGTATCAAATACCCAGGAGCTACTACGAGTACTGGTAAGGTACACATCAATAACATGTATATCACATATACCTTTGGTGTTGCCGGCCTTCTTGTCCGCTAAGTACTTGGGGCAGTTCTGCTTCCAGTGACCGTTTCCCTTGCAATAAAAGCACTCAGTCTCAGGTTTGGGTCCATGTTTTGGCTTCTTCCCGGCAGCTGGCTTACCGGGCGCGGCAACTCCCTTGCCGTCCTTCTTGAAGTTCTTCTTACCCTTGCCTTTCTTGAAACTAGTGGTTTTATTGACCATCAACACTTGATGTTCCTTTTTGATCTCCACCTCCGCTGATTTCAGCATTGAAAATACCTCAAGAATGGTTTTCACCATCCCCTGCATATTGAAATTCATCACAAAGCTCTTGTAGCTAGGTGGAAGCGACTGAAGGATTCTGTCAATGACCGCATCATCCGGGAGATTAACTCCCAGCTAAGACAAGCGGTTGTGCAACCCAGACATTTTGAGTATGTGCTCGCTGACAGAACTATTCTCCTCCATCTTACAACTGTAGAACTTGTCAGAGACTTCATATCTCTCGACTCGGGCATGAGCTTGGAAAACCATTTTCAGCTCTTGGAACATCTCATATGCTCTGCTCAAAACGCTTTTGGAGCCTCGATTCTAAGCTGTAAAGCATGCTGCACTGAACCAGGGAGTAATCATCACTACGCGACTCCAGATGTTCGTAACATCTTGAGTGCTGGGAAAACACATGCTTCACCTAGTGGTGCATCTAGGACATATGCTTTCTTGGCAGCTATGAGGATGATCCTCAAGTTACGGACCAAGTACGTGTAGTTGCTACCATCTTCTTTCAGCTTGGTTTTCTCTAGGAACGCGTTGAAGTTGAGGGCAACATTAGCGTGGGCCATTTGATCTACAAGACATATTGCAAAGATTTTAGACTTAGTTCATGATAATTAAGTTCATCTAATCAAATTATTTAATGAACTCCCACTCAGATAGACATCCCTCTAGTCATCTAAGTGATACATGATCCGAGTCAACTAGGCCGTGTTTGATCATCACGTGAGACGGACTAGTCATCATCGGTGAACATCTTCATGTTGATCGTATCTGCTATACGACTCATGTTCGACCTTTCGGTATCTTGTGTTCCGAGGCTATGTCTGTACATGCTAGGCTCGTCAAGTCAACCTAAGTGTTTTGCATGTGTAAATCTAGCTTACACCCGTTGTATGTGAACGTTACAATCTATCACACCCGATCATCACGTGGTGCTTCGAAAAAACAAACTTTCGCAATGGTACACAGTTAGGGGGAACACTTTCTTGAAATTTTATGAGGGATCATCTTATTTATGCTACCGTCGTTCTAAGCAAATAAGATGTAAAAACATGATAAACATCACATGCAATCAAATAGTGACATGATATGGCCCATATCATTTTGCTCCTTTTGATCTCCATCTTCGGGGCACCATGATCATCATCGTCACCGCCATGACACCATGATCTTCATCATCATGATCTCCATCATCGTGTATTAATGAAGTTGTCTCACCAACTATTACTTCTACTACTATGGCTAACGGTTTAGCAATAAAGTAAAGTAATTACATGGCATTATTCAATGACACACAGGTCATAAAATAATTAAGACAACTCGTATGGCTCCTGCCGATTGTCATACTCATCGACATGCAAGTCGTGATTCCTATTACAAGAACATGATCAATCTCATACATCACATATATATCATTCATCACATCCTTTTGGCCATATCACATCACACAGCATATGCTGCAAGAACAAGTTAGACGTCCTCTAATTGTTGTTGCAAGTTTTTATGTGGATGCTATAGGTTTCTAGCAAGAACGTTTCTTACCTGCGCCAAATCCACAACGTGATATGCCAATTGCTATTTACCCTTCATAAGGACCCTGTTCATCGAATCTAATCCGACTAAAGTGGGAGGGATAGACACCCGCTAGCCACCTTATGCAACTAGTGCATGTTAGTTGATGGAACCTGTCTCACGGAAGCGTACGTGTAAGGTCGGTCCGGGCAGCTTCATCCCATGAAGCCGCCGAATCAAGATAAGACTAGTAACAGCAAGTAAATTGACAAAATCGACGCCCGCAACAACTTGTGTTCTACTCGTGCATAGAAACTACACATAGACCTAGCTCATGATGCCACTGTTGGGGATCATTGCAGAAATTAAAAATAATTCTATGCATCACCAAGATCAATCTATGGTGAGACTAGCAATGAGAGGGAGGGGAGTGCATCTTCATACCCTTGAAAAACAGGAAACAGAAGCGTTACAAGAATGCGGATGAAGGAGTCGTACTCGTAGCGATTCAGATCACGGTGGATTCCGATCTAAGAACCGAACAACGGCACCTCCGTGTTCAACATGTTCAGCCCGGTGACATCTCCCACGCCTTGATCCAGCAAGGAGGAGGGAGAGGTTGGGGAAGATAACTCCAGCAGCAGCACGATGGTGTGGTGGTGGTGGAGCAGCGGTTCTCCGGCAGGGCTTCGCCAAGCTCTAACAGAGGAGGAGGGGTGTTGGAGAGGGGGAGGGCTGCGCCTTGGATGTGGTGAGGCTGCCCTCCCTCCTCCCCTCTATTTATAGGGTGAAGGGGGAAGGGGTCCATCCCCTCTAGATGAGATCTATAGGGGTGGCGGCCAAGGGGAGGGGGCTTGCCCCCCAAGCCAAGGGGGGCGCCCCTTTTAGGGTTCCCCCCCCCCCAACCCTAGGCGCATGGGCCCTAGGGGGATGGCGCCCAGCCCACTTTGGGGCTGGTTCCCTTCCACATACAGCCCATAGGGCCCTCCGGGGCAGGTGGACCCTCCCGGTGGACCCCCGGAACCCCTTCGGTGGTCCCGGTACAATAGCGGCAAACCCCAGAATACTTCCGGTGACCGTATGATGACTTCCCATATATAAAACTTCACCTCCGGACCATTCTGGAACTCCTCGTGATGTCCGGGATCTCATCCGGGACTCCGAACAACATTCGGTAACCACATACAAACTTTCCCTATAACCCTAGTGTCATCGAACCATAAGTGTGTAGTCCCTACGGGTTCGGGAATCATGTAGACATGACCGAGACATCTCTCCGGCTAATAACCAACAGCGGGATTTGGATACCCATGTTGGCTCCCACATGTTCCACAATGATTGTCGGTGTCAAAACCGGCGGATTTCGGGTAGGGGGTCCCGAACTGTGCGTCTAGGCGGATGGTAACAGGAGACGAGGGACGCGATGTTTTACCCAGGTTCGGGCCCTCTCGATGGAGGTAAAACCCTACGTCCTGCTTGATTAATATTGATGATATGGGTAGTACAAGAGTGGATCTACCACGAGATCAAGGAGGCTAAACCCTAAAGCTAGCCTATGGTATGATTGTTGTAATGTATGTTGTGTCCTACGGACTAAAGCCATCCGGTTTATATAGACACCGGAGGAGGCTAGGGTTACACAGAGTCGGTTACAATGGTAGGAGATCTACATATCCGTATCTCCAAGCTTGCCTTCCACGCCAAGGAAAGTCCCATCCGGACACGGGACGGAGTCTTCAATCTTGTATCTTCGTAGTCTTGGAGTCCGGCGGACGATGATAGTCCGGCTGTCCGGACACCCCCTAGTCCAGGACTCCCTCAGTAGCCCCTGAACCAGGCTTCAATGACGATAAGTCCGGAGCGCATAATGTTCGGCATTGCAAGGCGGGTTCCTTCCTTGAATAATCCAGAGAAGATCATGAACACCAGGATAGTGTCCGGCTCTGCAAAATAAATTCCACATTCCACCGTAGAGAGAATAAAATGTACAACAGTCCAATCTGCTGACGTATTATGCGGCGTGACATCACACCGCTACCGAGCCTTTGTTTGAATCGTTTTTTACTATACCACCTCAGCACGTTTAGCGAAGCGGTTTCCTTGGCACGTCTTGTCGAAGCAGAGATCGTGTTCCCTTTATTCCGGGATTCTCATCAATACGGACGTGGGTAACCCAACCGCGCCATTGATGGTGGCGCTTGGGAGATAAGCGAGTTTTATCAGGCCAGTGGGGACGCATAGTTTTCGTCCGCCTATATATAAGGGATAAGGATTTACCTTCTCATCGACGCCTTCTTCCTCCTTTGCTTATCCATCTCCGCGTACTCAAGCTCCAACGCCCAAGCTCGCGCATCCCGCCCCAACCGTCTCCGAATATGTCCGGAGCGGGAGGCAAATGGTTGGCCTCCACCGTTAAGGAGGACCATATCACCAAACTGCGCAGCGCCGGATACCTTTCCGGCGATATCGCGCATCGGCTGCCCGACGAGGGGCAGCTCATCCCTACCCCTGGGCCCCATGAGCGGGTTGTCTTCCTCCCGCACTTCCTCCGCGGACTGGGCTTTCCACTGCACCCATTTGTCCGGGGGATCATGTTTTACTACGGCCTGGATTTCCACGATCTGGCGCCGAACTTCATCCTCAACATCTTGGCGTTTATCGTCGTGTGCAAGGCCTTCCTCTGCATCCGGCCCCACTTCGGCCTGTGGCTCAAGACCTTCAACGTCAAGCCGAAGGTTGTGAAGTTCACTCAAGCGGAATGCGGAGGCGCCATGTTGGGAAAGTTGCCCAACGTCCTTTGGCTCGAAGGGGCCTTCGTGGACTCCATCAAGGGGTGGCAATCGGGGTGGTTCTACATCACCGAGCCGCGCAAGCCCACATGGGTGGCGGCCCCCGAGTTTAGATCTGGCGTCCCCATGCAGCTCACCTCCTGGAAAGAGAAGGGCTTGTTGTGGGGAAATCCGAAGGAGCTGACGGGACTCCGAGCCTGCATCCAGAAGCTGGTGAGCGGTAAGCTCAGGCTCGTCGACATGGTCCAAGTCATGCTCATTCACCGGATCCTCCCATGCCAAGAACGGGCATTCAATATGTGGGAGTTTAATCCGGAACAGCACCAGGCGCTAAGCGGGCTCTTCAATACGACATACGAAGGCGCCTGGAGGGTGCTGTTTAAGGGCGCCGAAGCCCCCGCATCCGCGACAGAAGATCGCGGATTTCGTTCACAGCATCCGGCTGACGAGGTAAGTGATTCAACCCCTTTACGGAACACTTGTGGTAATCAAATTGATTCTAGAGGGGTTACATTCTTGTCTTTTCCTTTGACAGGAATGGATGGAGAAGGCCAAGCAGGTCATCAGCCCGGCTCCCATGCCAGAAGACCCAGAGAACGCCCGCTTAGCAGGGCTGCTGGTTCCGAGATGGTGGCCGCGGGGACTGGAAAGAGTTCCCGCAATCAGGCGTCTGACGACGAGGCGTACTCCTCCCCTGAAGACGAGGAGGAGGAGGAGTACTCTCTCCCAGACGAGGGAGAGAAGAAGAGGAAGGCTTCCCCAATAGGGGAGGCCGAAGGGTCCAAGAGGGGGAGGACTATCCCCCCGGACAGTTTCGCCAACACCACCGTTGGCGAGGATGAGTGGCCTCCAAGGGCCAGGCGTCCGGCAAGATCGTAAGTATCCGGATCCTTTATATGCAATTTCTTTCGGGTCGCGTAGTGTCCTTAATGCCGCATTCTGTCTGTAGTCCGGCTGATGACGATCTCCCCGACTCATCGAGTGGGTCGTTGGCCCCGTCGGATGTGGATTCACTTCCGACTGCCTCTACCCCACGCGCCGACGAGGACGCCGAGGTGGGATCCCAGAGAGGGACCCATCAGGAGGAGGCTCCGGAGGCACCGTCAGGCAGCCTCCCGGACTTTGCGCCGGACTATACATCGAAACCTGCAGTGGTTCCAGAGTCCGGCAAGCGGCCCCTTCAAAAGAAGGGCAAGACCGTGACACCGGCGACCTTCGTCCAACCGGAGGCACCGGATAACTTGCTGGAAGCGCTTAAAGGCGCTTCCATCGAGGAAGAACACCGCACTATCATGAGTGCGGTGATTCAAAAGGTTCAGCTTGCTAAAAGCGGGCTGACCGAAGCCTGCAGCAGCCTTCTAACAGGCTTTGAGGTAAGAAGTTAAAATTATGTAATGTAATATCGCATAGACAGTAGCCCCTGATGCTTAGTTCGGTGTTCGGAAAAGAAAAGCCGGACTAAGGATCTAACAAGATATACGCAGGGTTGCTTAAAATATGTCAATATGGGTTTGCAGGCTGCGCTGCTGACCTCTGCCGCACTATCGGCGGTGGTCGATGTGTTGAAAAAGGATCTCGAGCGGTCCGAGCAAGAGCTCGGCCATGCCAAGAAGCAGCTCGAGGACAAAGAAGGTGAGTCACACCTCTTTTAAATGGTTACCTTACAGAAAAGGATTTTGGTTGCAATAAAATTAACAAGGATAATATGGGTATTGCAGGGGCCACGAACGAGGTGGCAGCCCTGAAGGAGGCTGTGTCCGCGGCCGAACGCAATGCGGCCGCGGAGCGGGAAGAGCGAGAGAAGCAGGAGGCATGGGTGGCGGAAGTACGGCAAGAGGTCCAGGCTCTCATGGAGAAACATGAGAGTTTGGAGCGTGACTCCAAGACTCGAGAGTCTGAGCTTGCCTCGGCTCTCGAAAGTGCCAAGTCCGCCAAGGCCGAGGCCCATAAGGCCCTTTAGGAGGTTGAAGATGTAAAGAAGATAGCGGCGGGTAAGGCATTTTTCATGCAAAGCAAGCATGTTAATGTAAAATACCTGACACTTACCCGCATTCAGAGCTCTCTAGGGGTGTTTGCAGATCTGCCGCGTAGTGCGTCCGATGCCACCGCATTCTATCGTGGCGAGGAGGGGAGCTTGATGCAAAAAGTCTTCTGGTCTCATTACACTGAGGCCGGACACCCGGTGCCCCCAAGCGACCAGCTGAAGCAGCTGGTCGAACTCCACAAGGTAGCTGAGGAGGCCATGAAGGGCCTTATAGTCCGGCTGTGGCCTGGACAGGCCATGCCTGGGAGCTACTTTGGCCTCGTGCGGCGGCTGGTGGATGCATGCCCCTGGGTGGAGGTCATCAAGCGCTCCGCCTGTATTGAAGGTGCTCGTCGGGCCCTTGCCCGCACAAAGGTGCATTGGGGCAGGTTGGATGCGGAGAAGCTTCTCATGGACCCACCGCCACTGGGCAAGGAGTATCGTACGCCTGAAATGTATTATAAAACTGTCCTGAAGGGAGCCCGCGATATTGCGGATGAGTGCCCCAGAAATGTAATCTTTGAGTAGACTCGCTATCTATTATCCTTTGCGCTGAGACTTTGTTCATGTGCGCATTAAGCAACGCTTGTTTAATTTAAAATATTACCTTCTGTGCGGCCATGTATAAAATCTGAGAGATGGCAAGTCGTTGGCTTCAGCCCCCAAGCCACGAGTGCTGGGGTGTTCGGGATAACCTTGAGCGCTCTTGTTCCCATTTTTGGGTCCATCTAGGGAGGCGCTCAACACAGCGAACAAGGCAACCGGACTTATAATGCTTGAACACTCTCACTTAGCCATAGAATTCTATAATTTTAAATTTCGGCGAAGCCCCTGGTATTTGGAAGGCCGAATCCGGGGCGCTATCCACGCCTTCGTCGGACATTGTCCGGAACTTCGCTCGAAGCGGCATGAGTCTTTAAGGACCCGAAAAAACCTCTCGAACAGCGACCAGTCTCTCGCCTTATCATGCCAGTCAGTTTTAGCTTTCTCCACTGAGGCGCTCGCCCGGCTCAACCGGGGCGCAATCGCAGTGGTTCTCCCAGTGCCACCTTAGCCGACAGAACGGAACGTAAGGCACCAAAACGTGGGAGCCGGGCAAACCCAACTATTGACCCAAGACATGAATCGGAGCCGATTCATATAATGCTATAAGTTCGGGGTGCCGCACTTGTGAAAGTGTTCGGACTTATCACACCATAATGCGGGGAACACAAGCCCCTGGTGTATTCAGCCGTACCAAAGTGTACGGGTGCAAGATGTCGTGTAATGAACATATATATATATAAGGTAATGTAATTGCAGCCGAAAAGTGCTGCATTATTTATTAAAGGAAGTCTGCTATAAGTGCGGACTGATACAAATAGTGCGGTAAGCAAGGGATTTGGACTAAGTAAACATGTCCCCCTCCAGGGGTGAGCCGCGGATTTGGCGTATATAATCGAATTTAATGCTCGAAATTGAGACCACCTGAGTGTTCGTCGCAGCCTTCTTTCGTCCCTGACTATTGCATCACAAGTTCGGCAGGTTCGCCGCCGGACAGGGCCTCTGGTTACCGGAGTCCTGTGTACATAAAGAAGGAAAATAATAAATAAAAAGGGGGCACACTTGCGAGCCCCTGGTGTGGTCGAACCGCACTCTGGGTCCATTGCGATCGTGCCCCTTCCCCTGCGCCCATGGTATCTCCAAAGCGTAATGATGTATGCGGAGTGTTATTCTTGCGATCATGCGCG
This sequence comes from Triticum timopheevii, assembly GCA_963921465.1. NCBI lineage: Eukaryota > Viridiplantae > Streptophyta > Magnoliopsida > Poales > Poaceae > Triticum > Triticum timopheevii. The sequence continues at coordinate 120,152,521 of OY997274.1, forward strand.
GGCGGGGGTCGGGGCCGCATTGCTACGCGTGCTCTGATCGCGCCAGGTGGTCTTGGTTGGTATTGCTTCGGGCGCGTTTTGCTGTATCCGGCCATTTAATGGCCGGACTCGAGAATTGCCTTAAGAGGCTGCTCTGTACTTCTGCCGCGAGAGCCGCTGTATGTTCCTCCGTTCGGAGGGAGCGTTCTGTATTCCCGTTGACCATGATGACCCCACGAGGGCCTGGCATCTTGAGCTTGAGGTATGCATAATGCGGCACCGCGTTGAATTTGGCAAACGCGGTTCGTCCGAGCAGAGCGTGATAGCCGCTGCGAAACGGGATTATGTCGAAGATTAACTCCTCGCTCCAGAAATTGTCCGGGGATCCGACGACCACTTCCAGTGTTACTGAGCCTGTACAGTTGGCTTCCACACCAGGTATGACACCTTTAAAGGTTGTCTTTGTAGGTTTAATCCTTGAGGGGTCTATGCCCATTTTGCGCACTGTATCCTGATAAAGCAGGTTCAGGCTGCTACCGCCGTCCATCAAGACTCTTGTGAGGTGAAATCCATCGACGATTGGGTCTAAAACCAATGCGGCGAATCCGCCATGGCGTATGCTAGTCGGATGGTCTCTTCGATCGAAAGTGATCGGACAAGAGGACCATGGATTGAACTTCGGGGCGACTGGCTCCATCGCATAGACGTCCCTTAGTGCGCGCTTCCTCTCCCTCTTGGGTATATGGGTTGCGTAAATCATGTTCACCATCCGCACTTGTGGGGGAAAACCCTTCTGTCCTCTACTGTTCGGCGGTCAGGTCTCCTCCTCGTCATCGTTGTTTAGCCCCTTGTCATTGTTTTCGGCGATGAACTTGCCTGCCTGTTTGAACACGCAGCAATCTCTATTAGTGTGATTGGCTGGTTTTTCAGGGGTGCCATGTATCTGGCATAAGCGGTCGAGTATTCGGTCCAAATTGGACGGACCCGGAGTGGTTCTTTTGAATGGCTTCTTCCGTTGACCGGGTTTAGAGCCTCGGAATCCGGCGTTGACTGCCATATCCTCCTTGTCGTCGCTGTTAATGCGGCGTTTGTTTTTGTTTCGACGTGACCTGCCGTTGTTGTCCTTAGTATCCGGACTGCCAGAATTTTTACGGAGATTGTTGCTGCGAGCTAGCCAGCTGTCCTATCCCGCGCAGAAGCGGGTCATTAATGATGTGAGGGCTGCCATAGATTTCGGCTTTTCCTGTCCCAGGTGTCGGGCTAGCCATTCGTCGCGGATGTTATGCTTGAAGGCTGCAAGGGCCTCTGCATCTGGACAGTCGATGATTTGATTTTTCTTCGTCAAGAACCGTGTCCAAAATTGTCTGGCCGATTCGTCTGGCTGCTGAATGATGTGGCTTAGGTCATCGGCGTCTGGTGGTCGCACATACGTGCCTTGGAAGTTATCAAGGAATGCGGCCTCCAGGTCTTCCCAACACCCAATTGACTCTGCAGGCAAGCTGTTAAGCCAATGCCGAGCTGGTCCTTTAAGCTTGAGTGGGAGATACTTGATGGCGTGGAGATCGTCGCCGCGGGCCATATGAATGTGGAGAAGATAATCCTCGATCCAAACCGCGGGGTCTGTTGTGCCATCGTAGGATTCAATGTTTACGGGTTTAAACCCTTCGGGGATTTGATGATCCAATACTTCGTCAGTGAAGCATAGTGGGTGTGCGGCGCCTCTGTATTGAGCAATATCACGACGCAGCTCGAGAGAGCGCTGTCTGCCATATTTGGCCCGGCCGGGGTTATTATATCCGGTACGACGGTATTCGTCATGGGTTGTGGGGCGCCCACGTGATCCATAGATGGATCTGGATTGCCTTGCTTTGTCCTCCAATATATCTCGCAAGTCCGGCGCGTTCCCTCTTGGCTTCGTACTTTTGGAGCGATGCCAGGGTACTGTCTTGGCTGGGGGCCTGGATGCCTCTCTGTCACGACCGCGGGGTGGTCGGTCAACCATATCGTGCGCTGGTGATGGAGGTATGTATGCTTCCTCCTCTAATCGGGGGAGCAGCTTGCGTCTTGGATAGCTTCTAGAGGGACGTTCGAGTTTATACTCTTCGGCCGCGAGGACCTCGGTCCATCGATCGGCCAGCAGGTCCTGATCAGCATGAAGCTGCTGCTGCTTTTTCTTTAGGCTGTTTGCCGTGGCGATAAGCCTGCGTTTAAAACGCTCTTGTTCGACGGGATCCTCGGGCACGACGAATTCGTCATCGTTGAGGCTTGCCTCGTCTTCGGAGGGAGGCATATAGTTGTAATCCTCAACCTCTTCGTCCGCCGCCCTCTCCTGAGGGCTTGCTTCTGCATCCTCCTGCGCTGAGTCTTGCTGGAGGGGGTTGTCTTCGGCACTTTCTGGGGTGTTATTATCTCCTGTGCCGGATTCTCCATTCTTGCTATGGCGGGATTTAGAGCGGCGCCGCTGACGCCGGCGCTTGGGCTGTTTCTTTAAAGAATCTGCCTCCGCTGTTCCCTCGCCGTCCCCATCTTTTGGGGTATCCACCGTGTATATGTCATATGACGAGGTGGTCTTCCAGTGCCCTGTAGGCGCTGGTTCCCGTTCGTCTCTGGCATCATCATCCATAGCGTCGATGTCTTCGGAGTCGTAGTCTAGCATGTCGGTTAGATCGTCGACAGTGGCTACAAAGTGGGTGGTGGGTGGGCTCTGAATTTCTTCGTCGTCCGCATCCCAACCATCCTGGCCATAGTCCGGCCAGGGCTCTCCTGATAACGAGAGATGCTTTAGTGAATTCAGGATGTCTCCAAAAGGCGAGTATTGGAAGATGTCCGCGGTAGTGAATTCCATAACCGGCGCCCAATCCGATTTGATTGGTAGGGGCGTGGGAGGTTCAGAGTCCGGCAAGGAGTCCGGCACCTCGGAATCACGAGTTTTGCGAGGGACAAGATTAGTGTTCGGCTCCATCGCCGTAGCAGTTGAAGCCCCCGAGGCGGCATCCATCCACCGATCCTCTATCTGGGCAGTCCGCTCCGGACCAACGGCCGGAGCGGATTCGTGTGCGGCCACCAAGGCACTGTTCGGCGGCAGAGCTAGATCATGCCCATCGCAACAGTGCGGCGCGCTTGGCTGTGGCTCGGGTCCATCGAAGATCAAGTCCCCATGGACATCGGCCGTGAAGTTTAGGCTTCCGAATCTGACCTGACGGCCAGGGGCGTAGCTTTCGATCTGCTCCAGATGGCCAAACGAATTAGCCCGCAGTGCGAAGCCGCCGAATACGAAGATCTGTCCAGGGAGAAAAGTCTCACCCTGGACAGCGTCATTTGTTGAAGATGCCATCGGGCCTATCAGTGACGACACAGAGGAACTCTCAATGAAAGCACCAATGTCGGTGTCAAAACCGGCGGATCTCGGGTAGGGGGTCCCGAACTGTGCGTCTAGGCGGATGGTAACAGGAGACGAGGGACACGATGTTTTACCCAGGTTCGGGCCCTATCGATGGAGGTAAAACCCTACGTCCTGCTTGATTAATATTGATGATATGGGTAGTACAAGAGTGGATCTACCACGAGATCAAGGAGGCTAAACCCTAAAGCTAGCCTATGGTATGATTGTTGTAATGTATGTTGTGTCCTACGGACTAAAGCCCTCCGGTTTATATAGACACCGGAGGAGGCTAGGGTTACACAGAGTCGGTTACAATGGTAGGAGATCTACATATCCGTATCGCCAAGCTTGCCTTCCACGCCAAGGAAAGTCCCATCCGGACACGGGACGGAGTCTTCAATCTTGTATCTTCGTAGTCTTGGAGTCCGGCGGATGATGATAGTCCGGCTGTCCGGACACCCCCTAGTCCACGATGTCAAGGATTCAAGCTATCCCATATACAATTCCCTTTGTCAATCGGTACGTTACTTGCACGAGATTCGATCGTCGGTATCCCAATACCTCATTCAATTTTGTTACCGGCAAGTCACTTTACTCGTTCTGTAATGCATGATCCCGTGACCAACTATTTATTCACATTGAGCTCATTATGATGATGCATTACTGAGTGGGCCCAGAGATACCTCTCTGTCATACGGAGTGACAAATCCCAGTCTCGATTCGTGCCAACCCAACAAACACTTTCGGAGATACCTGTAGTGCACATTTATAGCCACCCAGTTATGTTGTGACGTTTGGTACACCCAAAGAATTCCTACGGTATCCGGGAGTTGCACAATCTCATGGTCTAAGCAAATGATACTTGGCATTAGGAAAGCTTTAGCAAACGAACTACACGATCTTGTGCTATGCTTAGGATTGGGTCTTGTCCATCACATCATTCTCCTAATGATGTGATCCCGTTATCAATGACATCCAATGTCCATAGTCAGGAAACCATGACCATCCGTTGATCAATGAGCTAGTCAACTAGAGGCTCACTAGGAACTTGTTGTGGTCTATGTATTCACACATGTATTACGGCTTCCGGTCAATACAATTACAGCATGAACAATAGACAATTATCATGAACAAGGAAATATAATAATAACCATTTTATTATTGCCTCACAAAGTCCTACTAGGACTCCACTCCTAGTAGTATTCGTCCCCCCTTTTTTCCTTCTCATGGAGGTGGAAAGAGGGAAGGAGAGGGAGAGGGGGAAAGGAAAGGGGGGCCGCGCCCCCTTCCCCTGTCCAATTCGGACAGCCCATGGGATGGCACCCCTTGTGGGCTCCCCGCTCTCTCCCCTATGGCCCATGTTGGCCCATTACTTCCTCGGGGGGTTCCGGTAACCTCCCGGTACTCCGGAAAACATCCGAAACTTACCGAAACCATTTCGGTGTCCGAATGTAACCTTCCAATATATCAATCTTTACCTCTCGACCATTTTGAGACTCCTCATCATGTCCGTGATCTCATCCAGGACTCCGAACAACCTTCGGTCACCAAAACACATAACTCATATAATACTAATCGTCATCGAACATTAAGCATGCGAACCCTACGGGTTCGAGAACTATGTAGACATGACCGAGACATCTCTCTGGTCAATAACAAATAGCGGAAACTAGATGCTCATATTCGTTCCCACATATTCTATGAAGATCTCTATTGGTCGAACCGCAATGTCAATATAGTTATTCCTTTGTCATCGGTATGTTACTTGCCCGAGATTCGATTGTCGGTATCTTCATACCTAGTTCAATCTTGTTACCAGCAAGTCTCTTTACTCGTTCTGTGGTGCATCATCCCACAACTAACTCATTAGTCACATTGCTTGCAAGGCTTCATATGATGTGCATTACCGAGAGGGCCCAGAGATACCTCTCCGATACTCAGAGTGACAAATCATAATCTTGATGTATGCCAACCCAACAAACACCTTCAGAGATACCTGTAGAGCATCTTTATAATCACCCAGTTATGTTGTGACATTTGATAGCACACAAGGCATTCCTCTGGTGTCCGGGAGTTGCATAATCTCATAGTCGGAGGAATATGTATTTGACATGAAGAAATCAGTAGCTATAAAACTGAACGATCATTATGCTAAGCTAATGGATGGGTCTTGTCCATCACATCATTCTCCTAATGATGTGATCCTGTTCATCAAATGACAACACATGTCCATGGCTAGGAAACATAACCATCTTTGATCAACGAGCTAGTCAAGTAGAGGCATACTAGGTACACGGTGTTTTGTCTATGTATTCACACATTATCAAGTTTCCGGTTAATACAATTCTAGCATGAATAATAAACATTTATCATGATATAAGGAAATATAAAATAACAACTTTATTATTTCTTCTAGGGCATATTTCCTTCAGGGATTGACATGCAATGGATGTACTAGAGCTATAAGTGTATGAAAGATCAATATGAAACTAAGTGGGTGTGCTTCAACTTGCTTGCTCATGAAGACCTCGGGCATTTGAGGTACATCATTGGAATATACAAGACAAGTTCTATAATGAAAAATTCCCACTAGTATATGAAAGTGATAACTCAGAAAGATTCTCTATATGAAGAACCTGGTGCTACTTTGAAGCACAAGTGTGGTAAAAGGATAGTAACATTGCCCCTTCTCTTTTTTTCTCTCATTTTTTTAGAACAATATCATGAACTCATCTCAACATGACCCATGAACTATTTAATGCCCGTGGGGGAGCGAGCTAAGCAGGCCACAACCCAACCCATGATCGGTAAGTCAGTAAAGCGGTACACCATGTTTTAATTGTAGCCGTTGGACCTCGATCCGATGACCGACACCTTTTGTGAATTGAATCCAAATTTTCTGGGTCATGTGAATATATGGATAGAGCCTGGCTTTAATTCTGGTAAAATAAAAAAGCAATGAGCTTAACTTCCTAGTTGGAATGATCCCCGCTCTAATTAGGCCGTCAAAAATAGAGTAGTGTCGTAGATCTGATCTCAACCATCACTCTGGAATTGCCATTTTCTATTGAAATTCATCAACAGTCGTGCCTGACGCCCCTCTCCCACCCTGCTCTCTCTCTCACACACACACTTCCATGCGGGGCCCTCCTAATAGGGTTATCACTAACCTCCCACGCAGCGAACGTCACCCATATCTAATGTACGATATGATCCCGCGCATGACAGAGGTAGTTGACTTGTCCTTTAAATAGAGCCCGCCGCCCTCATAACTTCGTCCCTGCTCACACCCCTAATCGCCGCGAGGCTGTCCCATATTTAACCCAATGCCATCGCCTCTGTTGCAATCACTGCCTATCAAATTCCGGCAGCCGAGACCACGACTTTCCAGAAAAGAGTCACATGCCATAAAACCCTAGCCACCAAAGGTGATCCAACGAGAGGATAGAATGGCTGCCTCGGACTCTAGCGTCACACGCATTCCACCTTCTTCGACTACTACGGTGGCGGCAGGATGGAGCGGAACCCTAGAACCATGTTTCACATGTGTCCATTAGTCTTGGTGTCTCAGTTAGGTGTCTGATTGTTCATACCTTCAGCTTAAATGATGGTGATGGCGGTGCTAGATAACTTTCCTCGAGACCCAGATCTAAGCGGTGGTTCGCTCGGCTATCAGTGTTGAATCTAGGAGATTGTCTATGTGATCTCGGGGTCCTTCATGTCTTGGGGGCGCTTTTCGTGTCTTCATGTTGGTGCTGAGGTAATGATCATGTTATTCATACTTTTTTGTGATGGTGGTGTTGCGGGCACTGGTGTTGACAGCAGAATGATGGCCCTTGGGACTGAGGTGGTGTTCCCTCATGTTTTTGCGGCAAAGATGAAGTTGTGGTGTTGTTTCTCCCCTTGGTTGTCTCCCTGACGCGACATGTTGCTCTCTGGGTGTTGTTGCTCCAACTCTGATGTAGCTGTGTTTTCTCTGTCGTTGTTGAGAATGCTGAAAGTTTTATTCAGAAGATGGTCATTCTTTGGGATTTCTGATCTACGCAAAGACTTCTACAATAGTGGCTTATTCTCCCGGGCGTTGGTTCAGCTAGATCTTAGCACAAGGACATCCCTGGCCACATGATACAACATTATACATGCTCTGGCAATGGGGCAACAACAATAGTGTTGTTTCATCTCATGTTGAAGATTGAGTTTTTCTAGCTCTTGAAGGACCAGATTATAGTTTCCAACAATATCTCGTATCATTGGAAATCTTTTTACTACAAAGTCTAGGGCTCAATCTATGCCTACTAATAAAAGAAATAGGTATTCTTATTCCGTCATGCTATTTCATAGAAAACCCCCTAATGTTTCTGACATGAAACCCGCAGTACATATCAAATGTTTTTTAAAACACTCATGTCTTCTAAACCGTAACTCCAAATTTAACATGTTATATATGGAATTTGGTTAAAAAAATATATAGATTCTGAATATGATGTTATTTTACCTGTTAATCATTTAAAAAATATTATATAGGGTGCAATCTCAATCAATAGTGCATTATCCATCTTTGTTTCATATCGGTACTATTCCGTATTGTGGATGAACATCTCAGCAAAATCAGGATTAGAGACAAAATAGAAGATCACTTTCCCGTTTCTTTGTACATATTAAATCTACACGCAAACCGCATTTAAATAGAAGACATGTGGAATCTTGAACTTGCGCCTTTGTAGGCAAAGATCATCTTTGTTTGGGCTGTAGCTACAAATACTCAAATTATAGAGCTTTTTTTATAAATTAAGAGCGTGTGGTATTCTTTACTCCTATTGCAACGCACGGGCCGTTTTGCTAGTTGATAAAAAAATAATATAGGTAGAAGCCCAACAGGGTGATGAGCTACCCATAACATGTTCTCTAGTCTTAGTTAGCAAACGACAACAGTACTTGGTACGTTCATGACACCTCTCAGCAGAGCCAGATCCTATTCGCCACCTTAAGCGCCGCTTGCTACGTTTTTTCCCATCAAAATGGGCCGACCCATCTAAGCATGTAAAGAGCAATCTCATCCTAGATTTTGGAAGCTCATGAAAGCTTCTGATTGTTTTGTTTTCGTTTATGTTTGTAGTATTTCTGGACTGTTTTTTGTTTGTTTTCCTTTTCACTATTTATTTTTTTTCTTTTTTTCAAATGCGAGATTTTTGAAATTAAAAATAAAAAATCAACTTAATGAACTTTTCTCAAATTCATCAACTTTTTTCGTTTTAATAAACTTTTTCCAAATTACTGAACATTTTGAATTCAATGACCATTTTCAAAATTAGTATTTGTCTATTAAAATTTCCAGCTTTTTCTCAAATTTATGATATTTTTCCATTTTTTGGTTATATTTTTTCAAATTCGTGCTTTTTTTCAATTTATGAACTTTTTTGAATTAGTAAACATGTTTCAAAATTTAAATATTTTAAATATCCTTGAGTCTTTCCCATTTTTCAAAATTTGAATTTTTTTTACTATCTTGCACTTTTTCAAATTTTATGAATGTTTTCCATTTTTTTAATTTTGTTCCGTATTTATAATTATTTAAAGTCAACGGTCAAAGCTGTTAGCGGTCAACAGTTCAATGATCGAGCTGTCAACCCTGAAAACCAAGCGAGGGGGAGCGAGGAGTGCTGGGCTCCTTGCTGGGCCGGACCACTTGTGTAGCGCGTGAGCACCGCTGCGCTTACCTGGTGCAGAAGGCGGGAATTAGGAGGTCTCCTCGCCGGAATATATTATTCTTGGCACGCAACGAAGCATAGAGTCAACACAGTACGAATTATGCACCCATTCGCAGTAGCGGGATTGACATTCTGGTGCGACTTTGTTTTTTTGGCTGACATCTTTTCTTGTGGCAGCTCGCGTTTTGTGACGGTTTTACGTTTTGTCACAAGTTTTCGTTCGTTTTTTTATATTTCGGTGTTTTCTGTTTATTTTATTCAGGTTTTCACTGAATTTTCTTCCCCCCTTATTTCCTTCTGTTTTTTCTCTTTTGGTTTTCAAAGTACATGATCATTTTTTAAAATTTGAGAACATTCTTCAAATTTCATGAAAGTTTTGAACCCTTAAATATTTTTAGAAATTTGTGAATATTTTTCAAAATCCCTGAACATTGTTATGATTCATAAACATTTTTTAAATCTGTGGATTTTCTAAATACATGACCATTTTTAAAAATTGTTATGATTTTTAAAATCATTAACGTTTTTAACAACAAACTCCTATAAAGCTCTGCGTTATTATTATTAATGAAAAAGACTTACATTAGGGGGATATCCCCTACTGTTTTTGTTCAAAGAGAAATGTTTTTAAAATCCTTAAACATATTTTCGGCATTTTCAAGACCTTTCAAGGAAACTGAAGTCGTCTTTTTCCCGAGCCATGCTGGTTTTCATAGGGGCGAGCCACACAAATAAAAAAACTAAGTAGCAGAGTGAGACGAGCGAGCGAAGTAAGCGCTATTGGATGATGAGTGGGATGCATTCGGGCCGAATCAATATGGAGCGAACGACTGCTCCGAGCTGATGTCAACGGGTCACGTGTGTGGAGATTCGTGCCAGGTATCCGACGGCTAAAAGAGAGTTCCCAAACTGACATGTGGCACTTATCATTGAGAGCAACTAATTGACGAGCGCTCGTTCAGGAGGCTTTCCAAGGAACACTTGGGGCGGGCTGAGAGCGCAATACTTGGTGCGATCTCAACCGCCGTCGCCACGTGTTGCGCTTTGGGTGCTCCCTTCGATTTTTTCGCACGAGTTTTCGGCTTTTTAGATGGTTTATTTTTATTTTTTTGACTTTCCGGTTTCACTGGTCTTTCTTAGCTTTTTGACAAAGCAATTAGAAAAAAATATGTGAAGAAACATGTTTTTTTTTACTTCCCCAAGAGACACGGTTTTGATTTCACGAAAGGCACTGTTTTGCTTTCGCGAGAGGCACGGCCATGCCTCGCGAAAATGAAAAAAACGCATTTCTTGAAAAAAATCCTTCCGCGCAAGGCACGACCGTGCCTCTCAAAAACGGATTTCGAAAAGGGAAAAAACTATGCTCCTGGTGTGGTTTTTATGTCCGTTTTTTTTCATGAAAATAAAAGTTCATGAAAACATATCAACATGAGATCTAGTTTTGAAGATCTCAACACGAGGAATCGAAAAGTGAAAACGGTTCGAGATCTGGACGCATAGTTTACGAGATAAAATGTTTTGGATAAGCGGATCTTAAAAAAAAGGAAACTTGGAGATTGCGATAAGTGGCGCACTTGCAGCATGCCACTTTTTTTTAACTAATAAGACTTTATTCATCAAATAATAGCCAAGTCATTTACAATGGAGTGAGAAATAAAGTCAGGGATAAACGATTCCTAGAAAATAGAAGAGTTATCACTAAAGGATTTTTGCGCTAACTTGCGTGCCACATCATTCGCCTCGCGTAAGCAATGTGAGTATTGAACGCTAGCAAAATCCAAAGCTAGCTGCTTATACTCTGCCACCATAACCGCATCAAGTCCAGCATGAGCATTCGGATTTTGTACTGATTCGACCACAAAGCTGTTGTCTGATCCAATTAGGACCTTATTGCATCCAATCTTCCCCGCTAAGTATAGGTCATTACGGATTGTCGTTGTCTCTGCTGAGTCAACAGTGCTAACCTGAGGGATGTATCAAGCTGCTGCAACGATAAACTTCCCTCGACTGTCGCGGGCGATCGCACCTGTTGCTCCTGACAAAGTTTCAGCTTGGAAGGCCACTTGTCATAACAAAGGAAAATGAAAGTGATCTTTAAAAGGAAGTACCCCTCAATTAATGATTTCGTTTATCATTGGGATGAAAAAAACTAAGTGGCGGAGCGAGACGAAAGAGAGAAGCAAGCGCTATTGGGCCCAACCCACCACGCGTTAACGGAGGAAATTCGTCGCGCAAGGCATCGAAACGAGACGCGAGGCAGGGCCCAACGGCCTCCTTCCATTTGAACGGACTCGGTCAGTCAGCGATAGATTTTAAAAAAAATCGACAAGGACTTGGTCAGCGACGTCGACAGCACACTGAGAGCAAGTACAATAGAGCTGAGTCAGCTGGCTATAAGAAATAAATTAGTATATTCTTACTTAGTTGGAGGAAAGAGAAGAAGAGAGAGAAGGTAAGCGGGCTCTTGGTGAAGAGCCAGCTCTAGCACGTGCTCCTAGGCACTTTGTGAGAGTGAAAGGTGGGCCATATAATAAAAAAATAGTACACTTTTTTAATCAACTATTATACATATTGGCTATAAGATGGGTTATAGATGACATGGCAATAGCTTATAGCCAGCAGTTGGCTATACTATTAACCATGCTCTGACTGGTGGCTGCTAGCGCTAGCACCAGTAGTATAGTCCCAGGATCGGAAAAGTGGCGCCCAAAGCATCGTGCGTTCACTCTACACGGTCGGGTCAAACGCCAAAAGGTCAGACCACCAGTAGTAGTACACACGGACGGGTTTTCAGCCAGCGTCACTCCCTATCCACGTCGCCCTCACTGACTCGCGCAGAGTTCGCTTCAAAATCTCACTGATCGAGCCGAAGACGAGGAAAATTCTCCCGATTCAGACGGCTACCAGCTTCTCCAGGTGGCCGGCGAGGCGGCGACTGCTCCCCCAAAAGCTTCTGTTTGTATCTACACGTACTTGTGCGGGTGGAAGAGTACGAAAGGAACAGCCCCTCGTCTTGGATCTGACCGCCACTCGTGGATTAACAATGAGACTTTGCTCTAGCAATTCACGCGGTGCTGGGGCTGGGGCTTCTGTGGCAATGACGATGGGGTTGAGCGATGTCGGAGTCACGGCAATGGTTGAAGTAGTTGGTTCGGTCTTCTTCGGTGTGTCCATGGACATGCGGCGGCGGGGATGAAGACAGCCATCCGGTGATCTGTTCAGTGATCTTCGGTGGCGTCGACCTTGCATAGTTCTACTGTATAGCTCTTTGTCAGAGTCAGAGTTGTGTCGCCCTCGTCGCGAGTGACAGAGTGCTTGGCATGGACTTCATGTGACTCCACACATCTTCTACGGGGTGGGTTGGATTGGCAGTCGTCTGGTGTGAAGTTAGAGTCACTTGCTAATAGAGAAGGGACGGTTATAACGCTTGCTAATTTGCTAGCTCGATGAGACATTATTTATACGATTTTGCTAAAGCACAACTAGATGTGCCATAAGTATTGCACATCTAAATTCTATACCATTGAATCTTATGTGAAAATTCGTGTGGATATGTTTATTTTTCTTTTTTCTTTTTCTTTCTATGCTTGCTTGTGTCACTTACGTGTGCCACATCGAGATGTGTCATAAACAAACCCTTACGTACCATTTGTATATTTGTATGGATTATCTTCTTTGTGCCCCTCAATTTTTCACATGTTTTCTGTTAACTAACCGGATAAGTATCTTCTTCTTAATTAACGGATGAAACCAATCTTTGACCTTCGTTTAAAAAATAAAATATATAAATAAAGACGAAGTGACCAAAATTGCATTCCAGAAGTTCTCATCCATGGCGACAAGGAAAGAAATCAAATCAACAATTCTGCATGCACGAGGCATGAGTTCGTGCGTGCAATCCAATGCAACTGCGACGGAGCTAAGGCACGGACGCCGTGCAGGCATCACCGCGGCCTCCGCTTCTTCCAGAGGTAGATTATCAGAGAGAACCCGCCGCCGCCGTCCCGCAGCTCGGCCTCCTCCGCCGTGACCCACTCGGCCACGGTCGCCACGCTCCCGGCCGACGACGACGCCGCGGATGTCGACGCCACGGACACCGTCGGGGACGAGTCGGAGCCCGTCCTGAACGGGCCGCGCCTCCAAGATCCCTTCATATCGCTCTCGCCGCTGCTGTCGGCATGGCGGCTCCGGAAGGAATTCTGCCTTAACGCGTGCATGCCGACGTCTCCATCCTCCATGTCGTTGTCGTCCACCGGGTTCGCCCCGTCAGTGTCGAAGCGGAGGACGAAGACGGCGGCGGCGTCCGGGGCGAAGAGCCAGCCGTGGAGGTCCCACGTGACGCGGACGGACCGGCCGCCGCGCGGGAGGTCGAGCCTCTCGCTGCCGCGGAACTTCCACCGGAGGCGGCGGACCTGGAGGGCTCTCTTGCCGTCCACGGCCACCCACATGGCCGCCTCCTCCACGGCGACGGACACCTCGTGCTCCTCGCCCGCCACGGCTACGGTGGTGGTGTACGCGCCGCCGCATCCTGGGGGGTAGGCGTTCTCGCGGCGCGAGAGGAGGAGTCCAGCCGACGCCGCCGGCGAAGGCAACGACGACTGGAGGTCGCCAGCGGCCAGGGCGAGCTCGCCGTCGATCGACACGAGCACGAAGTACCCGGACAGCGGCTCCGGCCGGCGCGGGGCGAGGCGGGCGCGCGAGAGGTCCCACGAGAAGGCGACGGAGTGGCCGGACGCGCCGGAGAAGCGCTTGGACCCGCGCCGCCGCCACGGGAGCAGCGGCAGGAGCACGAACCGCGCGGGCGCGGCGGCGCCGGCGAGGCCGATGTCGACGGTCAGGACGAGGCCCAGCGCGGCGCGGGACCACGACATGTTGATCGCGCCGAGGTGCGTCCAGTAGACGGACGTCGCCGAGGAGGCCTTGGCGGCGGAGGAGTCGGCCCGACCGCTGGCGAAGCAGGAGAGTGGCATCTGGTAAGCGCGCTGGACGCGGAGGCGGTGGTGGGATTGGTTTTTGAGTGGACGACTCGGCCGGAGGTGGAGCCGGGAGTTGTTGCGCCAGTGAGCACGTGGCGGCGACTCGATGGGAAAGGGTGCCTGCCGAAGGTTGACGGGATTTGCTTCCATTTTCTTCTTCTTTATTTTGGGTCGCTGTGGCCCGCACGGTACTCTATTGTGTCGTGTTTTTCCTTTTTAATTTCAGGCTTTCTAAAACACCCGGATCGCCTGCTTTCTACGTATTGTTTCTGTCAAGTAATAGTATCTTCATTTTCTAAAAGAGGTAGTAATAGTATGAATCTTCTACCGCTTTGCCATCGCGCGAAATCGCACTCAGACCTCTCGACCGTGTGATTTGCGACGATGCGGAGCGGAGAGCCGGAGACGACGGAGGAGATGAAGAAGGTCCGTGGTACATGAGGAGGTGACGTAGTGATGGCGCCGGTTGTGAATGTGGAAATGAATGTGGGATTTGATCATTTGCCATAGGTTTCGCCACAGTTTTCATCGTCATTTATCTTTTGCATGCCTTTGCTAGAAACTTTACTATTTGCCGTTTTACTTGGTTCACACAATTTTTGTATTGCGTAATTATTTTTTTAGAGGGACTTTCAATCTATTCATCTTCAATCTCGGGAATACAACAAACACCAAAATAATAATAATTACATTCAGATTCGCAGACCGCCTAGCGACGACTATAAGCACTGAAGCGAGCGCAACTAAATTGACTAGCTAAATACCCGGACGTTGCCACCGAGTAGAAAAAATAGTATATGTTGAGGCATCAATGTAGAGGTACCTCTGTTATGAGCATGAGCACGAAGCTAATTCTTTTACCACCTCATGAGAAGAATGAACATCTTTGTCTTTGCCGACCACCATTTAACTACCATAATGAGTCCGACTCAACACTCTTGTTTTGTTTTGAAACAACATCAAATTGCATTCACATTAAAGATGTCAAAATGAACTAAAATATTTTTCATTGTAATATTTTGTTTGGATAAACCATTTGGACCACAATTCACATACATAAATCATATGCATAGCAAGCACATGTCATACATAGATCCATCTGTCACCCACACTTGGTCCAAATTACAAATTTACTCAAATATAACATACTCAAACACAACAGAAGCATTGCTCGCTTCGGCTCCAACCTTTATTCTAGAAAAATCCAGTACTTTCCTTATTATGAAGACAGCACTGCTTGAATTAAATAAGTTTGTACTATACATTGTTCCTGGCATGGCATCTGTAGAAAACACAAATCAATCCCGAAATTTGTAACATAATATATACGAACTTGCTCTGGTTAGTGATTGGTACTCCTGATTTTGAATGGTCACGATATCCAGGATATCATTTTGAACAAAAATTTTGATATTCAAGAGTGGCGAATTATCAATGAAGATGCCATTTTTCTAGGCCAAGATTGATTTGCATGATTGAGATAATCCGAACATCAAACTGAACGGAAGCAACATAAGAATGATACAAGAACTTCCACAAGACAATGATTAATTTTGTTGAGTGAAATGATTTAGACACAAAACTAAATTGAAGCAACAAATGTGCAGCAAGCATAGGAAATAATAGAAGAACTTACACTGAGCAAAGGTCTTCCAGCACTGGTTGTCGCCCTCGACCCACTCCCACAACACGAGGATGGTTCCACTTCCATCATGCATGCCATCGTGGTCTTTGTCTCCATTGGGTGCATCAAAGTTGAGGATCCAAGAACCATATCATAAGATGAGAAAAATCACACTACTGGAGCTACAACACAGGGTTGAGCACGAGGACATGTCCGTCTGAACATCACAACTCATAGGAATTGCCAAATTATTTTTAGACAAGTATTGATTTTATTGTCTGAAGAGTTCACCAAATCCTATATACCTAAGAAGTTCATCCCCACTATCTTATTTATCTTAACATACACCATATCCACCTCATCACATATGTCCCACACATGCCACCTCTCATTTAAATGCACATGCAAGTCATCCACATCATCAAGCATATGCAATCAATCAACTTTTCACTTTTCACCAGATGCCCGCCCTCCACAATCATAAGCACCCATGCGACCATTCAACTTTCCACTTTCTACCATATGCAAGCCCTCCACATCATCAAAGAACATGAAAGCCCTCCACATAATATTTTTTTTCAACAACAAAATAATTGAACATGAATGTCAGAAGACAATTTAACATGCATCCACTCTCCATGTACCTCTAGGTTGAATGTGATGCGGTACTGTTCTTGTGTATTCTAATTTTATTTTTGATAAGTTAATTGCTAAAAATATCGCAGCAAGGCACGGGGCGTTATCTCGTTATTTTAGAGCTAGTGTCACTCTACAACTCCCGTGAACAACCGTAGAAGTACTACCTTATATGTGCACATGGATGCTAATGGGGCATATACCTACAGGCAAATATTATCATTAAAGCATAATGATAAAAACCATTCATATTGGTCCAGTTTAGATAATCTTAAAGAAAAAGGGCACTAAAATCCTAGTTGTGATTATTCACCGAAACACCATATGTCACACTGGTTCATAGTATTTTTCTTTATTCAAGCTCATCCATGGTTTTCCATAAGTGCAACTTCTACTAGTATAACAATCAAAATATGGTTCAGCCTGTCACTGGTCAAAGTGAGTGTTCCTCCTCGTTTTGTAGATTTGTGGTCTCTTCAATTATTTCAGGGTGAGCTGATATCCATAAGTCTCAACTCTCAACTTCACATTCCCGATGCCATTCTAGGATTACCCTGCTTTTCTCCTCGTTTTGCATATTACTAGTTTCATCAATTATTTTCAGGTCATCATATTGTTACGGTAAATGCAGCTAACCCAACAAGACATGACAATTGACATAATGGCATCATGCAAGAATAGAACATAATATAAACTAATTGAAAACAAATGTATTGTTCTCACCCTTCATGTACCGTCTCCTTTCCTTTTCCTGCTACATACCGATCTTCTTAGCCACAAGCCTCCTCATTGTAAAAATGGAGTGACGACATTCATTCAAGAAGCATTTGAAGCGAGCTCTCCAAACAAAATATCTAGTTACCTACAATATAAATATTGGAGATTAAAAATCAGCGGCGCATTGAATTTCTCAATTTGTTTTAGAGCATCTCTGATTCTACCTAGGTGAAGAATTTTTTCACGTAAGTGATTAATTATTAGGGAATATTTCATAGCGAAACCTCATATTTATTTTCTTGTAGCATCTCGTTCATGGTGGGAACGATGAGTGCAACCAACGGTAAAGACTGCAATGAAAATAATTTTAAAATGAACTGCAATGTAGAAGTACAGATATTCCACAATACTTATTCGTGGGCTTGTTAAATACTCATGTGGAAAATAAATCACAGTATCACAACCATTCACCAAAAAATTGAACAAAGCTAGTTACACATTTAGGAACAAACCATTGTCAATGTAAATGTATCGAAGCAAAATCATCTCATTATTTGCGATAAAAAGATCTTTTGTTTACCTTTTTATTTGACAAGAATAGAGCAAGCAAGGGTGTACAAGATAGCATGTTGTTGGAGATTCGCTACAGTGGGGGAGAGAGGTAGTGCTATAGTTGTAATCTGAGTTGTGATGAACCGGCCCGCGTCCCCGATGGCGGCTCACACAGGACGTCCACAAGAGTGAGGTAGCTACCGTGGAGGGGATGCTCTCTTAGAAGGCCTCGAGGTAGGTGCTACAGGCGTCCTGCACGCAACCCTCCAAACCCCGTCGCCAAGAGGTTCTCCATCTCCATGGCCTTCTCATTCATCCATCCTTCCCTCACTTTCAATTTATTACTAATCCGATCTAGAACCAAGTTGACTGCAGGAATCATCGCCGCCTACCCCACACAATTCATGGGTTGTGTGGCTAGCGGGGGTGAGTGGTGGCCGCAGTGGTCGTGGCCAGCTAGGGGAGAACGTGGGATGGCAGTGATCATGGATAGTGAGCAGATGGTCTGCGGCGGCACAGAAGAGAAGCGCATGGAGAAAAGGTATTTGGGATCAACCATGGCACTAGGGAAGGGGATGAGTCTTTTTTGCAAATCATTTTTATCCTCAAACCTGCATGAATGAAAGGAGGGGCGCGTCATAGGACGAAAGGTAAAGGGGACGACGGATGAAACAAAAAAAAAGTGAACTACATAAACCAACTCGCCTTTTAATAGTAGAGAAGAGACCACAAAATTATCCTCCAAATCAACCAATTGATGCTGTCCTCGCCGCCACAACCAGTTGCTCTTCATGTCGTGCTTTGCTGCTAATCATTGTTCTTTGCTCCTCTCACCATCGAGCGCCTCCAAGTCGGGCAACTGCACAAAGCAATGTGTTTGAGGCCGCCATGCCATGAGTACAACAACAATAGACGACGGAGCATCACTTTAGACGAGCTTCTGTAGTCTTCCAATATCAGGGCCATGTTGCCCCTATGGTGGCGCTTAGAGGCCACCTGCTCAGCTCCATCTCCAGCAATCTCATCATCAAAGGTGTAAGGGTTAACACCTTCTAAACTGCGGTTGTTGTTGCTCCTCTCCCCAAGAAGGTGTGCCTATGCCGTCGGCGAGGGCCGGCCCTGAGGAGGGGGGGAGGGGGGCAGGGGGGCCGCCGCCCCAGGCCTTCGATGCATTTGTTTCCTATATATATGTGTGTGATGTTTAACCTGTCGATTGATTCTCCAAAAGGAAACAAAAATTAACTCATTGATTAATTATCGGCTTGTCGCGCGTCATGTAGTCTTTTGGGCTTATACTTTCCCTCCTCAATTGGCAACAAATCAGCCATGCCATTGATGATGGCGCCCCGCCCGCTCGTCTAATCATGATTTTCGGCTGCTGGGCCTCATTAGTGGAACAATGTAATGCGGTTTCCAGATTCATCAATCTTCTCTTCAACGCATAGTTTCACTTTCCTTCACTTTCTATGTTCTTATTAGATCGTTCATTCGTTTCCTGAAGATCCTCGTACATATCTTTTTCTCACTCCTATTTCTTGTATTGATTGGGATTAGAAAAGAGAAACTTCGCCTTTTGTTCGTGAACCTCGTATGCATCAGCAAAATGTTGTGATTACGAATTTTCTACCCATCCAGGTACCTTGTTCCATGCCTTTCATAGCACTTCTTTCTAATTAGCAGTGCCCTTAATTTCTTGTATCATATGTTGTGTGTTGTTTAGCTATATTGCTATTTATTTCACAAGATGCTATCAAGAAAGAATCCATCTGATAATGAGGAAAAAATGTGCATATGAGTTGATTGAGTCCGACATGAGTTGTTAGCATTTTTTTAGAGCAGATACAAGTATTCTACCGATTCCCTGCAAAAAACAGTATTTCTACTGCTAGGAATTCCCATGACTTAGCTTTAGTTCTTGTTCAAGAACAACTAGTGAAAACTTTAGGAAGATAAATTTGAGTAGGCATGTAAGTGTTACTAATTCACTAATATATATATATATATATATATATATATATATATATATATATATATATATATATATATATATATATATGACCCAGTTTAATACTCAAGAAGACAAGACACCACAAATTAATAGTGTACCGAATATTTATTTGCAGTTGAAATAGAAAAATAAATATGCATATGTTTATGTGGCTTCATGGCCCCTCCATGTTGTGTTGCCCTGGGCCCCCGAAATCTTAGGACCGGCCCTGCCGTCGACTCCTGGTGAACTCATATACCCAAGCTACGAACCATGCACCGGGTTAAAGCTCGCCGAGAACACCTCGTACGGCATGCCCAAGAGGAGGCTGAACAAATAGGAAGTCACCATATGAGCAAACCGGTCATTGCACGTCGAGCCCGACCATCGTGCGCAGTGCCGCCTTCTCATCTCTACTTCTTCGCCCTCCTCCAGCACCCTGCTTGGGGAGGTCCACATTTTACATGCTCGCATGGGATCATCGACCTCACCATCCTCATGCTCAATGACAACGACGGCATGTGGGCCGCTCATTTAGTCGAGTGAGCAACAAGGACGATGTGGGTAGAGGCACATCCACCTGTGCTAGAGCAGCAATGGTGGCGGGACCTATGGCTCCGGCTCAGGTCTTCCACGTTGAGATCCCCTTCCTAGCCGCCGCTGCTACCTCTACTCTGCTTGCTAGGATCCCCACACCTCCTCTCCACCTTCTCTATGCTCCCTTCCATCCAACATTTGCATTTCTTGTCCTACAATCCCTTCCTGCATATCAATACAAGCCATGACATGAAGAGATAATATTGTCGGTGAGAGATGGTCTTGTTCGATGCGAGGCTCAGCAGGGCAATAGCATTTTGGACATTTTATAGTGGGTACATCTTGTCAGGAGAAACTCAAGTTTCTGGCGAAGGTGTGGCATAGGATCAGTCATCAATGACAATGAAAATAGGGGCTAATCATCAAAGCACAAAGATATCTAGGGCAAAAAATCAGACCCCCCCCCCCCCCCTCAACAACCGGTTTGGATAGGTAAGAGCAACTCCAACGTCATTCAACTAATGGATGACACCAAATGTCCGCGGACACGTACATGTACAGACGTGTCCGCGGACAGCGGTCAACGAACGCATCCAACCCATCGCACCAAATGTATGTCTTTTCTCCAAAAGAAAAATAGAATAAAACTAAACAAAGTGTACGCCATGCATCATCACTTTGAATCATCAATCAATACCAACTCAACCATACATTTAAATCCTAAAGCGCCGGATGTTCAAAAAGTTTTTAAATTCATTGACCCCAAATTCAACCATACTCCTTGAAAGCTGCCTTCGTCTGAAGCTTCATCTCCGTGAGTTTGAACTTCATAGACACCTTTTGTTGATCCCATTGCTTTGACTATTGAGCTTCATCCAACAATGCATCAATGTGAATGACTTGCCCTTCATCCTTTGTACAACGTGCATGCGCATCCAGACTATATGATGACATGATCAACAAGTTGCAACATTGAGTAAATCAATGAATTGACGACACATGAAGTAACAAGAAGCAAAACTTACTAGCTATATGAGTGGCGCACCATTTCGCCACCTTCTTTCCACTTGTACAATCGCACCATAGTACTTCATGATGGCGCTTTGAATGGTGTACCATCGATGGAGTAGCGACTTTGCATTGCAATCATGGATCACATCAAATTGAAAGGCACACAGTGCTTGTGCTCATGAAACCAAGAATGAATATTTTGCCCAAACATCGTGCCCTTTTGCTTCATGCCTACAAACTCCGCACTTGTGGCCAACCATACATCATACAACAATTCATCCTCCCTCACCGAGTAGCCTGCCATCGTGCTTACTTCATGGTAAACAACTAGAATGTAAAAAATTATTCTCAATGGCATTTGGTCGAACACTTGCTGGGCGTGGTGTCTATGAGGGACAGTGTTAGAAGAGGAGAACGATGACTGGGATGCGGCCGGATCTGACATGCAACAACAACGAAGTACAATACGCCTGGGTGGAGCAGCGACAACCGGTGGGCGCAATACAGAGGGGAGGGGCAAAGTGGGGGAAGAGGGCTCTATGAGAAGGGTTTTGGGTGGACCAGGTGTGCCAGAGTCCGACATGGGCGATGTCCGGACTCCTCCAAATCTCCCACAAGTTTGCTTCCGGTTTGAGAGACTTTCGACATCCAGACAGGGTCGCATACGTTTGATGCACGACGTTGAATAGGCAAAAGTGTTCGGGCTGTGTGATCTAGACATTTAGGGGCGATTTGATGAACCAAGTTGGAGTTGGCCTGATAGGACAATGGATGGAAGTTGACCTGAAGGTTGAAGACGAAGATAGGTCGTCTAATCGATTGTGACTAAGTTTTGTTGGACTTTTAGATGGTTGTTGTTTAGTTAGTTCTTATCTTCTAAGAGGATAATAATTTATTTTGATACTTAGACTACTAGTAAGCTTGCACGTGCAACACACGTCTGAGTTAATGCGCTTCTCAAAGATACATCTATTCCCAAACAAATATAGTTGTTGATGGTAGTGTAAGAAAATGACACACACAAAAAGTCAAGGTAACGTTCATCATATAGGCTCTAAACCATGTTTTCAGGCCCTTACATCTAGCGAGAGTTAGGTTTAAGGTTGTTGAATTTCATTTTTTTTTCATAATTTATCTCCACATAAACAGAGATCATTGATGGTGCTTTCAAAAACTCTGAACATTCAGGTTAATCACAAACTACATAAAATAGATATGTGTGAACACCATGTATTTTTGGATCAATGTTGCAACTTGCAAATTGCAAGTTATACTTTTCCTCCCCAAGAGAATTTACAAAGGTATGCTTAGCAAGGGAGCATCAATGTTTGATTTTGTCAGATGGCAAGAAGGCACTCATACATTTTCAAGGCAATATTATTTCCAACCAAACGTCACGCATGGCTTCTTATACCCAGGAGATGAATTTATCCAGATAATCTTTTAGACCATCCACCACTTTGATTTGCCTGCAATTGCAATTCCAGTATGTATACTATTGAACAGGGTGCACATGCATCGAAAAGAAATAAACAAGACAAGTTGGGAGGTGTACATTACTAATTGAAAATGATCTTTTATCTGTTTTCTTGAAAGATTCCTTGTTGATTCTTCTTGATAAGTAAAAGTAAGTAGGAAGACAAGATTGGAAGGTTTTCTTTCCTTGTCTCTGTCCCTATGGACTGTAGGAGTGATAAAATGGTTTCTTTTCGTTTAAGCACTTACATTTTACTTTAGTACACAAGCGATAATATTTGCATTTAAATATATAAATATTGACATTGTTTGCTTTGGGCAAAAAGATTGTGAAGTATTGGTTGAGCCACGATATGAGTATTCATTCATATGGTTTGATGAATGATACAAGGAAAAAAAATCTCATTAATTGATGATCGGACTTCTTGGATTGAGGTTAGCTGGGAAAAAACCAAGAGCACTCATTATTCAATATTTTGCAAAAAAAAAATGTTATCATTTAATGAGAGCAATCTCCCTTGCTCTCTAAGTGCTAAAAAGGCAATGAGACATGTGTGAATGAAAAATAAACATACATAGTAGATATAACTTTAGCCCTTGGATATGTTGGTTCACTTATATGATCACAATAAGTAAATGTACCTTGTTGTCCATAATTAAAGCAAAACATATCATGTGCTCAAGTACACGCTAATTATGAAATAAATGCCAATAATGTCATCAGATACGATAAGCCCACAAGCAAAGATAAATGGAATGACATGCCATGAAATCTCTAGCCAGGTTCTCTTTTTAATACCCGGAAGAAGAATCTAGCTGGTCTCTTTCAGTTGTGCCTCCAACTTTGTTCTGTGACAGCGATGTGGAGTTTGGACCAGATTCCCTGGGAGCATAAGAGAAGTCATGAAGAAATGATATTTACGTATGCAGTAGTTCAAACATGGTCCTATTGAACAGTTCTAAGATGAAGCCATGCTACTTGGTGTTGCTGCCTAAAAGGACACCTAAAATGATCACCGAGAACATTCTATTGATCCTTCTATTTTCTAGAATGACATCAAGAAGTAACTTCCTAGAATGGTATGATAGTTGTAGTACTTAGGAATCTATTATCCCTTTCATTTTCTAGGCATATATATTATCACGTACAGCCTGATCCTTCTGTTTTCTGTACAAGAAAACTGAATTCCAATTTGAATCAGGTGTATCATAATATTCCAATAGTAAAAATGAATTTTGAACAAGCAGTAGGAAAGCAAGCACATCTAAAAGGTATTTTCGAAATAGCATGACCAGAAACCTTGTACACACAGACATCAGAAACCTTGCAAATTGCAGTACAACCATAATATTAACATCATTTATGATTTCCAAAAATTACCAAAAAGGAAACCTACTTGTATATCTTCATAACATAAAAAGGAGATATTGGGGCAATGATCATGGTGCCGAGCTACGACGCATCTGCAATGTTGTCTGCTGTCCCATCTATGACCTCTAAGAATTTTCCATAAGTAACTATTCTAAAATATACCTAGCAAGCTACATGTGTAATATCACTTGAATTTAAAAAAATGATAACACAATCTTCAGATGGATAAAATCACATCACCGTTGGATAAAAGAATGATGTTGTCTGAGTGCGTGGAAAGTCCACGACCTATCTGGAATCATTGAATACTAACAGATGTTTCAGGAAGCAAACCCTCATTTCATTAGTATTTTCAAAGCATGCAGATCGGAGTCCTTCTCTCCATCATAACAAATTCTAAAAATCGGCATAAGTCTAAAAGCTTTCGAGGTGGTATGTTAGAGTGAGAGAGAGAGAGAGAGAGAGAACAAGGTAATAAACAAAGAGCAGTTGTGGTTTTACCTGTAGTCAAATGTAGGGAAAATATAATGAAGAGCATTCACTACTAAATCCACGGTGGCGATATCTATTCCAGTTGTATCCACCAAGTGGTCATGTTGAACCTGTAAGACAAAACATGGGTCAAAAAAGTGAAAGACAGACAACAAGCTGGTTAAATTTCAACTCTGATGTCATAATTTATGAGTTCAAACTTAATATAAGTGAACTCAAAATGAACTGCAGTCTTTTCTTGTATAACAACAACCCTGACAGCGATTTTTTCCCATCATGTGTTGTGGCGGCATGAACTTGCACAAGAGAAGCACTTGCAAGCGGGAAAAGGAAGAATTGTGCAAAAACGTACACCACCAGGAATAGGGGGAAGCCAAATTTTATGTCAGAGTTTATTCTAAACTAAAAAAACGCTGAGCTTAAATCCAGGTTCTGATTCAAGGTGAATACTCTGTTGTCCAACAACTGAACTAAGCACGCTTAGTCTGATTGTTTGGTTTTGCTAATCAATACAACAGCCAAGTTACTTCAGCAGGGTGTAGGACAATGTTGTAATGCAATGAAGGAACTAACAATTTGTGGCAATTCTCCAATCTCTTTATTGAAGACTCCACAGACGTCCTCATATGAGGAAACTGGGCACCTCTTTCGCATCGGCGCCCTCATCGTCTGCACATACACCTGTGGTAGTACAAGCAAACAAGCAGTTGTTCCTCAGCCACAAAATTATGCAGTCTTACAACAGATGAATCCAAAGTGAATTCAGGCTGTCCACACAGAGTTAGGAATTTGTTTTTGTACCAGTTTGCGATGTGCTGGCCGAGCTTGATGTAGATGCCGCCTTTGCGGAAGCAGAGCTCCTGGAGGCGGTTAGCGGAGAGTCCGCCCTGCGTGCACCCACTTCGTAGGAAGGGAGGAGACGTGCGACCGGAGAGGCGAGGGTTGCAGGCGCCGCCGGGCCGCTGGATCGCGCGTGGCTGCGTTCGCCGGATCCCACCCCGCGTGCACCCAATTTGTGGTTAGGGAAGCGACTTGCGACCGGAGAGGCGAGGGATGCGGGCGCCGTCGGGCCGCTGGATCGCGCGCGGCCGCGTTCGTCGGAGCCCGCACCGCGTGCGCCCACTTCGTGGTTAGGGAGGAGACCGGTGCGGCCGGAGGGAGGGGGGGGGGGGGGGGGGGGGCGCCGCCGCGCCTCGGGCTGGAGCGCGACATCCTTCACCGGTGGCCGCCCACGCTCGAGGGGTGAGATTAGGGGCAATAGGTGGGTGGTTAGCGTTAATTTCGGGCTGGGATTACTCGTGGGTGCGACACTTCTGCGTGGCAGAGTTTTCGTCTGCCTGTGGATGTGTTTTCTTGTTTAACTATAAACTTCTGCGACAGAAATTAGGGTCCCGGTAACTGCCACACGTGTGGCGGGAAAGGAGACGCACCACACGTCTCTAATATAAATAGATTGCCACATCATCGCATGCATGCATGCGAGAATCTTTTTAGATTTTCAGTTTTTAAAATGTTTTATCTCTTAAATGAAAAATCCGATTGAAGATCCGTTTTCACCATTAAATCCCTCGCGACGAGATCTTCAAAACTAGATCTCATATCGATATATTTCGGCGAAGTTTTTTTTTGGTTAAAAGTTGCCATGTCTATTGCACATGAATTGACATGATATTTACACTGAAGTTGCCATGATATGTTTCAACTATTTTCTTTTATATTTAAAAGCAATTTTAACGTATTATAAACCAAAGAATTAAGAAACTAGACTTGTCATGCACCATAAACTAAAATTGCCACGATACATGCACTTAAAATTGCCATGGTTCAATAAAAAAAATATTTTCATGGTCAAAGTACTGGAATTGCCATCATAAAAAACTAAAATTGCCATGATCTACAAACTAAAATTACCACATGGCAACTTTAGTTTAAGCACTATGGCAACTATAGTGTAAACATCATGGCAACTTCTAGGCAAAAAATTTGTTTGTCGAAACATATCAACATGGGGTCTAGTTTTAAAGATTTCGTCGGGACGGATTTAATGGTGAAAACGGATTTTTAGTTCGCTTTTTTATTTAGGAGATAAAACATTTTTAAGCCAAAAACCAAAAAGATTTCTACTGATGTCATGTATTCATACGTGGCAAAATGAGTGGTGGTGGAGGCATGTGGACGATCTGCAAACGCCCACACGTGTGGGCATTAACATTTCCAAACACTCGTTTGGTAGCCTAGAACCTTGACACGACTTGTTCGATATTCAAACTAAGACTTGCATAGTTTGGTAAACACCTGTCGCCTTGTTAATTAATTAACTTATAAAAGGAAAACACCTGTTGTGCTCTGTTTTTTCTAAGGGGCTTCATTGTACTTTGGATGTACGTATATAGCTTGTTCGTTCCTGACAACGTGACGTGTTGCAGCTTTGACAAAAGTTTCCACACAGGGTTGCGCTTAGCATGTGGATTATTTCTCCCGGCAAAAGAAAAAAACATGTGGATTGTATTTTCTGGGGGTTGCCGTGAGAACAGGGACGCTGGAGCGGGGGTTGACCTCGCATAGTTTACTTGGTCAATGTGTGTGTCTTAGCTTCACTTCCCACATCGATAAACAAAATACATACCAGTTGCAACCGAAAAAAAACGAAAAAAGTAGTTAGCATTGCCATAGAGGGTATCTCCAATGTCGTCTCTCAAACTGGAGTCACCATCCGTCCGCAAATATGGATACCAGAGACGGCCATCCAACTGTATGCCCTAAATGTCCACCCACATTCTAAATGAAAATTGAATCAAACGGACAAATTTCATGGAAACCAAACGAACTTCTTGCAAACTGGATAAAACTTCGATATAATTTGAACAAACCGGACAATATTTTGTCCATTCAGCTAAAATTTAAACCAAAAAAGAACTACACGAGGTACTGAACTATAACTTTGTATGCATGTCCGCCCTGCTGGCAAGGCCGTCGTCGTCGTCCGTTCCATCGTCGCTGAAGTCGGAGTCATTGTCATCGTGGTCCTTCGAGCGTTGGGACCGCGACAGCCTTGGTTGGTTGCCGCCTGCTGCTCGCGCCGAAGCTACTCGGCTTCCTCCGCCAACCCGTGCATGGCCTCGTCAGCCACAGACGCGGCCCCGACATACCCGCCCCTCGCCTTGACCTTGCCGCGGGCAAGGGCGCCAGCGTGCTGTAACTCAGCGACCACCGATCTTGACGAGCTGGTCGCTGAGGCGGCGCCGACGCTGCGCAGACGTCTCCACAGTGGTCCTAGACCACTCGAAGACCAAAGCCTTCGCCAGGACCTAGTCCAGCGCGGTGCCGGACATTTCAAACGCGGCCGACGCTATGCAATGATGAGGCGCCGCTGATGTGGCCGAGAAAATGCAGAAGTAGTCTGCGCGCATTCACGAGCGTCGGGAGGGCTCCTTCTTGATGGCGGCTGGGCGACGACGGGGCAATGATGGCATCGTCGTCTCCTTGTCGCGCCAAGCTGGCACGTCGAAGTGACTGAGCATGTTGGAACACGCGGAAGAGGACGAGCCCCCCTCCCCCCCGGAGAGCGTGTTTAGTGGTGCCACCGCCAATGAAGATCCAAACCCATCCACCGGCGTCGTGAACCAACAGCTACCACTTGACATCAGATCTGATCAAAGAAGAGCGGAGAGGGTTAAAGGAGAGGAGAGGGTTTGCGGCGAGGAGGGCACCAAACACTACTTAAATTGGTCCGGCAGGCGGAGCGATGCCGCTTCAATGCAGCGCAGTCAGAGTAGGCTTCTCGGGCAGCGTCTAAAATGAAGCGGCACTGCCCTCCCATCCGGTCACATCCCTCTGATCGACAATAAGGCCCCCGAGCCGCGTCCGCTCTAGAACGGCTGACCGGCATAAAGGCCGTCAAGTCGGGCCCGCTCTAGAGCAGCTATTTGGCATTAATGCGCGGGCGAAGTTTCGAGAGCGATTTGCATGGGAGACGGTTTGGTAGGATCGCTTGTCCGACGTGTTCGTGGCAGCGTTCTCCCCAAAGATTTGGTGCTGGCTTGCGGGAATTAAACCCCCGAGCACGTTGGTGGACGTTTGCGGCACCGTGTTGGATGGTAAAAAAAATCCTAACGCATCAGGACGAAGTTGAAGATGCACTGACACAACACGAGTGTGGGATCTGTTGGAAGTTGATCATGAAAATAGTTAGGACATTATTGGCCGCGTCTCCGCTGTCAGGTCTACCTTATAAAATGCTGATTTGAGTTGTGCTTCCGTAGCTAATACTAAGGGCAACTCCCACACGGTTCACCGAAACGGACCCGCCAGTGATGCGTTTGGTGGATTGCATTCCCCCAGCAGGCGCGTGAGCTATTCCTCGCTTTAAGCGACACGATAGCTTCTCCCGCGTAAGGAATTTTGATCTCGCGCATGAATCGGGCTGGCCCATTTTCTTCTCCTCCCTCGCTCTCTCACCCAGGTCGCTTGGATCATTCTGTTATCCCTCACTCAACTGGTCCGTTTTCTTTCTTTTTTGTTTTCTTTTGTTTTTCTGTACAATTTTCTTGGGGTTTCTGTTTTCTTTCTTTTTGCAACTGTTTTTTTTCTTCACTTTTTTACACGGTTCTTACTGGTTTTCTTTTCTTCTTCATGGTTTTCTTTGTTTTTCATCGATTTTCTTCACAAGTTCTTTTTCTTTCTTCTTTTCTTTAGTTTCTTATTTCTTTATCACCTTTCTTCGGTTTTTATTGTTTCTTTGTTTCGTTTTCCTTTTATGCATTGGTTTTCTCCAACTTTTTTATTTTATTTTTTATTTTTCTTGGTTTCTCATCATCTCCTCATTGATTTTTATGCTTTCCTTCATGTCTTCGTTGTTCTTTGTTTCTGAGTATGTGCAGTGGCGGATCCAGGATTTGAAGTTACCCGGGGCGGACTTTTAAAGTAAACAAAATCCGAATCCATGATGTTATCAAACAAGACAATCAACACAATAAATTTAGCAAGTAGTATGCATACAGATCAAACAATCAACACAAACAATTGTTCAAAATAGTTTCAATCTCAAGAACTAGGTAAAAAAGCATAACAACCAAAACAATTATAAGACCTAACTGGGCTCCCGCTGATTGAATCTTTCGTTCTTCATCCCAAAATGTCCAATCTTCAAGTCCAGGTACCTAAAACATGCATAGATTGTTCAAAAAGAAATGCACAAAAAAAATATAAATCTTAGCATAATATGGTACTTATTGCAACAAAAGATAAGAAAAAAAGATTGGGGGGAGCAGAAGAAACTTGCTGCTTGTTTCCTCCATGGTTGCTTGCTTGTAGTTGTAAGCGCGGCGCATGGCTATTCCAGTGGCGATGTTGCCAGAAATTGGGAACGGCGAGGCGGCGACCCGGCTCTCAGATCTCCATTAAGCACCATCTATCGGGCTTGGGCAGCAACACGGTGAGGCGGCGAGCCGGCGGCGGAAGACGTGATGGCCTAATGCCCAGATTTGTTTACTCAGTCGATCGTGATGGGAAGTTAGAGAAATTGGGGAACGTCAAGGCTTAAAGCTGGGCTCCTGCTTAATTGGGCCTTTACTACAAACTTATAAGACGTACTAGCTGGCCCATCTCAAAAGCGAATGGTTATTTCTCTCCTTGTCTTCCTCCTCGGCTGATCCCACGACCAAACACACAGGATACAGGGAACTCGTCTCATCTTCCATGGCGGCCACTAGCCAAAGTAGTAGAGGAGCTACCCTAGGTCCCAATACCCGGGGCGGCCGCTCCTACACGACCCCACGTTGGTGCCGCCCCTGAGTATGTGTGTGAAATTCATTTTCTAATGAAAATTTAAATACGTGGTCAACATTTTTAATACACATTTAAGATTATTAAAATGCTTGCTGAATATTTGCTCTTGCTAGATATTCCTACAAACAGTCGCAAAATCCCTGACGGACAATGCTGGAGGCCACCTGATGTGGGCTGGATTAAGATCAATACTGATGGAGCCATCAGCAATGAAGCTTTCAAGGGAGGAGGGGGCGGGGTGGCCCGGTCTCATCTCGCCTTCATGGGAGCTTGGAGCAAACCCTTTGATGGGGTTACCGATCCACTCATCGCCGAGGCACTCGCTCTATGGGAGGGTGTCAACTTTGCACAGCTTCGGGGTTTCTCACATGTGGTGATGGAAGTGGATTGTTTAGAGGTGGTCAACCTCTGGTCGTCGCGCAACAATGCCCGTTCCGTTGTAGCGCCGAAATAGCTTCATGTTTTATCTCGTTTTCAGTTAGACATGTCCCACGGGACTGTAATAGTTCGGCTGATCTTTGTGCTAAGCATGCGTGTGCCATTCCGGGCTCCGAATGCTGGCTGGAGGAATCCCGGATTTCTTAGTGAGCAGCCTCCATGCTGATTGTAACAGGATTCTGTCAAGGCAATAAAATCCCCAAGTTATCAGCAAAAAAAATGCAATATCAAAAATTTTAAATACACGGTCAACATTTTTTTCTATACATATTTAACATTTTTAAATGCATGATTAACATTTTTTCAAATACAAGTTTAACCTTTTATAATACATGGTCAACATTTTTCTATACACATCCAACTTTTTCAAATGCTAGATTAATTTTTTTTAATACATGATCAAACTTTTTCTATATTTATTTTTCAAATGTTTGATTAAAAACTTAAATACAAAATTAACATTTTTTAATAGATGTTCATCATTTTTCTATACTGATTTTAACAGTCTCAAATGCCTGATTAACATTTTTGATTACATGATAAACATTTTTTCTACAAACATTTAACATGTTTCAAATGCTTGATTAATTGTTTAAATACTTATTCAACAGTTTTCAAAAATGCTTGATTAACATATTTATATACATGATCAATTTTTTCCATCATTTTTAATACATGGTCAATATTTTATCTATACACATTTAACATTTTTGAAATACTTGTTCAACATTTAAAAAAAATGTTATATCAAAACTTTATATACATGATTAAGTTTATTTCATCATTTTTAACACATGGTCAACATTTATTCTATACACGTTTAACATTTTTCAACACCTGTTCAATTTTTTAAAATGGTTCATTAATATTTTTTAAATAAATGATAAAATTGTTTCATACACATTTTATTTTTTTATATGCATTTTTGTATACGTGATAAACATTTTCTATTAAGACATTTAACATTTTTGAAATACTTGGTCAACATTATTCAAATGTTTTATTTAAAGTGATTTTTGTAATATATTTATTTGGAATATTTGAAAGTATAACCAAAAATAAAAAATGAAAGCAAAATACAAAAACAAAAAATGTGAAGAAAAAAAAGCAAAAAACGAGGCGTTCCCGCGCGCCTGGGCTGGCCCAACACGTGCGCCCTTCGGCGATGGTTCGTACCATCTCGTTGAACGCGAGACATAGGGCCCCACCCAACAGGCCCATTGGATGCAAAGAAAACATGTTTGGTACTGTACATGGGGGTCTGAGGCGTATACACACAAAACTTAAAGTAGCCCAAAGCCTGGCTCGCTAGGAACCTCGAATCAACTGTTCCAACGAGCCAGACTGAGTCAAATGCAAAAGCAGTCACGATGTACATGATAGTGCACGGGAAATGGGTGCAGAGATGGCGCGAGATGAAAATGAGTCGGCGTAAGATAGTGCAAAATTTAGCCCCACCGGCCCCATTTACTCGTTTGCCTCTAACGCTAGGACAAATCTGGCCTCAGTTCTTGGCACCGACGATGGCGGTGACTCAAATCTGCGGATTCGGTGGCAGCAACGACTTTCTCCAGTAGCAGGACCTACTTCTCCCCTTCGTCTCGGAATCCATCTCATCTTCCTCGTCTCTGACATGGGTGGGTCGTCGGCTCCAAAGGGGGTAAGCAAGATACAACGTCTTCCTCTGTTAGGTCGCTACATAGTGTGTAGGGTCGATTTCACCAGTACTTGCCGCAACATCAATTTCGCCATTATGTCGTTATTGATGAACAAATGAAGTTGGTTTCTTACATCATCTCCAACAGTCGTCCAATGCGCGGCGCGCTAAACACTGGTTTGTAGTGTCCATCGTCAGGTTTGGCGTGGCGCGCAGCGTTGGCTCCAGCAACCGTGCTAAAATGCAGCACGCACGCGTAGCTCCAGCAGGCGCGCTAAAATGCAGCACGCGCTCTCGCACAAACAACATATGCGCTCCAAACACAAGCTAGAAGATCAAACACAAACAAAATAAATTAATAATAAATAGTTCAATTTATTATGACAACTCAAACAAATAGTATCTTCAAATACAACAAATATTTCAACAATATAACATCAAACACACAAATCATGATGCTCTTTGGCGGCCATTTCAAGCCCACCACTCCTCAATGAGACCCTTTTGAAGATCATTATGCGCTGCCAGAGGTCGAATGGCATGATATGAGGCAACAAAACGGGCCACCTTTCAGCCCTCCGCCACACTCGCACGGGATGTCCCAAGAGCTCATAGTGAGAGTAGTCTACATCTTGGCCACGCTCATTCTCGATGATCATATTGTGCATGATCACATAAGCGTGCATAATGTACCAAAGCATTTTTTTGATCCCAAAATCTAGCCGGCCCTCTCACAATAGCAAATTGGGCTTGCAAAATCCCAAAAGCTCTCTTCACATCTTTTCTAGCGCCGCCTGAGCATTGTGGAAATCAAGATATTTCTTACCTTCCGGTTTTTTCAACGGCTTCACAAATTTTTGCCACTTTTTGGTAGATGCCACCCGCAAGATAATAGCCATAGTTGTATGTACGACCATTAGCTACAAACTTCATCAGTGACAGTTCACCATTTGCAATCTTACTCATCAGTGGTGACGGTTGACAACGTTGATGTCATTCAAAGATCCAGGCATTTCAAAAAAAGCATGCCAAATCCAAGTCTCTTGATCGGCCACCGCTTCAAGGATTATAGTGTAACCCTTTTTTTGTCTGTGGAATTGGCCATGCCATGCCTTTGGACAATTCTCCCAACTCCAATGCATGTAATCTATTGAGCCAAGCATACCTGGGAACCCACGAGCTTTGTTCATCTCCAATAGCCTTGCGACGTCTTCAGCATTAGGAGATCTCAAGTACTCTGGGCCAAACACTTGCACAATTCCGACTGTGAAGCGCTTGACACACATGATGGCTTGGCTCTCACCCATGGCCAAGTGATCATCAACTAAATCAGCGGGGATACCGTATGCCAACATACGCAAAGCGGCTGTCACCTTCTGAAACGTGCTATGCCCGAGCTCTCCGGCGACATTCCTCCTCTGCTGAAATTGGCCATGGCTCGCTAGTTTCTCTACAATGCGCCTGAACAACTCGGTGCTCATCTTAAACCAACGACGAAAGTATGACTCGGGGTATGTGGGGTTCTCCATAAAATAGTGCCTCATCAATCTGTTGTGGGCATCGATCCTATCCCTCCAAATTTTCTGCCGACCGATAATTGAACCATTGTGCTTCGGTTTTTTGTTGATATGCATAGGTAGGATCATTGCAAGATCCTCCTCCTCTTCCATATCAAATTCTTCTTCAGAAGAATCATATGATGAACCCATCTACAATGTTCGAAACTAGGCTATAAAAAACTACAAACAACATGCAACAAATTTCATGTAAAAATGTGAAGCTGGAAGCAATACATACCTTGCGGGCTTTTTGTCAAACACCTTGCGGGCGCCAAGCGGCAGTGGGCGGCCGGCCGCTGTTCATTGGAGGACTGCCGCGCGCGACGGGCGATGCTGACTAGAAGGAGATGGAGGAAGCCGCGGCCGCGCGGGGAGAGACCGGGGAAGCGCCAGAACGATCGCCGGAAGAAATGGGGTGGCGCAGGCGACGGCGGCGGCAATGACTGGATGGGTAGGTGGAGTTGCGAGCGAGCGCTCGAGAGTCCAGTGCGTGGGAGCGGGCGCAGCAAATAAGCGGCACCTGATGGCGTTTCCGCCCGTGCACTGAATTAGATATGCTGCGCGTGCGGTTTTTGCGCGTCCGCTGGAGCGCCCGGAGCGGTAGCGCGCGCTAAAAGCACTACTTTTTTTAGCGCGGCCCTTGTATAGTGCGGCTGTTGGAGATGCTCTTAGGCATCAACACTCATAGTTGTGATTCTTCCATGGTCATGTTGGTCTACTATAGAGAGGTTCGCTAGAGTGATAAGCATGTGATCCATTTTGGTCCACTATTAACCTGAGATAGGGAGAGGATGACAAATTTGAACTACATCTATAACAAGGATGGCATAGAGGCTGTGAACATGCTTTGAATGCAAAGAACACCTTTTCCAAGCTTGTGAAGACGTTTATGAGTAGGGAGCTTCTAGAAGATAGCATTTACGCCTATATGGAAAACCAATTGCCATGTTCCTTCGTATTGTAGGTCATAATCAGAGGTTCAGGGTTATTCACAACATTTCAGGAGATCCAGTGAGAAAATTTCCTAGGTATCTCAAGCAAGTCTTTTATGCTATTGGGGAGCTTAGATGAGAGATGATCAAGCCACC
This sequence comes from Triticum timopheevii, assembly GCA_963921465.1. Taxonomy (NCBI): domain Eukaryota; kingdom Viridiplantae; phylum Streptophyta; class Magnoliopsida; order Poales; family Poaceae; genus Triticum; species Triticum timopheevii. The sequence goes on from OY997274.1 coordinate 120,187,499, forward strand.
AATTAGGCAAACTCCTACCAAGATTCGCATGAGCCCTAGATGGTATCTTTATTTCAAGGTGAGCACTACTCATACTTCATGCCATGACGTGCTTGTATTGTTCTGATAGAGTTATAACTTATAACCATATGTGTTCATTCCATCACAGGATTGTATCGGCACAATAAATGATACACATGTGACTGCTAGAATGTCGAGGTCACAGGCTACAACAGACAAGAATAATGATGGCTTTATTTTATACGCATTTTAAGATCTCATTTTTGCATATTATCTCCATATGTCATGTCCCGTTGGACCAAGTATATGTCCATTATGCATGATTTTCAGTTTTTACTCTTTTCATTATGACCATTGCATAGTTTGTAGTTCATTTTAGTTTTTATTAGTTCCGTTTGTATTGTTGTCTACATGTGTTTTGGAGCAACCATGGGCCAAGCACGATGCAAAGGCCAAAGGTGGGTTCAATACGAAGGACTTCCAGGCACCAGCCTTAGGCATTTGGAGTATCAAAAACAACATTTTTCCAAAGTACTCAAAATGAAGATCTAATACGTACCACAAGTGCATGTACATCGTTCATGCGATTCCAACAAGCTCAAGAACGTCAAAATCAGAGTTCGTATGATGAAGTTGTGACCAAATTGTTGGAAATATGAGCAATTTACCATATGATTTTATTAACGGAAATACTAGATAAAGCATGACTAAAATAGCAAAGATAAAGCAAGTCATGCGATCCGACAGAGAGAAGGTAAATAACATCTGCAAATATGAACTAGAACCGAACATCTCTAGAGCAGAAAGTAGAGCAAGTTGCATATATGAAGTAGAGCCTAACATATCTAGGGCAAATACTAGAACAAGGAACTGTGGCAGGACCTCTAACGGGAAAAACAAGAACACGTACGGGACAGCAGCAGGAGCAGAAGCACTGGACTTGGGGTCCACATCCTCGGTAGCCATGTAATCGAAGAGGTTGTGGACGTCAGGGAAGAAGTCATCGTTGGGGAAGTGGTCGTCGGTGTCCGTGATGAACCGGTCAGTAGTCGCGCAGAGCGCTCCCCCAAAACCTTATCACCCTTCTCCTGTACAGAACTCAAAGAGGTACGGTTTTGGAGGCCTACTGTGCCGACCTGCGGTGCACGCCGCAAGCCGGGATGAGGAAGATCGTAGCAGCAGCGCAGTGCTCAGGAACCGGTGGCGAGAGGAAGAAATAGTTCTGGTGCGTCTCTTTGAGAGGAGTGACCTCCCTTTTATAGGCGCAAGAGAAGGAGGCGAGAGGGCAGCGACGGGAGGCGAAACGAAGAGAGGGAGATGAAACAACCAGACTTCAGCCAAAGAGGCGAGCCGTTCGGATTCAGTGTCCACTACAGAAAAATGTTTCAGCTCCCGCGTGACCTTTCGTCCCTTAGTGCGTGGCAAAATTTTAGACATCGGCTCGGCTCATTCCTGCAACCCGCGGTGCGTCGTGACGAGGCATGGCGTGGCGAGGCGGACGGCGGAGGAGGAACACGCGTGGATGTCCCTCTTGTTCTCATCCTCATGCATGTGAAGAAAGAACCTCCCTTATAAAGAGTTCCAACTCCCTCTAAACTAGCATTGTGGGACTAAACTTTTAATTCCACCTCTTGCCTTGCATGAATGGGCTGCGTGAGCCTCTAGGATTTATTAGGAATTTCTGAAACTGCGATTGGGCTAGGCCCAAAATAGACAAAATTCCAGCAATCCCCCACCAGATCCCAGAGGCACACAATATTTGCCTTTGGTTCCAAAACACGGTTTTATATACCGGTACTGCAGTGGAGACTGTTAAGTTGAACTTCCACCTAGAACTCTATGCTACACTAGTAAGCAACTTGAACAGTGGACTGGGCCTTGAACTGCAAGTTTTCTGTGAATCTAGCTTCACACAAAGCCTTGACCGATACTGGGCTACCGTGGGTCTTCCCCGCTGGTGGAGCTTATGCGTCATACTCCGAGACCTTTCATGAGTTTACTAGAGAGAACCCTACTCTCATAGATTGCGAAGTTTAACAATCAGACTCATATAGATGTGTTCTTCAAAAGATGTTCTACAGGACAACATCTCTGCTTCAAAGAGCCACTTAGAACACATTAAGATATACATCAACCTGCCATGCAGATTTAGGAGAGTATTGCATCTTCATGGAGTGGTATTGTTAACAATAAGGATACTCTCCTCTCAGTTGACCAACAGCTTGTCTTCCACATCTAATTCACGGGATCTCCGATCACAAAGAATAGGTTACCACTGTGAACAAGTCATATTGTGGGTCTCATACCCATCTCCCTCGATGCATTATCTATCACATTACGTGATAGACCCTTAGTAAAAGGATCTGCCAGATATTTAGACGTTTGGATATAATCCAATGCAATAACTCCAGAGTTTCTCATTTTTTGACAGACTTTAACCTTCTCTGAACGTGTCTTGATGACTTCATGTTATCCTTTGAGCTGCTCACTTTCGTGATCACAGTTTGATTGTCGCAGTTCATAAGGATACCCGGTACAGGTTTCTCAACAACCGACAAGTCATTCAAGAGCCGACGAAGCCAATCTGCTTCGACCGTAGCTGTATCTAGTGCTGTGAGTTCTGCTTCCATTATTGACCTCGTTAAGATGGTCTGCTTGCAAGACTTCCAAGAAACAGCGCCACCTCCATGAGTGAATACATATCCGCTCGTGGCCTTTATCTCATCAGCATCTGAGATCCAGTTTGAGTCACTATACCCTTCAAGCACCTTTGGGTGCCCAGTGTAGTGAATTCCATAATTCGCAGTGCCTTTCAAGTAATGCAAAACTCTCTCTAGAGCTTTCCAATGCACATCTCCTGGTTTTGAGACAAACCGGCCCAGTTTGCTAACAGAAAAGAGATGTCAGGTCTTGTAGCACTAGTTAAATACAGAAGCGAGCCAATAATCTGAGAATATTTCAATTGGTCTCTAGCAATTCTTTGATTCTTTCGAAGCAACACACTGGCATCATATGGTGTTGGAGAGGGCTTGCAGTCCCTATAACCAAAGCGACTCAAGATCTTCCACATAGTGAGATTGAAGTAATGTAATCCCACCATCATCATCTCTTAACAACTTGATGTTCAGAATGACATCAGCCACTCCTAAATCCTTCATCCCAAAACAACGAGATAGGAAATCCTTGACCTCCTTAATAACCTTCAGATTTGTTCTGAAAATCAGTATGTCATCAACATACAAACAAAGGATAACTCCCTCGCCCCCACCATGGCGATAGTACACACATTTATCAGCTTCGTTTACAAGAAAGCCTGTAGATGTTAAGTTCTTTCAAACTTCTCATGCCACTGCTTGGGTGCTTGCTTAAGTCCATACAAAGACTTCAGCAACTTGCACACTTTTCCTTCCTGACCATCTACTACAAACCCATCTGGTTGTTCCATGTAAATTTCCTCATCCAACTCTCCATTTAGGAAAGCAGTCTTAACATCCATTTGATGAACGAGAAGACCATGTGAGGCCGCTAGAGAAAGTAGTACTCGAATAGTGGTCAGTCGAGCCACAGGTGAGTAAGTATCAAAGAAGTCTTCACCTTCCTTTTGAGTATAACCCTTAGCCACGAGTCGTGCCTTGTACTTTTCGATAGTACCGTCGGCCCTAAGCTTCTTCTTGAATACCCATTTGCACCCTATAGGTTTGCACCCATAAGGACGATCAGTTATCTCCCAAGTTTCATTTGCCAAGATGGATAGGTCTCTTCCAGTAGTCAGCATCTTCAGATGCATAGGCCTCTGAAATAGAACTGGGAGTGTCATCTATGAGATACACAAGAAAATCATCACCAAAGGACTTTGTAGTCCCCTATCTCTTGCTCCTAGTGGGAACTTCATTATTCTCCTCCATAAGATTTTCAAAGTGTTTCATCGAAATGGCAGGTTCATCTCCTGATTAGATGAGGTAGCCATATCCTTCATGGGGAAGTGCTACGTCTTGAGCTTGCATTGGTTTTCCTCGAAGAGGAGAGGTTGATGCAGCAATAGTAGCGTAAGTATTTCCCTCAGTTTTTGAGAACCAAGGTATCAATCCAGTAGGAAGCTCCTCAAAAGTCCCACGCACCTACACAAACAAACTGAGAACTCGCAACCAACGCAATAAAGGGGTTGTCAATCCCTTCACGGCCGCTTGCGAAAGTGAGATCTAATAAAGATAGTATGATAAGATAAATATATTTTTGGTATTTTATAATATAGATGCAAAAAGTAAAGATGCAAATAAAAGTAGATTGGAAGAAAATATGATAAGAGATAGACCCGGGGGCCATAGGTTTCACTAGAGGCATCTCTCAAGATAGCATAAGTATTACGGTGGATGAACAAATTACTGTCGAGCAATTGATAGAAAAGCGCATAGTTATGAGATTATCTAGGCATGATCGTGTATATAGGCATCACGTCCATAACAAGTAGACCGACTCCTGCCTGCATCTACTACTATTACTCCACACATCGACTGACTCCTGCCTGCATCTAGAGTATTAAGTTCATAAGAACAGAGTAACGCTTGAAGCAAGATGACATGATGTAGAGGGATAAACTCGTGCAATATGATATAAACCCCATCTTGTTATCCTCGATGGCAACAATACAATATGTGCCTTGCAACCCTTTCTGTCACTGGGTAAGGACACCGCAAGATTGAACCCAAAGCTAAGCACTTCTCCCATGGCAAGAAAGATCAATCTAGTAGGCCAAACCAAACTGATAATTCGAAGAGACTTGCAAAGATAGCTCAATCATACATAAAAGAATTCAGAGAAGATTCAAATATTATTCATAGATAAACTTGATCATAAACCCACAATTCATCGGATCTCAACAAACACACCGCAAAAAGAGTTTACATCGAATAGATCTCCACAAGAGAGGGGGAGAACATTGTATTGAGATCCAAAAAGAGAGAAGAAGCCATCTAGCTAATAACTATGGACCCATAGGTCTGTGGTAAACTACTCACAACTCATCGGAGGGGCAAGGATGTTGATGTAGAGGCCCTCCATGGTCGATTCGCCCTCCGGCAGAGTGCCGACGAAGGCTCCAAGATGGGATCTCGTGGATACAGAAGGTTACGGCGGTGAAAATTGTGTTTTGTGGTGCTCCTAGATGTTTCCGGGGTACGTAGGTATATATAGGAGGAAGAAGTACGTCGGTGGCCGCCCGAGGGGCCCACGAGACAGGGGGCGCGCCCTACAGGGGGGCGCGGCCTCCTATCTTGTGGGAGCCTCGGCTGCTTCTTGACTTGCATTCCAAGTCCTCTGGATCACGTTCGTTCCAAAAATCACGCTCCCGAAGGTTTCATTCCGTTTGGACTCCGTTTGATATTCCTTTTCTTCGAAATACTGAAATAGGCAAAAAAAACAGCAATATGGGCTGGGCCTCCGGTTAGTAGGTTAGTCCAAAAAATGATATAAATGTGTAAAATAAAGCCTATAAACATCCAAAAGAGGTAATATAATAGCATGGAACAATAAAAAATTATAGATACGTTGGAGACGTATCAAGCATCCCCAAGCTTAATTCCTGCTCGTCCTCGAGTAGGTAAATGATAAAAAAAGAAATTTTTGATGTGGAATGCTACCTAGCATAATTATCAATGTGATTTTCTTTATTGTGGCATGAATGTTCAGATCCAAATGATTCAAAATAAAAGCTTATAAAACATAAAAATAATAATGCTTCAAAGCATACTAACAAATAATCATGTCCTATCAAAATGACATAGCCAAAGAAAGCTTATCCCTACAAAATCATATAGTTAGTGTTGGTGAACGTAGTAATTTCAAAAAAATTCCTACGCACACGCAAGATCATGGTGATGGCATAGCAACGAGAGGGGAGAGTGTATGTCCATGTACCCTCGTAGACCGTAAGCGGAAGCGTTATCACAACACGGTTGATGTAGTCGTACGTCTTCACGATCCGACCGATCCAAGCACCGAACGTACGGAGCCTCCGAGTTCAGCACACGTTCAGCTCGATGACGATCTCCGATCTCCGATCCAGCCGAGCTCCGGAGATGAGTTCCGTCAGCACGACGGCATGGTGACGATGATGATGTTCTACCGGCGCAGGGCTTCGCCTAAACTCCGCGACGATATGACCGAGGTGGAATATGGTGGAAGGGGGCACCGCACACGGCTAAGGAACGATCCGTAGATCAACTTGTGTGTCTATGGGGTGCCCCCCGCCCCCGTATATAAAGGAGCCAGGGGGGAGGAGGCCGCCGGCCTAGGGGGCACGCCAAGGGGGGAGTCCTACTCCCACCGGGAGTAGGACTCCCCTTTTCCAAGTAGGAGTAGGAGAGAAAGGGGAAAGAGGAGGAAGAGGGGAAGGAAAGGGGGGGGCGCCGCCCCCCTTCCCTTGTCCTATTCGGACTAGGAGGGGGAGGGGCGCGCGGCCCCCTCCTGGCTCCTTCCCTCTTCTCCCTCTTGGCCCATGTAGGCCCATTAACCCCCGGGGGGTTCCGGTAACCTCCCGGTACTCCGGTAAAATGCCGATTTCACCCAGAACCATTCCGATGTCCAAACATAGGCTTCCAATATATCAATCTTTATGTCTCGACCATTCCGAGACTCCTCGTCATGCCCGTGATCACATCCGGGACTCCGAACAAACTTCGGTACATCAAAACTTATAAACTCATAATAAAACTGTCATCGAAACGTTAAGCGTGCGGACCCTACGGGTTCGAGAACTATGTAGACATGACCTAAAACCATTCTCGGTCAATAACCAATAGCGGGACCTGGATGCCCATATTGGTTCCTACATATTCTACCAAGATCTTTATCGGTCAAACCGCATAACAACATACGTTGTTCCCTTTGTCATCGGTATGTTACTTGCCCGAGATTTGATCGTCGGTATCCAATACCTAGTTCAATCTCGTTACCGGCAAGTCTCTTTACTCGTTCCGTAATACATCATCTCATAACTAACTTATTAGTTACATGCTTGCAAGGCTTAGGTGATGAGTATTACCGAGAGGGCCCAGAGATACCTCTCCGACAATCGGAGTGACAAATCCTAATCTCGAATTATGCCAACCCAACATGTACCTTCGGAAACACCTGTAGAGCACCTTTATAATCACCCAGTTACGTTGTGACGTTTGGTAGCACACAAAGTGTTCTTCCGGAAAACGGGAGTTGCACAATCTCATAGTTGCAGGAACTTTGTATAAGTCATGACGAAAGCAATAGCAGTATACTAAACGATCAAGTGCTAGGCTAATGGAATGGGTCATGTCAATCACATCATTCTCCTAATGATGTGATCCCATTAATCAAATGACAACACATGTCTATGGTCAGGAAACATAACCATCTTTGATTAATGAGCTAGTCAAGTAGAGGCATAGTAGTGACTATATGTTTGTCTATGTATTCACACATGTATCATGTTTACGGTTAATACAATTCTAGCATGAATAATAAACATTTATCATGATATGAGGAAATAAATAATAACTTTATTATCCTCTAGGGCATATTTCCTTCAGTCTCCCACTTGCACTAGAGTCAATAATCTAGATTACATAGTAATGATTCTAACACCCATGGAGTCTTGGTGCTGATCATGTTTTGCTCGTGAGAGAGGCTTAGTCAACGGGTCTGCAACATTCAGATCCGTATGTATCTTGCAAATCTCTATGTCTCCCACTTGGACTTGGTCCCGAATGGAATTGAAGCGTCTCTTGATGTGCTTGGTCCTCTTGTGAAATCTGGATTCTTTTGCCAAGGCAATTGCACCAGTATTGTCACAGAAGATCTTCATTGGTCCCGATGCACTAGGTATGACACCTAGATCGGAAATGAACTCCTTCATCCAGACTCCTTCATTTGCTGCTTCAGAAGCAGCTATGTACTCCGCTTCACATGTAGATCCCGCCACGACGCTTTGTTTAGAACTGCACCAACTTATAGCTCCACCGTTTAATATAAACACGTATCCGGTTTGCGATTTAGAATCGTCCGGATCAGTGTCAAAGCTTGCATCGACGTAACCATTTACGACTAGCTCTTTGTCACCTCCATATACGAGAAACATATCCTTAGTCCTTTTCAGGTATTTCAGGATGTTCTTGACCGCTGTCCAGTGATCCACTCCTGGATTACTTTGGTACCTCCCTACCAAGCTTATTGCTAAGCATACGTCAGGTCTGGTACACAGCATTGCATACATGATAGAGCCTATGGCTGAAGCATAGGGAACATTTTTCATTTTCTCTCTATCTTCTGCTGTGGTCGGGCATTGAGTTTGACTCAACTTCACACCTTGTAGCACAGGCAAGAATCCTTTCTTTGCCTGATCCATTTTGAACTTTTTCAAAATTTTGTCAAGGTATGTGCTTTGTGAATGTCCTATTAAGCGTCTTGATCTATCTCTATAGATCTTGATGCCCAATATGTAAGCAACTTCACCGAGGTCTTTCATTGAAAAACTTTTATTCAAGTATCCCTTTATGCTATCCAGAAATTCTATATCATTTCCAACTAATAATATGTCATCAACATATAAAACTAGAAATGCTACAGAGCTCCCACTCACTTTCTTGTAAATACAGGCTTCTCCAAAAGTCTGTATAAAACCATATGCTTTGATCACACTATCAAAGCCTTTATTCCAACTCCGAGATGCTTGCACCAGTCCATAAATGGAACGCTGGAGCTTGCACACTTTGTCAGCACCTTTTGGATCAACAAAACCTTTCGGCTGCATCATATACAACTCTTCTTCTAGAAATCCATTCAAGAATGCAGTCTTGACATCCATTTGCCAAATTTCATAATCATGAAATGCAGCAATAGCCAACATGATTCGGACAGACTTAAGCATCGCTACGGGTGAGAAAGTCTCATCGTAGTCAACCCCTTGAACTTGTCGAAAACCTTTCGCAACAAGTCGAGCTTTATAGACAGTAACATTACCATCAGCGTCGGTCTTCTTCTTAAAGATCCATTTATTCTCAATGGCTTGCCGATCATTGGGCAAGTCAACCAAAGTCCATACTTTGTTTTCATACATGGATCCCATCTCAGATTTCATGGCCTCTAGCCATTTTGTGGAATCTGGGCTCATCATCGCTTCCTCATAGTTCGTAGGTTCATCATGGTCAAGTAACATGACTTCCAGAATAGGATTACCGTACCACTCTGGTGCGGATCTTACTCTGGTGGACCTACGAGGTTCTGCAGAAACTTGATTTGAAGTTTCATGATCAGTATCATTAGCTTCCTCACTAATTGGTGTAGTCGTCACAGGAACCGGTTCTCGTGATGAACTACCTTCCAATAAGGGAGTAGATACAGCTATCTCATCAAGTTATACTTTCCTCCCACTCACTTCTTTCGAGAGAAACTCCTTCTCTAGAAAGGATCCATTCTTAGCAACGAATGTTTTGCCTTCGGATCTGTGATAGAAGGTGTACCCAACAGTCTCTTTTGGGTATCCTATGAAGACACATTTCTCCGATTTGGGTTCGAGCTTATCTGGTTGAAGTTTCTTCACATAAGCATCGCAACCCCAAACTTTAAGAAACGGCAACTTTGGTTTCTTGCCAAACCATAGTTCATAAGGCGTCGTCTTAACGGATTTTGATGGTGCCCTATTTAACGTGAATGCGGCCGTCTCTAAAGCATAACCCCAAAACGATAGCGGTAAATCGGTAAGAGACATCATAGATCGCACCATATCAAGTAAAGTACGATTACGACGTTCGGACACACCATTTCGTTGTGGTGTTCCAGGTGGCGTGAGTTGCGAAACTATTCCGCATTGTTTCAAATGTAAACCAAACTCGTAACTCAAATATTCTCCTCCACGATCAGATCGTAGAAACTTTATTTTCTTGTTACGATTATTTTCTACTTCACTCTGAAATTCTTTGAACTTTTCAAATGTTTCAGACTTGTGCTTCATTAAGTAGATATACCCATATCTGCTCAAATCATCTGTGAAGGTGAGAAAATAACGATATCCGCCACGAGCCTCAACATTCATCAGTCCACATACATCTATATGTATGATTTCCAACAAATCTGTTGCTCTCTCCATAGTTCCGGAGAATGGTGTTTTAGTCATCTTGCCCATGAGGCACGGTTCGCAAGTACCAAGTGATTCATAATCAAGTGATTCTAGAATTCCATCAGTATGGAGTTTCTTCATGCGTTTTACACCGATATGACCTAAACGGCAGTGCCACAAATAAGTTGCACTATCATTATCAACTCTGCATCTTTTGGCTTCAACATTATGAATATGTGTATCACTACTATCGAGATTCAATAAAAATAGACCACTCTTCAAGGGTGCATGACCATAAAAGATATTACTCATATAAATAGAACAACCATTATTCTCTGATTTAAATGAATAACCGTCTCGCATCAAACAAGATCCAGATATAATGTTCATGCTCAACGCAGGCACCAAATAACAATTATTCAGGTCTAAAACTAATCCCAAAGGTAGATGTAGAGGTAGCGTGCCGACCGCGATCACATCGACTTTGGAACCGTTTCCCATGCGCATCGTCACCTCGTCCTTGGCCAGTGCTCGCTTATTCCGTAGTCCCTGTTTCGAGTTGCAAATATTAGCAACAGAACCAGTATCAAATACCCAGGTGCTACTACGAGCTCTAGTTAGGTACACATCATTAACATGTATATCACATATACCTTTGATCACTTTGCCATCCTTCTTATCCGCCAAATACTTGGGGTAGTTCCGCTTCCAGTGACCAGTCTGCTTTCAGTAGAAGCACTCAGTTTCAGGCTTAGGTCCAGACTTGGGTTTCTTCTCTTGAGCAGCAACTTGCTTGCCGTTCTTCTTGAAGTTCCCCTTCTTCTTCCCTTTGCCCTTTTTCTTGAAACTAGTGGTCTTGTTGACCATCAACACTTGATGCTCCTTCTTGATTTCTACCTCCACGGCTTTCAGCATCGCGAAGAGCTCGGGAATAGTCTTGTTCATCCCTTGCATATTATAGTTCATCACGAAGCTCTTGTAGCTTGGTGACAGTGATTGGAGAATTCTGTCAATGACACTATCATCAGGAAGATTAACTCCCAGTTGAATCAAGTGATTATTATACCCAGACATCCTGAGTATGTGTTCACTGACAGAACTATTCTCCTCCATCTTGCAGCTATAGAACTTATTGGAGACTTCATATCTCTCAATCCGGGCATTTGCTTGAAATATTAACTTCAACTCCTGGAACATCTCATATGCTCCATGACATTCAAAACGTCGTTGAAGACCCGGTTCTAAGCCGTAAAGCATGGCACACTGAACTATAGAGTAGTCATCAGCTTTGCTCTGCCAGACGTTCTTAACGTCGTCAGTTGCATCAGCAGCAGGCCTGGCACCCAGCGGTGCTTCCAGGACATAACTCTTCTGTGCAGCAATGAGGATAATCCTCAGGTTACGGACCCAGTCCATGTAATTGATACCATCATCTTTCAACTTTGCTTTCTCAAGGAACGCATTAAAATTCAACGGAACAATAGCACGAGCCATCTATCTAAAAACAAACATAGACAAGCAAAATACTATCAGGTACTAAGTTCATGATAAATTTAAGTTCATTTAATCATATTACTTAAGAACTCCCACTTAGACAGATATCTCTCTGGTCATCTAAGTGATCACGTGATCCAAATCAACTAAACCATAACCGATCATCACGTGAGATGGAGTAGTTTTCAATGGTGAACATCACTATGTTGATCATATCTACTATATGATTCACGCTCGACCTTTCGGTCTCCGTGTTCCGAGGCCATATCTGCATATGCTAGGCTCGTCAAGTTTAACCTGAGTATTCTGCGTGTGCAAAACTGGCTTGCACCCATTGTAGATGGATGTAGAGCTTATCACACCCGATCATCACGTGGTGTCTCGGCACGACGAACTTTGGCAACGGTGCATACTCAGGGAGAACACTACTTGATAATTTTAGTGAGAGATCATCTTTAATGCTACCGTCAATCAAAGCAAGATAAGATGCATAAAGGATAAACATCACATGCAATCAATATAAGTGATATGATATGGCCATCATCATCTTGTGCTTGTGATCTCCATCTCCGAAGCACCGTCATGATCACCATCGTCACTGGCGCGACACCTTGATCTCCATCGTAGCATCGTTGTCGTTTACGCCATCTATTGCTTCTACGACTATCGCTATCGCTTAGTGATAAAGTAAAGTAATTACAGGGCGTTTGCATTTCATACAATAAAGCGACAACCATATGGCTCATGCCAGTTGCCAATAACTTCGGTTACAAAACATGATCATCTCATACAATAAAATATAGCATCACTTCTTGACCATATCACATCACAACATGCCATGCAAAAACAAGTTAGACGTCCTCTACTTTGTTGTTGCAAATTTTACGTGGCTGCTACGGGCTTAGCAAGAACCGTTCTTACCTACGCATCAAAACCACAACGATAGTTCGTCAAGTTGGTGCTGTTTTAACCTTCGCAAGGACTGGGCATAGCCATACTCGATTCAGCTAAAGTGAGAAAGACAGACACCCGCCAGCCACCTTTAAGCACGAGTGCTCGTAACGGTGAAACCAGTCTCGCGTAAGCGTACGCGTAATGTCGGTCCGGGCCGCTTCATCTCACAATACCGCCGAACCAAAGTATGACATGCTGGTAAGCAGTATGACTTGTATCGCCCACAACTCACTTGTGTTCTACTCGTGCATATAACATCAACGCATAAAACCTAGGCTCGGATGCCACTGTTGGTGAACGTAGTAATTTCAAAAAATTTCCTACGCACACGCAAGATCATGGTGATGGCATAGCAACGAGAGGGGAGAGTGTATGTCCACGTACCCTCGTAGACCGTAAGCGGAAGCGTTATCACAACGTGGTTGATGTAGTCGTACGTCTTCACGATCCGACCGATCCAAGCACCGAACGTATGGAGCCTCCGAGTTCAGCACACGTTCAGCTCGATGACGATCTCCGGTCTCCGATCCAGCCGAGCTCCAGAGATGAGTTCCGTCAGCACGACGACGTGGTGACGATGATGATGTTCTACGGGCGCAGGGCTTCGCCTAAACTCCGCGACGATATGACCGAGGTGGAATATGGTGGAAGGGGGCACCGCACACGGCTAAGGAATGATCCGTAGATCAACTTGTGTGTCTATGGGGTGCCCCCCGCCCCCGTATATAAAGGAGCCAGGGGGGAGGAGGCCGCCGGCCTAGGGGGCACGCCAAGGGTAGGACTCCCCTTTTCCAAGTAGGAATAGGAGAGAAAGGGGAAAGAGGAGGAAGAGGGGAAGGAAAGGGGGGGGGGGGGGCGCCGCCCCCTTCCCTTGTCCTATTCGGACTAGGAGGGGGAGGGGCGCGCGGCCCCCTCCTGGCTCCTTCCCTCTTCTCCCTCTTGGCCCATGTAGGCCCATTAACCCCCGGGGGGTTCCGGTAACCTCCCGGTACTCCGGTAAAATGCCGATTTCACCCGGAACCATTCCGATGTCCAAACATAGGCTTCCAATATATCAATCTTTATGTCTCGATCATTCCGAGACTCCTCGTCATGCCCGTGATCACATCCGGGACTCCGAACAAACTTCGGTACATCAAAACTTATAAACTCATAATAAAACTGTCATCGAAACGTTAAGCGTGCGGACCCTACGGGTTCGAGAACTATGTAGGCATGACCTAAAACCATTCTCGGTCAATATCCAATAGCGGGACCTGGATGCCCATATTGGTTCCTACATATTCTACGAAGATCTTTATCGGTCAAACCGCATAACAACATACGTTGTTCCCTTTGTCATCGGTATGTTACTTGCCCGAGATTTGATCGTCGGTATCCAATACCTAGTTCAATCTCGTTACCGGCAAGTCTCTTTACTCGTTCCGTAATACATCATCTCATAACTAACTTATTAGTTACATGCTTGCAAGGCTTAGGTGATGAGTATTACCGAGAGGGCCCAGAGATACCTCTCCGACAATCGGAGTGACAAATCCTAATCTCGAATTATGCCAACCCAACATGTACCTTCGGAAACACCTGTAGAGCACCTTTATAATCACCCAGTTACGTTGTGACATTTGGTAGCACACAAAGTGTTCTTCCGGAAAATGGGAGTTGCACAATCTCATAGTTGCAGGAACTTTGTATAAGTCATGAAGAAAGCAATAGCAGTATACTAAATGATCAAGTGCTAGGCTAACGGAATGGGTCATGTCAATCACATCATTCTCCTAATGATGTGATCCCATTAATCAAATGACAACACATGTCTATGGTCAGGAAACATAACCATCTTTGATTAATGAGCTAGTCAAGTAGAGGCATACTAGTGACTATATGTTTGTCTATGTATTCACACATGTATCATGTTTCCGATTAATACAATTCTAGCATGAATAATAAACATTTATCATGATATGAGTAAATAAATAATAACTTTATTATTGCCTCTAGGGCATATTTCCTTTAGTTAGGCCATGCTTCATTTTCATTACACAAAATACTTTTTAACGCGCTTCAGCTTTTTCAACTCTTACGCAATACATGAGTGTAAGCCATGTACATAGCACTATGGTGGTATATGGTGGTTGTGAGGACAAAAAGGGAGAAGATAGTCTCACATCAACTGGGCGTATTAACGGGCTATATGGAGATGCCCATTAATAGATATCAATGTGAGTGAGTAGGGATTGCCATGCAACGGATACACTAGAGCTATAAATATATGAAAGCTCAACAAAAGAAACTAAGTGGGTGTGCATCCAACTTGCTTGCTCAAGAAGACCTAGGGCATTTTGAGGAAGCCCATCAATGGAATATACAAGCCAAGTTCTATACTGAAAAATTCCCACTTAGTATATGAAAGTGACAACAACAGAGACTCTCTATCATGAAGATCATGGTGCTACTTTGAAGCACAAGTGTGAAAAAAGAGATAGTAGCATTGTCCCTTCTCTCTCTTTCTCTCATTTTATTTTTTTCTCTTTTTTTCTTTCTCCTTTTCTTTATTTTTTTCTTTGGCCTTTTCTTTGGCCTTTTCTTTTTTTTCTTTTTGGCCTTTCTCCTTTTTTTTCTTTTCTCATTTTTTTTCTTTTTTTAAGTCCGAAGTCTCATCCCGACTTGTAGGGGAATCATAGCCTTCATCATCCTTTCCTCACTAGGACAATGCTCTAATAATGAAGATCATCACACTTTTATGGATTTACAACTCAAGAATTACAACTCAAAGCTAGAACAATATATGACTCTATATGAATGCCTCCGGCGGTGTACCGGGATATGCAATGAATCAAGAGCGACATGTATGAAAATTATGAAAGTGGCCTAGCCACAAATACGATGTCAACTACATGATCATGCAAAGAGCAATATGACAATGATGGTATGTGTCATAATAAACGGAACGGTGGAAAGTTGCATGGCAATATATCTTGGAATGGCTATGGAAATGCCATAATAGGTAGGTATGGTGGCTGTTTTGAGGAAGGTAAGTAAAGGGTTTATGATACCAGCGAAAGTTGCCCGGTAATAAAAAAGGCTAGCAAAGTGGAAGTGTGCATATATCCATGGACTCACATTAGTCAAAAAGAACTCATATACTTATTGCAAAAGTCTACTTAGCCCTCGAAGCAAAGTACTACTATGCATGCCCCAAGAGGGATAGATTGGTAGGAAAAGTGTGACGCCCCCGATTCAATCGTACACTAATCATGCACGCAAACGTGTACGATCAAGATCAGGGACTCACGAGAAGATATCACAACACAACTCTAAAACCATAAATAAGTCATACAAGCATCATATTACAAGCCAGGGGCCTCGAGGGCTCGAATACAAGTGCTCGATCATAGACGAGTCAGCGGAAGCAACAATATCTGAGTACAGACATAAGTTAAACAAGTTTGCCTTAAGAAGGCTTGCACAAACTGGGATACAGATCGAAAGAGGCACAGGCCTCCTGCCTGGGACCCTCCTAACTACTCCTGGTCGTCGTCAGCAGCCTAGACGTAGTATTAGGCACCTCTAGTGTAGTAGTCATCATCGACGGTGGCGTCTGGCTCCTGGGCTCCAACCTCTGGTTGCGGCATCCGAGAAGAAGAGGAAAACGGGGGAAAAGAGGGAGCAAAGCAACCGTGAGTACTCATCCGAAGTACTCGCAAGCAAGGAGCTACACTACATTTGCATGGGTATATGTGTAAGGAGGCCATATCAGTGGACTGAACTGCAGAATGCCAGAATAGGAGGGGGATAGCTAGTCCTATCGAAGGCTACGCTTCTGGCAGCCTCCGTCTTGCAGCATGTAGAAGAGAGTAGATTGAAGTCCTCCAAGTAGCATCGCATAGCATAATCCTACCAGGCGATCCTCCCCTTGTCGCCCTGTGGAAAAGCGATCACCGGGTTGTGTGTGGAACTTGTCTGGGTGTGTTTTATTAAGTATCCGGTTCTAGTTGTCATAAGGTCAAGGTACAACTCCGGGTCGTCCTTTTACCGAGGGACACGGCTATTCGAATAGATAAACTTCCCTGCAGGGGTGCACCACATAACCCAACACGCTCGATCCCATTTGGCCGGACACACTTTCCTGGGTCATGCCCGGCCTCGGAAGATCAACACGACGCAGCCCCACCTAGGCACAACAGAGAGGTCAGCACGCCGGTCTAAATCCTATGCGCGCAGGGGTCTGGGCCCATCGCTCATTGCACACCTGCACATTGCGAACGCGGACGGAAGCAGACCTAGCCCCCTTAATACAAGTGCAGGCGTTCCAGTCCAATCCGGTGCGTGCCGCTCAATCGCTGACGTCTAGAAGGCTTCGGCTGATACCACGACGTTGAGTGCCCATAACTGTTCCTGCGTAGTTGGTTAGTGCGTATAGGCCAGTGGTCAGACTCAGATCAAATACCAAGATCTCGTTAAGCGTGTTATTATGAAGTAACCGCGGACACCGACCAGGGCCAGGCCTACCTCTCTGCTAGGTGGTCTCAACCTGCCTTGTCGCTCCGCCACATAGTAACAGTCGGGGGCCGTCGGGAACCCAGGCCCACCTCTACCGGGATGGAGCCACCTGTCCTTCCAGCCCCCACATCGGAATCACTTGCGGGTACTCAACGAGCCAACCCGATTTTAGTCACCATCTGTATAGTATGTATATATGTATAGTATATACCCATGATCACCTCCCAAGTGATCACGGCCCGATAGTATAGCAAGGCAGATTGACAAGAATGTAGGGCCAATGATGATAAACTAGCATCCTGTACTAAGCATTTAGGATTGCGGGTAAGGTATCAACGACTGTAGCAACAATGACAGGCTATGCAATAGAATAGGAGTAATCGAACAGTAACATGCTACACTACTCTAATGCAAGCAGTATAAAGAAGAATAGGCGATATCTGGTGATCTAGGGGGGGGGGGCTTGCCTGGTTGCTTTGGCAAGAAGGAGGGGTCGTCAACTCCGTAGTCGAACGGGGCAGCAGCAACGTTGGTCTCGTAGTCGAAGAAACAGTAAATACAATGCAAACATAAGCATGACGATGCATGACATGACAATGAGCGGTGTTAGGTGTTCCCTAACGCGGTAGTAGGTGATACCGGCGAAAGGGGGAAACATCCGGGAAAGTATCCCTGGTGTTTCGCGTTTTCGGACAAATGAACCAGAGGGGAAAGTTGCATGTTTTCTATGCTAGGGATATGTGGCGGACGAACGGGCTGCGTATCCGGATCCGTCTCGTCGTTCTGAGCAAGTTTCATGTACAAAGTTTTTCCATCCGAGCTACAGTTTATTTATTATGATTTTTCCAAGTTTTAGCAATACTCCGTAATCATTATTAATTCGACATTAAATAGCTAAATGCTAGGTGCACCCAACTCTGCGTACATAGAAGTGTACCAGAGGCTGACAGGTGGGCCAGGGGTCCCAGTTGACCAGTCAACATTTGACTGGTCAACAAGGGGTGGGGCCCCCTGTCATTGGCTGTTACATTAACTAACTAGTTAATTTAGTCTAACTAGGTTATTAGGGTAATAGAATTTAATTAGTTTAATTAAACCTAATTAATTAAGTTAATTAATTTAATTAACTAATTGATTAATTAATAATTTTAATTACTTATTATCATTATTTATTTATTTTTTATATAAAACCGTTCTGGTGGGTGGTTTGGGCCCCGGCTGTCATTGGCCCCAGGGGCCTAAGCGGGCGCAAGGGCTTACGAGCGTGCGGGCTAAAGGGCACAGGGGCGCCTGGCGCGAGGCGAGCCCAGAGGCTACTCGGGCGAGGCCATGGACGAAGCCATGGGCGCCCACGACGCCGGCCAGGAGAGGCGGCGGAGGGCCGCGGGTGGCGTGGTGGTGGAGGTAGTGGCGGGGCTGGCCGGAGCGGCTCACAGGGAGGGGAGGTGAGGCGAGGCGCGCGGCGGGGGTGCAAGCGCGCGTGTGCACGATGGCTATGGCCGCGGTCGTCGAGCAGGAACACAGGGGAAGGAGGAGGAGGAGAGGTGCTCATGGGGGGGGGGTAGGGTCCAGGGCAACGGGGAGCGAGGAGGAGGACGGAGACGATGCGGCGAAGGGGAAGCAGGCTGGCGGTGAGGTCCCGACGAGGTGTGGGGCTCCGGGCAGCGACGATGGCCGGTGACGGCGGGGCTGAGGAGGAAGCCCAGCACGGGGCGGCGTCGTTCGGGGGAGGTGCTAGCGTCGGGGTTGAGCGGCTCCGGGCTCGGGGTGTTTCCGGCGGGGAGGAGGACGAGGAGGCGGCGCCGGTGAGGTAGAAGCGGGGTGACGGGGTCGCCTGCCCCCGATCCAGATCGGGACCGAGAGGAAGGGGTACGAGGAGAGAGTGGGGGATCGGGGGAGAATGTGGGGTGGGTCGTGGGGGTAGTTAGGGTTTGGGGTGTGGGGGTTAGGCCATATAGGCCAGTGGGTAGCGGATGGGCCGCCTGGGCTGGCCGACTGGACTAGCCAGTTGGGCCACGACCTAGTGGGGTGGGGGGGTTCTCTTAACCTTTTATTTTTGTTTTGCTTCTTTGTTTGTTTTTAATTTACTTTAGTTATGATAGTACCTAAATTAGTTTTATTAAATACACCACTGCCACCAAAAGGTTTAACCCCCAAATAAAATAGTTTAACATTTTATTAACTACCAAAGGTATTTAAATAAATCGTTATGCTGTAGTTTATTTATTTTTAGAGTATTTAAACATTTTATAAAAATGGGGTTTCTCCACCATTACTGCTTATGATTTATCTGGCACAACCCGAACATTTTAGTTATTAAACTTGAAAACTTATATTATTTGCTTGATTTTGAATTTGAATTTGAATCGGTTTCGAACTAACACGTGATTAGCAACAGTAATCGAAGTGACGTGGCATCATTAGCAGGGGGTTGGTGTAGCTTAATTATCCGGGCGTCACAATTCTCCTCCACTACAAGAAATCTCGTCCCGAGATTTAAGAGGTAGAGGGTGGGATGTCTAGTTACGAAATTCTAACGGGTCTTCTCGACCTTGGTTGCTCTTCTCGAAGAGATTGATCCATTACATTGACGGCTTCATTTCTCTGCTTCAGGTCATCATGGTGAAGTCGTCCTTTTCTCCAGGAACTCCAACGTACTTAGAATAGGTAAGGGGCAGCTCAGCTACGACAGAATGCTTTTGAGGGAAACAATCTGGGGTTAACCTATGAAATGAGCATAAGATTATCTCTCGAGTTGAACATATAAAATACATCGAGAGTAAGGTACGAAGGTACAATAAGAGGTTCCAAGCGGATAGATAGTAGCTCGAAGTCTGAACCAGAGTGAGAAAGGGGTTCAGAGCAGCGGGAGTAAGTATTGCGTCTAACACTAGAATAGAGCACTAGGAAGGTGGTCATTGAATTAAATACAAAGCCATGCCTGGAAAAAAACCCATGAGAAACAGGGTTGTACAGGAGAGTCAGGTTTCGATCCTGTGAAACTGTGGGTTATGGGCCCACCATGTGGATTAACAGTAGAAAGGGCGGTGACGTCTTGCACGACCATGTAAGCATGGCAAGTCAGAGGATAGTCTATCAGTTATGTCGGCAACAACATCGGTACCAAGGGCGAGGGACAAAGAGAACCATTTTCCTGCTCGTTGAACGAGGCAGACCAATATACAAAGTTCTCGTCCATCGGTGGTTACCGGGGTGCTATCGACAAATGCAACAGGGTCTTGCTGACAGAATTGTACACCGAGGTGTTTACATAAGCAGGAGAATATTACTGCTTAGATCACAAGAAGGTTTAAAAAAACCAACGGAAAGGAAAAGTGGTTATCAAGTTTAAACAGAACAATGGAAGGGAAAATGTGTATACACACATATTTCGGGGGTATATCCTTCCCAAGGACAAGCAAAGCATGATATCCATGACAGGATGGAAAGTAGAAAACCATTTAGGTAAGGGGGGAGGAACCTCATGATATCACCCATACAACGGTGTTTGGATAATTGATAAAGAGAATTTAGCATTGTGCTTCAAATGTTCTTGTTGATGAACGGTGTACCACAGACATGCTTCGAGATAGCATTGACATGGTCTTCAAGCAAAGGTCGGACTTTGGATACACAAAGGATCCATCAGGATAAACTTATTAAACAAGGCATTCAATTTCCTCATGGAAAAATGGTTAACCTTGTTAAAAAGGAAACTATAACACTAGGTCCTCCGGTCAGGTGTGCTAGGATGACATCACCTTACCGGGTCATATAAAGACCAATGATATAACTCTTGGACATATGTTCCAACCATCATATCTAACCGAGATTCAGATCTGATTGAGGTCAGGATACCTCAGACTCAGGATGCCTGAGAAGAAAAAGGCGCGACACAAATTGATGAGAAGACATCGTAAGATTCTCGGGAAATGTACCATGGAAGCAAGTTCCGAAACAAGAGTTCATCATTAGTTCAAGGAGAGGGTTAGGAGGTGGCTGATGGATTCAGCGACAATTCATTGAGATTCCCAAAAGATGGATTTCCACACTTATGTGAACAAAGAGATAACATTTGTCAGATCAAATGATATAATGATGTATGCTCGAGGAAAACATACACAATTTAACAATGATAGAAGGGGCACCCGAAAATCTGGACTAGGTAGCACGATCAATGTTTGAATGATGATTCAATAAGCAATAGACTTAGAGTGAAACTATCGACCATTAACTTCAAAGCAATAGGGTTGCTAGAAGTACAGAATCCAAGCAGCACGGTTCACGTGTTGGTATCCCGGGTAAAATCAACACGGGGACCCAGGAATGAGCGGAGATGGCAAGAAGTACTACTATACCAAGAATTCTTAAGAGGTGGTGAAATTCTCACAACATTCTTGACATAAAAGATGGCAATACTCCAAGGTAAAGGAGAACAAATACTGGATAGCAAGAATCTCAAGGTATAACACAGAACACGAACAAGTTTGTGTTTGAGGGAAGGCAATAAAGTGGTTGATGACAACACAATTCATCGAGGGCAAGGTTGGTATTTCTCATCATGAATTCGATTTTATCCTGGAAGGAGTTAAAATGTTGATGATGATCACAACAATTTTTTTCGAGAGTCTCCATGAAGATGCAATCGATCGGCGATGACATCAAGTTAAAGGAATGATGAAGCGAAAGGTTATAGGAACCATGGGTACGACACAAACTCGAAATCAAGCTTGCGGTTCAAGGCGAAACGATATGATGAGAAAAAACGACGTAAGCTCAGCTCACCATCAAAAATTGTGCTCCAAGAAGAAGGACCAAGTAGCACAATTAAAATTTAGCATGATAAAGATATAGTCGATCAGGCTAGAAATGACGTGATCAAGTACAAACTCGTAATTAAAGAAGATTACTAATAGTTGTTTAATCGTGATGCAGACTCGATTCAGTTATCGGTGTCCTTAAGAGTTTAATGAGCCCGTGAATTTTTTTGGAATCAATGAGAATGTAGTACTTGATGGAGAACTCATAAGAAGTTATGCAGTTCTGTGATAATCTCAAGATACTAGGGTGTAATACTCGACGAAAGATCAAAGTAAAGGTTGTGCTGGTGTATTGATCCACAGAAGACAAGTGCTTAAACTTGCCCGAGAAATGGGGTCAAAGAAGACCATATGGTCGGAACCACAATTGCAAAGGATCAATTCTCCGATACCAAAGGATATTATATCAAGGAAATAGCTATTATTACAAGAAGCTCCCATGATAGGATCTACATCGTGTCCATGGGCATGAACACAAAGGTTCAAGGTCAACTCCCACTTCCTCAATGCATAACCTTCCATTCACTTCTCATTTTTCAAATAAGTTGTAATGTTTAAATTTTATCTAGCAAAACACCAGAAGAGTATGACTCGTGATAGCTCTCGGGTTTACCCAGATCTGGGAAGGCATAGGTTCAACTCTTAGGGGTATCTTGGGAAAATATACCACAAATTTCAAGAATAAATAACACAAACTCGATAGTAGAGCATGCTTGAGAAAGCAGAGGATACAATTTACAGAAGGCATTATGTATCCGCGGAAAGGCTCACAAGCTTATTGAATATGAAGGACTTTGTCGGATAAAATCCGACAAAAGGGTCTATTGGTCCACAAGGGATCTGATGTGAGCATCGGTACTCAACCAGAGGAAGAAAGAATGCAAGGAGGTCAGATTATAGAAACAACTGACTAACTCAAAGCTCAATTGCAAAGGAATTATGAATTCCAAGACAAGGGATCAGAAGCACAACTCTGATTAGGGATGGATAGGTAAAATACCTTAGGGGTACAATCGATGGCAATTTGATTGGCGAGAACCAGCTCATGTTTAAAATGTTGTCTGAGCCGAAAGAATGAATTCTAGGATCGGATTGGGGGTTGCCGCAACATATCGAATCAATGGACCCGACATGACAGTGATAGAGGGTGTCAACGAAGATAACTAGAAGTATGGAATTAACCATAATGCAGGAAGGCAAGGAATTCAGGAGCAATAGGCTGTTGAGGATTTTCAAAAAATCGAATGGTATTTCAAGGACTTTTCTGAAACACATGATCAACTGGGGATGAACGAATCCTCGATGGTGTTTGAGAATTAATTTGTAGGTGTATTCAGGTGACAAAGAACTGAAAGGCAGTAAGCTCAAAGGATTCTCAATAGTCGAAGAATAATATGATGCATCTTGTCATAACAAGAGCAGCTGGGAATGGAAGTAAGAAGGACAGGTGTAAGTATTTATCCAAAAGGATGTATCGGTGGTAGGGAATTGCAAAAGCAACGACACAAGTATCAAGGGAACATCAGAGAGTAACTTCAGAATCTTCAAGTGCATCAGGCGATCACCTGTATCGAGTGGCTCTCCGGGAGGAAGTAGTTACAAGAACCTAGATTTAGAGTTAGTAAAACCATTTAACCCGAGTAGAAGAGAGATAAGAGTCCCAGAGTAAAGACGGGGAATAAAAGATTCTAATACCACCCAATGGCGACATGGGCCCATGGGCCGCACAGCCAAGTTAGTAAAAGTTTTGCAATGACTAGACTCGACTTCGGCCAAGGAGTTTGGAAGGGGGATTCCTATAGGCAGTCGGCTCTGATACCAACTTGTGACGCCCCCGATTCAATTGTACACTAATCATGCATGCAAACGTGTACGATCAAGATCAGGGACTCACGAGAAGATATCACAACACAACTCTAAAAACATAAATAAGTCATACAAGCATCATATTACAAGCCAGGGGCCTCGAGGGCTCGAATACAAGTGCTCGATCATAGACGAGTCAGCGGAAGCAACAATATCTGAGTACAGACATAAGTTAAACAAGTTTGCCTTAAGAAGGCTAGCACAAACTGGGATACAGATCGAAAGAGGCGGAGCCCTCCTGCCTGGGACCCTCCTAACTACTCCTGGTCGTCGTCAGCAGCCTACACGTAGTAGTAGGCACCTCTAGTGTAGTAGTTGTCGTCGACGGTGGCGTCTGGCTCCTGGGCTCCAACGTCTGGTTGCGGCATCCAAGAAGAAGAGGAAAACCGGGGAAAAGAGGGAGTAAAGCAACCGTGAGTACTCATCCAAAGTACTGGCAAGCAAGGAGCTACACTACATATGCATGGGTATATGTGTAAGGAGGCCATATCAGTGGACTGAACTGCAGAATGCCAGAATAAGAGGGGGATAGCTAGTCCTATCGAAGACTACGCTTCTGGCAGCCTCCGTCTTGCAGCATGTAGAAGAGATTAGATTGAAGTCCTCCAAGTAGCATCGCATAGCATAATCCTACCCGGCGATCCTCCCCTCGTCGCCCTGTGGAAAAGCGATCACCGGGTTGTCTGTGGAACTTGTCTGGGTGTGTTTTATTAAGTATCCGGTTCTAGTTGTCATAAGGTCAAGGTACAACTCCGGGTCGTCCTTTTACCGAGGGACACAGCTATTCGAATAGATAAACTTCCCTGCAGAGGTGCACCACATAACCCAACACGCTCGATCCCATTTGGTCGGACACACTTTCCTAGGTCATGCCCGGCCTCGGAAGATCAACACGTCGCAACCCCACCTAGAAACAACAGAGAGGTCAGCACGCCGGTCTAAATCCTATGCGCGCAGGGGTCTGGGCCCATCGCCCATTGCACACTTGCATGTTGCGAACGCGGCCGGAAGCAGACCTAGCCCCCTTAATACAAGTGCAGGCGTTCCAGTCCAATCCGGCGCGCGCCGCTCAATCGTTGACGTCTAGAAGGCTTCGGCTAATACCACGACGTCGAGTGCCCATAAATGTTCCCGCATAGTTGGTTAGTGCGTATAGGCCAGTGGCCAGACTCAGATCAAATACCAAGATCTCGTTAAGCATGTTATTATGAAGTAAGCACGGACGCCGACCAAGGCCAGGCCCACCTCTCTCCTAGGTGATCTCAACCTGCCCTATCGCTCCGCCACATAGTAACAGTCGGGGGCCGTCGGGAACCCAGGCCCACCTCTGCCGGGATGGAGCCACCTGTCCTTCCAGCCCCCACATCGGAATCACTTGCGGATACTCAACGAGCCAACCCGACTTTAGTCACCATCTGTATAGTATGTATATATGTATAGTATATACCCGTGATCACCTCCCAAGTGATCACGACCCAATAGTATAGCAAGGCAGACTGACAAGAATGTAGGGCCAATGATGATAAACTAGCATCCTATACTAAGCATTTAGGATTGCGGGTAAGGTATCAACGACTGTAGCAACAATGACAGGCTATGCAACAGAATAGGAGTAACCGAACAGTAACATGCTACACTACTCTAATGCAAGCAGTATAGAGAAGAATAGGCGATATCTGGTGATCAGAGGGGGGCTTGCCTGGTTGCTTTGGCAAGAAGGAGGGGTCGTCAACTCCGTAGTCGAACGGGTAGCAGCAGCGTTGGTCTCGTAGTCTACCCGAGAGAAGAGGGGGAAAAACAGTAAATACAATGCAAACATAAGCATGACGATGCATGACATGACAATGAGTGGTGTTAGGTGTGCCCTAACGCGGTAGTAGGTGATACCGGCGAAAGGGGGAAACATCCGGGAAAGTATCCCTGGTGTTTCGCGTTTTCGGACAGATGAACCGGAGGATAAAGTTGCGTGTTTGCTATGCTAGGGATGTGTGGCGGATGAACGGGCTGTGTATCCAGATTTGTCTCGTCGTTCTGAGCAAGTTTTATGTACAAAGTTTTTCCATCCGAGCTACGGTTTATTTATTATGATTTTTCCAAAGTTTTAGCAATACTTCGTAATCATTATTAATTCGAAATTAAATAGCTAAATGCTAGGTGCACCCAGCTCTGCGTACACAGAAGTGTACCAGAGGCTGACAGGTGGGCCAGGGGTCCCAGTTGACCAGTCAACGTTTGACTGGTCAACAAGGGGTGGGGCCCCCTGTCATTGGCTGTTACATTAACTAACTAGTTAATTTAGTCTAACTAGGTTATTAGGGTAATAGAATTTAATTAGTTTAATTAAACCTAATTAATTAAGTTAATTAATTTAATTAACTAATTGATTAATTAATAATTTTAGTTACTTATTATCATTATTTATTTATTTTTTTATATAAAATCGTTCTGGGGTGGTGGTGGTTTGGGCCCCGGCTGTCATTGGCCCTAGGGGCCTAAGCGGGCGCAAGGGCTTGCGAGCGTGCGGGCTAACGGGCGCAGGGGCACCTGGCGCGAGGCGAGCCCAGAGGCTGCTCGGGCGAGGCCATGGACGAAGCCGCCGGCGCCCACGACGCCGACCAGGAGAGGCGGCGGAGGGCCGTGGGTGGCGCGGTGGTGGAGGTAGTGGCGGGGATGGCCGGAGCGGCTCACAGGGAGGGGAGGGGAGGGAAGGCGCGCGGCGGGGGTGCGAGCGCGCGTGCGCACGACGGCTATGGCCGCGGTCGTCGAGCGGGAACACAGGGGAAGGAGGAGGAGAGGTGCTCACGGGGGGGCGCGTTGGGTCCAGGGCAACGGGGGGCGAGGAGGAGGACGGAGACGATGAGGCGGAGGGGAAGCAGGTCGGCGGTGAGGTCCCGACGAGGTGTGGGGCTCCTAGCGGTGACGATGGCCGGTGACGGCGGGGCTGAGGAGGAAGCCCAGCACGGGGCGGCGTCGTTCAGGGGAGGTGCTGGCGTTGGGGTCGAGCGGCTCCGGCCTTGGGGCGTTTCCGGCGGGGAGGAGGACGAGGAGGCGGCGCCGGTGAGGTAGAAGCGGGGCGACGGGGTCGCCTGCCCCCGATCCAGATCGGGACCGCGAGGAGGGGGCGCGAGGAGAGAGTGGGGGATCGGGGGAGAATGTGGGGTGGGTCATGGGGGTAGTTAAGGTTTGGGGTGTGGGGGTTAGGCCATATAGGCTAGTGGGTAGCGGATGGGCCGCCTGGGCCGGCCGGCTGGAGTAGCCAGTTGGGCCACGACCTAGTGGGGTGGGGGGGGGGGTTCTGTTAACCTTTTATTTTTGTTTTGTTTCTTTGTTTGTTTTTAATTTACTTTAGTTATGGTAGTACCTAAATTAGTTTTATTAAATACACCACTACCACCAAAAGGTTTAACCCCCAAATAAAATAGTTTAACATTTTATTAACTACCAAAGGTATTTAAATAATTGGTTATGCTGCAGTTTATTTATTTTTAGAGTATTTAAACATTTTATAAAGATGGGGTTTCTCCACCATTACTGATTTATCTGTCACAACCCGAACATTTTAGTTATTAAACATGAAAACTTTTATTATTTGCTTGATTTTGAATTTGAATTTGAATCGGTTTCGAACTAACACGTGATTAGCAACAGAAATTGAAGTGACGTGGCATCATTAGCAGGGGGTTTCTGTAGCTTAATTATTCGGGCGTCACAAAAAGACCATCGCTCGTCCCCGACTGCCACTCATAAGGAAGACAATCAAAAGAGCACCTCATGCAACAAATTTGTCACACAACTTTTACCATACGTGCATGCTACGGGACTTGCCAACTTCAACAAAAGTATTTCTAAATCATAATTACCCACTAGCATGACCCTAACATTACTACCTTTATATCTCAAAACAATTATCAAGCATCAAATTGATCATAACATCCAATTCTTTTTCTATGATAGTTTTTATTATACCCAACTTGGATGCTCATCATTCTAGGACCAATTTTATAACCATAGCAAATACCATGCTGATCTAAAAGACTCTCAAAAAGATATAAGTGAAGCATGAGAGACTAGAAATTTCTTCAAAATTAAGACACCACCGTGCTCTAAAAGATATAAGTGAAGCACTAGAGCAAAAACTATCAAGCTCAAAAGATATAAGTGAAGCACATAGAGTATTCTAGTAAATTCTAATCAAATAGGCTTCTACCAAAAGGTGTGCACAGCAAGGATTATTATGGTAAACTAAAAGGCAAAGACTAATATAATACACGACGCTCTAAGCAAAACACATATCATGTAGCGAATAAAAATATAGCTCCAAGTAAAGTTACCAATGAACGAAGACGAAAGAGGGGATGCCTTCCCGGGGCATCCCCAAGCTTAGGCTTTTGGCTATTCTTGAATATCTTGGGGTGACTTGGGCATCCCAAAGCTTAGGCTCTTGCCACCCTTTATTAAATAGTCCATAAAAGCTTTACCCAAAACTTGAAAAATTCACAACATAAAACTCAACAGGAAATCTTATAAGCCCCATTAGTGAAAGAAAACAGAACCACCACATAAGGTACTGTAATGAACTCATTCTTTATTTATTTTGGTGTTAAACCTACTGTATTCCAACTTATTTATGGTTTATAAACTAATTTACTAGCCATAAATGCATTGAAATAAGCAAACAACACACAGAAAACAGAATCTGTCAAAAACAGAACAGTCTGTAGCAATCTGTAACTAACGCAAACTTCTGTAACCTTAAAAATGCTACCAAAATAGGAAGTCCTGGAAAAAAAATTATTGAATAGCATCAAAAAGAATCAACTCAAAAGCACGTTCCTGTGATTTAACAAAATTATATTCGTGCGCGCAAAGTTTCTGTTTTTCAGCAGAATCAAATCAACTATCATCGTAGGTTATCCTATAGGTTCTACTTGGCACAAACACTAATTAAAAGATAAAAACACATCTAAAAAGAAGGTAGATGCAAGATTTATTACTAAACAGGAGCAAAAACAAAAAACATAAAGAAAATTGGGTTGCCTCCCAACTAGCGCTATCGTTTAACGCCCCTAGCTAGGCATAAAAGCGAAGATAGATCTAACGAGTGCCATCTTTGGCTCTAAATTCATAAGTAGCCCGCATGATAGATTCATAAGGTAATTTGACTTTCTTTCTTGTAAAGTGCTCCATGCCTTTCTTTAATGGAAATTGGAATCTAATATCCCCTTCCTTCATATCAATAATCGCACCAATCGTTCTAAGGAAAGGTCTATCAAGAATAATAGGGCAAGAAAGATTGCAATATATATCAAGAACGATAAAATCCATGGACACCAAATTTCTATTTGCAACAATAAGAACATCATTGATCCTTCCCATTGGTTTTTTAATGGTAGAATCCGCAAGGTGCAAATTTAAAGAGTAATCATCAAGATCATGGAAACCTAGAATATCACATAAAGTTTTCGGAATCGTGGAAACACTAGCACCCAAATCACACAAAGCAAAACACTCATAATCTTTAATTCTAATCTTTATAGTAGGTTCCTACTCATCATTAAGTTTTCTAGGTATAGAAACTTCCAAATTAAGTTTTTCATCATAAGATTGCATCAACGCATCAACAATATGTTTGGTAAAAGCTTTGTTTTGACTATAAGCATGAGGAGAATTAACAACGGATTGCAACAAGGAAATACAACCTTTTAAAGAGCAATTATCATAATCAAATTCCTTGAAATCTGAGATAGTAGGTTCAATGTTATTAGAAGTTGAGGATTCTCCAATCTCACTTTTACCAAATTTAGCATCAAGATCTAAAGACTCCGAATTCTTGGGACGCCTTCTAGGCAAAGTTGATTCATTATCAGTCCTATAATCATCAAAATTCATATTGCAAAATATAGATCTAATAGGAGAGGCATCAATGACTTTAAGATCCTCATCATTATTTTCATGGAAACTAGAAGAACACGCTTTTATAAAGCTATCTTTCTTAGCACGCAATCTCGCGGTTCTTTCCTTACACTCATCAATGGAAATTCTCATTAATTTGAGAGACTCATTGATATCATGCTTAGGAGGAGAAGATCTAAGTTTAAGAGAATCAACATCAAGCGAAAGTCTATCAACGTTCCTAGCCAAACCATCAACTTTGAGCAATTTTTCTTCAAGCAAAGCATTAAAATTCTTTTGAGAAATCATAAATTCTTTCACACTATTCTCAAACTCAGAGGGCATCTTATTAAAATTACTATAAGAATTATTGTAGGAATTTCCATAATTATTAGAGGAATTACTAGGGAATGGTCTAGCATTAAAGTTTCCTCTATAAGCGTTGTTTCCAAAACTATTCCTACCAACAAAATTCACATCCATAGATTCATTACTATTCTCAATCAAAGAAGACAAAGGCATATCATTGGGATCAAGAGGAGTATTTTTAGTAGCAAACAATTTCATAAGTTCATCCATCTTTCCACTCAAAACATTGATTTCTTCTATAGCATGCACTTTTTTACTAGAAGATCTTTTGGTGTGCCATTGAGAATAATTAGCCATAATATTATCAAGAAGTTTTGTAGCATCTCCTAATGTGATTTCCATAAACGTGCCTCCCACGGCCGAATCTAAGAGATTTCTAGAAGCAAAGTTCAAACCGGCATAAAAATTTTGTATGATCATCCATAAATTCAAACCATGAGTAGGGCAATTGCGAAGCATCAATTTCATTCTTTCCCAAGATTGGGCAACATGCTCATGATCACTTTTTGATTGTTCCATGCTATTATAATACCACTTTTGGACGTTTATGGGCTTTATTTTACACATCTATATCATTTTTGGGACTAACCTACTAACCGGAGGCCCAACCCGTATTGCTGTTTTTTTTGCCTATTTCAGTATTTCGAAGAAAAGGAATATCAAGCGGAGTCCAAACGGAATGAAACCTTCAGGAGCGTGATTTTTGGAACGAACGTGATCTAGAGGACTTGGAGTGCAAGTCAAGAAGCAACCGAGGACTCCACGAGATAGGAGGGTGCCCCCCCCCCTTACGATGTGCCCCCTGTCTTGTGGGCCCCTCAGGCGTCCACCGACGTACTTCTTCCTCCTATATAAGCCTACGTACCCCGAAAACATCCAGGGAGCGGACGAAACACAATTTCCACCACCGTAACCTTCTGTACCGCGAGATCCCATCTTGGAGCCTTCGTCGGTGCTCCGCCGGAGGGGGAATCGACCATGGAGGGCTTCAACATCAACACCCTTGCCCCTCCGATGAGTTGTGAGTAGTTTACCACAGACCTACGGGTCCATATTTATTAGCTAGATGGCTTCTTCTCTCTTTTTGGATCTCAATACAATGTTCTCCCCCTCTCTTGTGGAGATCTATTCGATGTAAACTCTTTTTGCGGTGTGTTTGTCGAGATCCGATGAATTGTGGGTTTATGATCAAGTTTATCTATGAATAATATTTGAATCTTCTCTGAATTCTTTTATGTATGATTGAGTTATCTTTGCAAGTCTCTTCAAATTATCACTTTGGTTTGGCCTACTAGATTAATCTTTCTAGCCATGGGAGAAGTGCTTAGCTATGGGTTCAATCTTGCGGTGTCCTTACCCAGTGACAGAAAGGGTTGCAAGGCACGTATTGTAGTGTTGCCATCGAGGATAACAAGATGGGGTTTATATCATATTGCTTGAGTTATCCCTCTACATCATGTCATCTTGCTTAATGCGTTACTCTGTTCTTATGAACTTAATACTCTAGATGCAGGCAAGAGTCGGTCGATGTGTGGAGTAATAGTAGTAGATGTAGGCAGGAGTCGGTCTACTTGTTGCAGACGTGATGCCTATATACATGATCATGCCTAGATAATCTCATAATTATTCGCTTTTCTATCAATTGCTCGACAGTAATTTGTTCACCCACCGTAATACTTATGCTATCTTGAGAGAAGCCACTAGTGAAACCTATGGCCCCCGGGTGTATCTCCTATCATATTTGCTTCCAATCTACTTTTATTTGCATCTTTACTTTTTGCATCTATATTATAAAATACCAAAAATATATTTATCTTATCTTACTATCTTTATTAGATCTCACTTTCGCAAGTGGTCGTGAAGAGATTGACAACCCCTTTATTGCGTTGGTTGCGAGTTCTTTGTTTGTTTATGTAGGTGCGTGGGACTTTTGAGGAGCCTCCTACTGGATTGATACCTTGGTTCTCAAAAACTGAGGGAAATACTTACGCTACTATTGCTGCATCACCCTTTCCTCTTCAAGGAAACCAACGCAAGCTCAAGACGTAGCAAGAAGGATTTCTGGCACCGTTGCCGGGGAGGTCTTCGCTCAAGTCAAGACATACCAAGTACCCATCACAAACTCATCTCCCTCGCATTTATATTATTTGCCATTTCCCTCTCGTTTTCCTCTCCCCCACTTCACCCTTGACATTTTATTCACCCTCTCTTTCCCAATCTTCGCCTCTCTTCTCGCTTGCCTTTTTTCCGTTTGCTCGCGTGCTAGTTCGTTTACCTTGTCATCATGGCTAGTCCTCCTATCCTTATTATTACTCCCGAACAGGAAATTCTCAATTTTAAGCAAAGGGAGGGAGAAAATTTAAAAGATGCCTGGCATAGAATTTGCAATGCCCAATACAAATCTGCTAGGAAGCTTTCTACTTTCGTTCTTCTCCGCAATTTTTATGTAGGCATCACTCCTTGGAATAGATGTGTTCTTGATATTGCTACCGGAGGTGATTTCATGAGTAGCCATACGTTTGATGCTTATAATGCTATGTTAGATCTGTTTGGCCCACCACCTCTTTTGATCAATGGAACTGTTTTAACTTTGGAACACGTTATGCAACGGCTTGAGATTATTGAAAATAAAATTGCCACTGTTGAGTTGATTGAAAATTTGGATAAAAAGATTCATAATCACATTACCCAATATGGATCTAGGGTTGGAGTTACTTTGAAAAATCTTAAAGAAAAAGAACCTATAGTTAATGAGAAAATAGATCTAGACTGCTAGAATCGGTAAACTTGAGGATATCATTACAAACTTAGGTTCCGCATTTTCCTCCATGAAAAACACTCCAAAACCCCCTACTAAAACTGCCAAGTTTATTTATGTTCCTAAAAATAAGGGTGAATCTTCTAGTAAGGGAGACGCGGATCTCAAATCCATAAGTGTTCATCCCAATTGTCTCTCTATCATTAAGGAACCTTTTGCTACCAATGAATTTCTTCAATTTTTTCCTAAAGGTTTAGAAATTGCTAAGAGGGGAGAAATCCCTAGAGATCACAAGCGCTGTATTGATGAATTTAGTGCCAAAGATGGCACTACTTAGATCTATCTTTGCTTTTATGCCTAGCTAGGGGCGTTAAACTATAGCGCTAGTTGGGAGGCAACCCAATTTTCTTTGTGTTTTTTTGTTTTTGCTCCTGTTTAGTTATAAATCTTGCATCTACCTTCTGTTTAGATGTGTTTTTATCTTTTAATTAGTGTTTGTGCCAAGTAGAACCTATAGGATAACCTATGATGATAGTTGTTTTGATTCTGCTGAAAAACAGAAACTTTGCGCCCACGAATTTAGTTTTGTTAAATCACAGAAACATGCTTTTGTGTTGATTATTTTTTATGCTGATCAATAAACAAATTGTCCAGGACTTCCTATTTTGGTAGGATTTTTAGAGTTCCAGAAGTTTGCATTAGTGACAGGTTGCTACAGACTGTTCTGTTTTTGACAGATTCTGTTTTTCGTGTGTTGTTTGCTTATTTCGATGCATCTATGGCTAGTAAAATAGTTTATAAACCATAGAGAAGTTGGAATACAGTAGGTTTAACACCAAAACAAATAAATAATGAGTTCATTACAGTACCTTATGTGGTGGTTTTGTTTTCTTTCACTAACGGAGCTTATAAGATTTCCTGTTGAGTTTTGTGCTGTGAATTTTTCAAGTTTTGGGTAAAGCTTTTATGGACTATGGAATAAAGGGTGGCAAGAGCCTAAGCTTGGGGATGCCCAAGGCACCCCAAGATATTCAAGGATAGCCAAAAGCCTAAGCTTGGGGATGCCCCGAGAAGGCATCCCCTCTTTCGTCTTCGTTCATTGGTAACTTTACTTGGAGCTATATTTTTATTCGCCACACGATATGTGTTTTGCTTGGAGCGTCGTGTATTATATTAGTCTTTGCTTTTTAGTTTACCACAATCATCCTTGCTGTACACACCTTTTGGGAGAAGCCTATTTGATTAGAATTTGCTAGAATACTCTATGTGCTTCACTTATATCTTTTGAGCTTGATAGTTTTTGCTCTAGTGCTTCACTTATATCTTTTAGGGCACGGTGGTGTCTTAATTTTGAAGAAATGGCTAGCCTCTCATGCTTCACTTATATCTTTTTGAGAGTCTTTTAGAACAGCATGGTATTTGCTATAGTTTTAAAGTTGGTCCTAGAATGATGAGCATCCAAGTTGGGTATAATAAAAACTATCATAGAAAAAGAATTGGATGATATGATCAATATGATGCTTGATAATTGTTTTGAGATATGGAGGTAGTGATATTAGAGTCATGCTAGTTGAGTAGATTATGAAAAGTACTTGTGTTGAGGTTTGTGATTCCCGTAGCATGCACGTATGGTGAACCGCTTTATGATGAAGTTGGAGCATAACTTTATTTATTGATTGTCTTCCTTATGAGTGGCGGTCGGGGACGAGCGATGGTCTTTTCCTACCAATCTATACCCCTAGGAGCATGCGCGTAGTGCTTTGGTTTTTGATGACTTCTAGATTTTTGCAACAAGTACATGAGTTCTCTTGACTAATATTGAGTCCATGGATTATACGCACCCTTTCACCCTTCCACCATTGCTAGCCTTTCTTGTGCCGCGCAACTTTCGCCGGTACCATACACCCACCATTTACCTTCCTCAAAACAGCCACCATACCTACCTATTTTGGCATTTCCATAGCCATTCCGAGATATATTGCCATGCAACTTTCCACCGTTCCGTTCATATGACACGCATTACTTTTGTCATATTGCTCTTTGCATGATCATGTAGTTGACATCGTATTTGTCGGCAATGCCACCTTCATAATTTTCATACATGTCGCTCTTGATTCATTGCATATCCCGGTACACCGCCACTACAACAAAAACACCATGTATGGCTGCTTTTTCTGACACGCTATTTGTATTCGTCTCTATGCCCATGAACACTTGCGGGATAAAGACGTTTCTTAAGACGCTTACCTAGCGCCACAAAATTTTCTTATAATTAGTCATTTAGAAAATAAGTATGTAATTTTTATTAACTTAGAGACGATTTGTGAGACGCTTTAGTAGATGACTCTATTCTTATCTTAGGCTTGTGAGAATTTTTAATAATCATACCAGATAGCTACTAAAATTAGTTGTGCTAAAATTTAAACATGGCCCAGGTAACTCAACCAAAGAATGAATCGAGGGGCATTTTTGTATTTGATTGTAACCCTAATAATTCCCTCTATAATATTATATTATCTTTGTAATATTCTCCTGTCAAAACCGAAAACCTTAATTATCCACGAATGTACGCAATGCCCCTCATAAAAAAGTGGGGCTTAGTTCTAGCTCATAGATAGGCGAGGGTTAGAGTTTCACTATGGCATGTCGTTGACATAGCCTTTCCAACTCGACGTGTCGTATGCGATGGTGTCAATGGCTCGACGATGTACACTCCTATTTCCGCTTCAGTCTATGAGTTTCTTTTTATTTTTACTCCTGCGTCACGCTCACTGGGCGAGGACACAAACTCTTATTTTTCTGAGTCGTACTCCGCCCCTTCCATCTGCGGCTGGACGAGATTTATATTTTTTTATTAAATTATATGGATATTATGGGCCGAAACTCCCCAGCTTCTCCAAAACTTCAGCTCCTCCCAGCGGGGACCTCCTATACAACACATTTTGCACTAAAAAACACAAAAAAAAGAATGCAATGATAGGATTCGATCACACTATCTCACCACTCCAAACTGCAAACTGTGACAAGCTAGCCACTCTACCAAATAGCCGCTGGTGAAATACTAAGGCGCCCAACTCTATAACAACACACATCCGGATTGAGATTTTTGAAAAAAAACATTTTTGAAACATTTCTTCAAAATTTCAAACAATTTGAAATGCCGAAAATATTTTTGATACTCGAAGCTTTTTTCTGAAAAAAGGTGAACACTTTTTGTATTCCGAATTTAGAAAAAACACAATTTTTTTGCAAAACCAAAAAGTTTTCTAAAACGTGAACAATTTTAAAACAATTGAACATTTTCTAACATTGCGATTTTTTAAAACAAGTTATGTTCTAAAATATCTGAACATTTTTTGAAAAATTAACTTTTTTCTGAAATTGTGAATTTTTTTTGGAAATGTGAATACATTTTCAAAAAAGAAATGTTTTATGAAAAGCAAACAATTTCAAAATTTGTGAACAGATTAGCATATATTTGGCAGGCAAATGCAGAGGTATGCAATAGCTATGCGCTATATATAGACTACATGATAAACCATATGTTCTGCTTTTTTTACGAATGCAAAATTCTGAGTAACCGAGCCATGCATTTTTCACTCTGGTGTAAAAAGTATACCATGTTAATTTGCACTAAACCTAAAATTCTGTATAGGAACCATGACTTAGTTT
Organism: Triticum timopheevii; assembly: GCA_963921465.1. Taxonomy (NCBI): domain Eukaryota; kingdom Viridiplantae; phylum Streptophyta; class Magnoliopsida; order Poales; family Poaceae; genus Triticum; species Triticum timopheevii. The sequence goes on from OY997274.1 coordinate 120,223,908, forward strand.
CAAGAGGTAATCATAAGTTTAATGTGTTAATTTTGATATTTGCCTCTATCACTGCAATTCTGTTCTCATCAACTATGTAATGCATGCTACCCTTTTCTTATCTCTGTTTTAACAGTCACAGTTACATAACAGAACATTGCTTACAACAATTCATTTTGGTTTCTTTCCATAGTAACTGGTATGATGGCCAACTCATTTATGAAGCAGTATTGATAGGACAAGGTGATATATTACTCTCTGCATAGAAGGCGACCTATTTGTGCCAGACCCCTAATATGTATGCAGTCTTTTTCTAGTCTCTGTTATGTTCCTATCGGATCTTGCATGGTTCAGTTGTTTATTAGATAGTGCAGTGCAATGCGTGACCTTGACATACGTTTCTATACACACGTTACAGATCATTAGCTTGTTGATTAACATATGATTTTAACATTGTCTTGGCAAAAATATTATGTTGAGGGTACCTCGGTGGCTTCGACGCTTGAACATCTTAGTGTAGGCTGCTGAAAGTGTACCACTAGATGAAGAAAATTTACAAGGCCCTCCAGAGATTGATGATTTATACCAAAAAAGCCTCCTAAATCTACTAGCCAAATTAAAATAATTTGTACGCTCAAACATTTTTTTCAAACACATATGTAATGTGATGTATATGGTCCAGTTATAAGCCACTGTGATATTCTTGCATGCAGGGGTGAGTGGAGAGGTGTTATAGGTTATAGGAAACTTCCGAGTTAAAACTTCATCAGAATTATGCGGGGGAAACAATTTGTGAAGACTGATGGAAGTTCTATTCCAAATGGATGGTCGACTGCCATTTAAATTTCTCTGTTATCCTCCTTTTTCAGGGTAGCTGAAAATTTAGAAAAGGAGTGCATAGAAGGAGCCAGGAGCAAGTACAGAAGAATTAGTCTTCAAATGAACAAATGTTTGAATTATGTATTAGATTTTATCTTCATAGGAAAACTTTGTTCTAGTTTGCAGGATCTTTTCATAAATATTTGTATATTTCATATGAATGTCTGATTTGATTCAATTATGAACTCAAGGTGTTTGTTTCTACTAATTAGTCCACTGCCTGTTTTTACTAAGGATGCTAATTGTGCAAATGGTGTTCTTGTGAATGCAATTGGTGATATGGGCGGATGCCTTTTATATAATGATATTTGTTGCTTATGATTGTAATGGTTGATATGGGCAGATGCCTTTATATCATGATATTTGTTGATCATTCTGCACATGCATCTGTGGTGTGATAAAGTAACTGAATTTAAAATGATGGATTGCACATTCTAAATAAATCAAATAACATTTAAAGAAAAATATTCCATGCTCACAAAGAAGCTTATGTATATTTAGAGATGAATATGACGTCTCTACGCAATGTGTATAAGAATGGGCCCATGATGATTGAAGGTCTTTACGTAGAGACGTGATAGAGCGCATCTAGCATAACGTCTCTACATACCCAGGGATGTTTTTGAATGTCTCAATATAGCGTATCATGCCATGTAGACACGCTTAGCCAGCGTGTCTACATGTTTTGAGACGGTCCATGAGAAGACACTCTAAAGATGCTTTACTAAATCGACTCTATGGTTGCCTAGAGATGAAATAACACGTCTCTAGCTATGAAATTGCACATCTCTACACATAGATTTTCTTGTAGTGCGCCGGAGGCTTTCATATAGAGTCATATCTTGTTCTAGCTTTGAGTTGTAAATCCATAAAAGTGTGATGATCTTCATTATTAGAGCATTGTCCTAGTGAGGAAAGGATGATGAAGACTATGATTCCCCCACAAGTCGGATGAGACTTCGGATTTTACAAAAAGAAAAAAAAGGAGAAAGGCCAAAAAGAAAAAAAAGGCCAAAGAAAAAAAGGGAAAATAAAAAAAAGAAAAAGAAAAAATAATAAAATGAGAGAAAAAGAGAGAAGGGACAATGCTACTATCTCCTTTTCCACACTTGTGCTTCAAAGTAGCACCATGATCTTCCTGATAGAGAGTCTCATATGTTGTCACTTTCATATATACTAGTGAGAATTTTTCATTATAGAACTTGGCTTGTATATTTCAATGATGGGATTCCTCAAAAGTGCCCTAGGTCTTCGTGAGCAAGCAAGTTGGATGCACACCCACTTAGTTTCTTTTGTTGTGCTTTCATATATTTATAGCTCTAGTGCATCCGTTGCATGGCAATCCCTACTCACTCACATTGATATCTATTAATGGGCATCTCCATAGCCCGTTGATACGCCTAGTTGATGTGAGACTATCTTCTCCTTTTTTGTCTTCTCCACAACCACCATTCTATTTCACATATAGTGCTATGTCCATGGCTCATGCTCATGTATTGCGTGAAAGTTGAAAGAGTTTGAGATTATTAAAGTATGAAACAATTGCTTGGCTTGTCATCGGGGTTGTGCATGATTAAATACTTTGTGTGATAAAAATAGAGCAACAACCAGACTATATGATTTTGTAGGGATAACTTTCTTTGGCCATGTTATTTTGAGAAGACATGATTACTTTGATTAGTATGCTTGAAATGTCACCATTTTCATGTTAATATGAACTTTTATTTTGTATCATTTGGATCTGAACATTCATGCCACAATAAACAAAATTACATTGAGAATTATGCTAGGTAGCATTCCATATCAAAAATTTCTTTTTTATCATTTACCTACTCGAGGACGAGTAGGAATTAAGCTTGGGGATGCTTGATACGTCTCCAACATATCTATAATTTTTGATTGTTCCATGCTATTATATTACCCCTTTTGGATGTTTATGGGCTTTATTTTACACATCTATATCATTTTTGGGACTAACCTACTAACCGGAGGCCCATCCCGTATTGCTGTTTTTTTTGCCTATTTCAGTATTTCGAAGAAAAGGAATATCAAACGGAGTCCAAACGGAATGAAACCTTCGGGAGCGTGATTTTTGGAACGAACGTCATTCAAAGGACTTGGAGTGCAAGTCAAGAAGCAGCCGAGGACTCCATGAGTTAGGAGGGCGCGCCCCCTGTCTCGTGGGCCCCTCGGGCATCCACCGACGTACTTCTTCCTCCTATATAAGCCTACGTACCCCGAAAACATCCAGGGAGCGGACGAAACACAATTTCCATCACCGTGACCTTCTGTATCCGTGAGAACCCATCTTTGAGCTTTCGCCGACGCTCCGCCGGAGGGGGAATCAACCACGGAGGGCTTCTACATCAACACCCTTGCCCCTCCGATGAGTTGTGAGTAGTTTACCACAGATCTACGGGTCCATAGTTATTAGCTAGATGGCTTGTTCTCTCCTTTTGGATCTCAATACAATGTTCTCCCCCTCTCTTGTGGAGATCTATTCGATGTAAACTCTTTTTGCGGTGTGTTTGTCGAGATCCGATGAATTGTGGGTTTATGATCAAGTTTATCTATGAATAATATTTGAATCTTCTCTGAATTCTTTTATGTATGATTGAGTTATCTTTGCAAGTCTCTTCGAATTATCAGTTTGGTTTGGCCTACTAGATTAATCTTTCTTGCCATGGGAGAAGTGCTTAGCTGTGGGTTCAATCTTGCGGTGTCCTTACCCAGTGACAGAAAGGGTTGCAAGGCATGTATTGTATTGTTGCCATCGAGGATAACAAGATGGGGTTTATATCATATTGCTTGAGTTTGCCCTAGAGGCAATAATAAAGTTATTATTTATTTCCTCATATCATGATAAATGCTTATTTTTCATGCTAGAATTGTATTAACCGGAAACATAATACATGTGTGAATACATAGACAAACACAACGTGTCGGGGCCGTCTGTGGCCACGAGCACCTATGGGGCACGGGGGGGGGGGGGGGGGGCCCTTCTGGTCTGGCAAGGGGGGCGGAGGCCGCGCGCAGAGCGGATCGAGGTCGGGCGCGCGCGGGGAGACGGGCGATTTTTACCCAGCTTCGGAGCTCTCCGGAGAGATAAAACTCCTACTGCTGCTTTGTGTTTGTATTCGATCTTGCTCGAGAGCGAGCGTCTGGTGGTACTGCGTGTGTCGAATGGACCGAACCCTCCAGCTGCGGAACCCAAATTCCGAACCTCCGAACCTCTTCTACGTGCGCATGGGCCTCCCTTTTATAGTCTGAAGTGGGCACCAACAAGTGGCAGCGTAGAAAGAGGGGTAGAAAGGTAAAAACGCGGGTTGGTACAACTGCTACCAATAGTGTCCCCTACCTAACTCTGACAGCAGGGGACAAGGGCATTTAATGCCCGTCCGGTCGCCCCAACAGTGCAAGGAAACGACCGTTAGAGGCGCCACCGATTGCCACGATGGCGTCTCCGTCAGCTCCGCTTGCCACCTCCCTCTGCATGGCTACGCAACGCCCCGCCACGTGCCCCTGGGGTGGCCCTGGGGTGACACGTCGCTGGATGCGCTGGATTTTGGGTGGCCGCCTTGCCGCGGCAAGTGCTTTGCCGCGGCCCTTCTCTTGTCATGCCGGCAAGCTTGCCGGCCGTCGGGCCTTGCCGGGACGTGCGGGGCGCCGCGGCAAGTCTTCTGGAGATGCCTTGGTCGGCCTTCCCGGCAAGCTCCTCTTGCCGGGGCCTTTGTTTTCTTCCCGGCCAGCTTCTCTTGCCGGGACCTTGTATTCTTCCCGGCCAGCTTCTCTTGCCGGGGCCTTGGTTGGCCTTCCCGGCAAGCTCCTCTTGCCGGGGCCTTGGTTTGAGTACTTCAATCTTGAATGGCATCAAAGTAGCCGTGGAGGATCTTGGCGGACGCCCGGCAAGCCCTGCCGCGGGTCGCTGCGACTGCCCGTGCACAAGTTCGGGGTACTAAGGTACCCCCCTACTTTAGTACACCGACAGGAGCCCCCGGGCCTGGGCCATACACGGTGCCGAGCGTTGTTGGGCCAGGTCCAAAACAGTGCACGGGCACGCGTGGCCTAGGTCACACCGCATATCTCTCCGCTTCCACCGCGCACGCCCAGAGCGGCACGCGTCAAACGCGGCGTCGTGGGTGACGTGGGCGGCGCGTGCGGGTCTGAGCCTCGCGAGCATGCATCAAGCCATGATGAAGGGGACGGCTCACGCCCCCCTACCTAAACGGAGGGAGGCGTGGGGGCGTGGTGCATTTACTGGATGGGGCCGGTGCGCGGTTTTCGAGGCGTCCAACCCCATGATCACGGGGTGGGGCGAGGCCGCCTCACCCGTCACCTCGGCCCTGCATCCCCGCCACGTAGCTCCCATGCACTTGGGGTCACGGACGGTGGGAGTGGGAATCCGGGCCGTCGCGAGCAGAGGTAGCGGGTCGGTCTCGATTCCCTGCTCTTCCCGTGCCTTGATTCGCTGAGCGGGGTGGCCGGGCTCCCACCCTGCTCCTTTATAAAGAGCAGGAGGGGGGGCACGAAAGCCCGCACTCTCTCATCTCCTTCTTCCTTCAACTTCTGTTCTCCTTTCTCCCATTCGCCATGGAGAAAGGGAATCCTGGCTCTTCATCGGTGGCGGCGAGGGTTGCCGCCAGGCAGCGCACCTCTCCCTCTCTCGCACCCTTGGCGGGGGAACCCGCCATAAGGGGAAGAGGGAGGGGGCGTGGTCACGGACAAGGTCGAGGACGAGGCCGAGGCGCGCGGGGAAGAGGCGGACGGGGCGGCGCACCAGCTTCGCCCCCGCCGGCGGTTCCTCCCCCCACGGCGGTCCACATGGGGGATGACCCTTGCGAGTTCTTCGTCAGGCTGCGTCGGGCGCCTCGTCGTCGCCTCCGGCTTCCAACTCCGTTTGCAAGCGCGATGGAACCGGACCAGCCCGAGATGCTGAGACTGCAGATGAGGGGCTGCGGGATCAGCGGCACGCGAGTCCACGTTGCATCCCCAGCCCCTGGCGTGATGTATCTTGACCGTGGATGGAAGACGTTCGCCCGTATCCATAGCTTGACGGCGGGGTTTACCCTCCATTTTAAGTTAATGGAGGGTGACCTCCTCTCCGTCAAGGTCTTCAGGGACTCCGGCATCCGGGCAAGATGCTGTGTGGACAGCTCCTCCGATAGCGAAGGCCCCTCCTCAAGCGAGAGTGACGAGGAGGGGAGCGACAGCGACGACGAGGACGGCGGGTCTGACTAGGCGCCGGACGCTGCCTCGCGCGCGCCACCGGCGACCCCATCATCCGGGTTGCCGGCCTTCTGAACTCCACGGGGCCGTCTCCTTGGGCGGCTGGCGTAGGGAGGCTGCGGAAGAGGAAGAGGGGTGGAGGCAAGGCCGTCAAGTCAGAGTACGAGGGCGAGGTGCCCTCGACAGCGTGCTGACGTCCCGCCGCCCCGTCTTCGAGCTCTGCCTCCGGCGCCTCCGTCTCCGCCAAGCTCCTGGCCGGCCCCCGGGATGTTCTCTTGGTGTCTTCTGGCACCCGTAGCTCACCTAGGCGCCCCTTCTGCCCTCCCCGACAAGCTTCTCTTGCCGGGGCCTCCTTGACCTACCTCCTGAAGAGAGAAACAGGAGAGGGATTACGGGCATCTTATCTTTCAATTTGTAAGCCTTCAGGCCTTAGCTGTATTTAAAATTTGTAATCCTCTCTATCATGTTTTTCATCCTCTATGGACTTGTACTAAATTGGGATGTTTTTTAATGAAAAGAGGGGAATGCCTGCCGGATTATGCCCTTTACTTGATTTTGTGCCTTGTATGTTCCCACCCTACGCTTCTAGGGAACTTGCCGGCGCAAACACACTTGCTGAGTGCGGAACGTCAGCAGCCCGCTGGCGGTGTTGCTTCCGGCAAGAAACCTTGTCGGGCCAGTTGCAGCGCACTTTCATCGTTGAGCGGACTCGAAATAGATCAAGGGCGCAACTTGGCCGCGACTTGGCTCCTCCGCGCATGGGGTTTTTTTTTACAAGACACATTCGTTCAAGGGCGCGGCCTCGCTTTCCCCAGCCCATAAGAGGATGCATGACGAGGGATGAAAAAATTATCTGATACCGCAGCCCCCGGCGACTCTAGCTCGCCGGGGATGAATCTTGGCGTTTGCAGCCCCCGGCAACTCTAGCTCCGCCGAGACCTAGGTGCCGGTGCGCCTTTCTTTGTCCTTGTCGCTGACGCTGCGGCCTCGGTACTTGCAGCCCCCAGCGAAGTCGGCTTGCCGGGGCCTCTGCGCCAGTGCGCCCTTCTGGTTTTCCCTGTCGCTGTTATTATAGTCACGAAAAATAACTAAGACAGCGCCGTAATAAGTTACTCTTTCGTGGCGTGACTATTTAGGTTGGGCAACGCAATGCCATGCTTCGCCCTTCGTATGTTTACACTCTACGCTTCTAGGGAACTTGCCGGCGCTAACACACTTGCTGAGTGCGGAACATCAGCAGCCCGCTGGCGGTGTTGCCTCCGGCAAGAAACCTCGTCGGGCTAGTTGCAGCGCGCTTTCATTGCTGAGCGGACTCGGAAACAAATCAAGGGTGCAACTCAGCCGCGAGTTAGCTCCTCTGCGCACAAGTTTTACATACGAAGGACGTCCCACGGCAAGGCTTGCTATGTTACGCCCTCTACTTCATTACATCCCTTGTACGTTTTTACCCTACGCTTCTAGGGAACTTGCCGGCGCTAACACACTTGCTGAGTGCGGAACATCAGCAGCCTGCTGGTGGTGTTGTACCCGGCAAGAAACCTTCTCGGGCCAGTTGCAGCGCACTTGTATTGTTGAGCGGACTCGAAAACAAAGCAAGGACACAACTTAACCATGAGTTGGTTCCTCCGCGCACAGGTTTTTCGTACAAGGGATGAACGTTCGAGGAATATAACATAAGATCTTAGAACTAAAAAGTGCTCTGTACTCAAGCTCGAGCGACTTAGCTTTTCCGTCCTCCGCGATCCGACGAAGCCGCACTTCTCCCTTGACTTCCTCCCTTGTACGTTTTCACCCCCACGCTTTCAGGGAACCTGCCGGTGCAGACACACTTGCTGAGTGCGGGACATCAGCAGCCCGCTGGCGGTGTTGCTTCCGGCAGGAAGAACTCCTCGGGCTAGTTGCAGCGCGCTTTCATCGTTGAGCGGACTCGAAACAGATCAAGGGCGCAACTTAGCCACGATTCGACCCTTCTGCGCACAGGTTCTCCATACAAGGTACGGATTCTCAGGGAATACAATTCAAAAGCTGGACGCTTCCTTCGCCATACTGGCCGGTGGAGCTCGATGGCGCATCCTCGACGGCAGCGCGGCACTCCGGGGAGGCGTGCTTGCCGGAGCAGGCACCAGAGCTGTTCTTGCCGGGCTTAGCCTTTGGCGGATCTGCCTTTGCCTTATTGCACTTTCCGGTGGAGCTCGATGGTGCGTCCTCGACGGCAGCGCAGCACTCCGGGGAGGTGCGCTTGCCGGAGTGGGCATCAGAGCTGCTCTTGCCGGACTTGGCTTTCTTCTTTCCCCGGGGAGCTTCAGCGGCAAGTGGCTTGCACTCTGCTGCGGCTGCTGCTTCCCGATAGATCTTGTCGGTGCAGATAAGTGCATCCTTCTTGTCGCCTTGGACAGAGATGACACTTATCGGACCAGGCATATTGAGCACGTTGTATGCGTAGTGAGAGGCTGCCATGAACTTGGCAAGCGCTGGTCGGCCGAGTATCCCATTGTAGGGTAATGGGATATCAACAACATCGAAGGTGACCCTCTCTGTCCTGAAGTTCAGCTCGCTGCCAAACGTTACTAGTAGCATGATCTTCCCCTTGGGCTTGCTCCTTCCCGGATTTATCCCTTGAAAGGTACCAGTTTCTTCGAGCTCGCTGTCGGGGATCTGGAGCTTCTTGAGCACTGCGGAGGAATTCAGGTTCAGGCCGGCCCCGCCGTCAACCAACATCTTCGTGACCTTGAGGTTGCGGATTGTTGGTGAGACCAACATCGGCAAGCACCCGACCGCAGTGATGCGACCAGGGTGGTCCTCAACATCGAAGATGATGGGCGTGCTGGACCATTTCAGAGGCTTGCGCGCCTCGACGGACGGCTCCGCTGCATTCACCTCTCGCACCCACTGCTTGAGTTGGCGGTGCGAGGCGTGCAGAGAGGCACCGCCGTCGATGCACAACACCTCTGTCGCCTTCTGAAACTCTTGGTCATCGGTCTCATCTTCCTCCATCTCATCATCCTCATCCTCATCTTCGTCCTTGTCGCGGCCGCGGGGAGGCCTATCTCCTTGCCGCGGCTTGGCCTTGCCGCGGTGTCCTCCCCGGGCGGGAAGCTTCTTGCCGGATCCTCCGCCACCTCCCTGGGCTCTCTCCTTATCGCGGCGCTCGTATTCGGCTTTCTGTAGCTCCACCATCTGCTCCACTTTCTTGCAAGTTTGGAGATCATGGCCCTTGGTGCGGTGGATCTTGCAGTACTGCTTGCCGGAGCCATCCTGCTTGTCGGCGGCTACCACAGCCTCGCTGGAGTCATCGGCTTTGGCCTTGTCGGAGCTGCCTCCGTTGCCGGAATGCTCAACAGCTAGCACATCCTTAGCCTTTCTCTTCCTGTTGTTCCGCCTCCGGTTCTTCCTTGCCGGGGCGGCATCCTCACTGTCAGATCCTTCTGCTCCTGCAACCTCTCCGGGGATTTTCCTCCCCTCCTCAGCCCGTGCACACTTGTTGGCCAGAGCATAGAGCTCACTGACGTCTCTGATCTTGCACATCGCCATCTCCTCCCTCATCCTGCGGTTACGCACGTTCTGATGAAATGCGCTGATAACTGCGGCAGGGTGGACGTCTGGGATGTTGCGCTGCACTTGGCTGAATCTCTGTATGTACTTTTGCAGGGGTTCTCCCTCCTTCTGGACGAGCAAGTGGAGGTCACTCTCCTGGCCATGAGGCTTGTGGCCACCTGTGAAGGCGCCGACAAACTGATGACACAGGTCCGCCCATGAAGAGATGGAACCGTCCGGCAAGTGCATGAGCCAAGATCTGACATTGGGCTTGAGCACCAGCGGGAAGTAGTTGGCGAGGATCTTCTCGTCGCGCCCTCCGGCAGCCTGCACCGTGATGGTGTAGATGCTGAGGAACTCCGATGGATGTATCCTGCCATCGTACTTCTCGGGCACGTCTGGCTTGAAGTTCTTGGTTTTGGGCCACTGGACTTGCCGCAGCTCGCGGGTGAACGCAGGGCAACCTGCCGCGTACGGCAAGTCGCTCGGTTCCCCGGGTGCGTGCATGTCGACAGTGGGCCCAGCGCGCTGGTCGGATTGACGTCGCGCTTCCCTTCTGCGCTCGATGCGAGTGCGAGCGTCTTCGTGCCGCCGTTCTTGGAGAACGTGGCGTTGATCGCGTCGGGTTCGCGGGTCCGACGACACGGTGGAGTCGCCGTCGGGGTTGGCCCGACGAGCCGGCGATCTTGGCCTTCGGGGCTGGGAGTGCATGGAGGTGGCACCCCCACCGGTCTTGTCGGTGTCGGCTTGCGCCTGGGCGCCTTGCTGGGGCCTCGATGCGCTCGGTTGCCAGGGCTTGTCGCCGTTGGCGAAGCTGATGAGACTGTATATGGTCATCCTCCAGTCGTCGATCTTGTGCGGCGCTGGAGGGTAGTCTAGAAGCAGCTGGGCTCGGGCCAGCGCTTCCTCTGCTGTCTTGGGTGGTGGTGGCGACGAGCGGTGCGAGGAGCGGGATGTGCTCGGACTCCCAACTGGATTGGGAGGTGCAACACCCCGCCCGGGCGACCGTACCTCGCTCGCGCCAGCATGCGGGCGTGCATGCTGACCTCGAGCGTCCCGCGACCCACCAGCTTGGCCTTGTTCCAACGCGAGCACGGTGCTAGGAGCACCGGGGCGTTGTCGACCTTGCACTCCCTGGGAAGGGTGCGGTGTCTGCACGGTCGCCGACGCTTGCGAGGCCTTGTTTTTGGATCTAGTGACGACGTGAGTCCCACCGTCGGCGCCCGCTCCTCCGCCGGCGTCCACTCCACCGCCCGTTTGCTCTGGCGGTGGTGGCAGAATCGATGTAGACGGAGCGGCCACCTCCGAAGGCTTCTTCTTCGGTGGCATGTTGATGAAGGCGTTGATGCAACGCGCGCGGAGACCGGATCAGATGCTCACGACCTCGACACGCCCCCTACCTGGCGCGCCAAAGATGTCGGGGCCGTCTGTGGCCACGAGCACCTATGGGGCACGGGGGGCCCCTTCTGGTCCGGCAAGGGGGGCGGAGGCCGCGCGCAGAGCGGATCGAGGTCGGGCGCGCGCGGGGAGACGGGCGATTTTTACCCAGCTTCAGAGCTCTCCGGAGAGATAAAACTCCTACTGCTGCTTTGTGTTTGTATTCGATCTTGCTCGAGAGCGAGCGTCTGGTGGTACTGCGTGTGTCGAATGGACCGAACCCTCCAGCTGCGGAACCCAAATTCCGAACCTCCGAACCTCTTCTACGTGCGCATGGGCCTCCCTTTTATAGTCTGAAGGGGGCACCAACAGGTGGCAGCGTAGAAAGAGGGGTAGAAAGGTAAAAACGCGGGTTGGTACAACTGCTACCAACAGTGTCCCCTACCTAACTCTGACAGCAGGGGAAAAGGCATTTAATGCCCGTCCGGTCGCCCCAACAGTGCAAGGAAACGACCGTTAGAGGCGCCACCGATTGCCACGATGGCGTCTCCGTCAGCTCCGCTTGCCACCTCACTCTGCATGGCTACGCAACGCCCCGCCACGTGCCCCTGGGGTGGCCCTGGGGTGACACGTCACTGGATGCGCTGGATTTTGGGTGGCCGCCTTGCCGCGGCAAGTACTTTGCCGCGGCCCTTCTCTCGTCGTGCCGGCAAGCTTGCCGGCCGTCAGGCCTTGCCGGGACGCGTGGGGCGCCGCAACAAGTCTTCTGGGGATGCCTTGGTCAGCCTTCCCGGCAAGCTCCTCTTGCCGGGGCCTTTGTTTTCTTCCCGGCCAGCTTCTCTTGCCGGGACCTTGTATTCTTCCCGGCCAGCTTCTCTTGCCGGGGCCTTGGTTGGCCTTCCCGGCAAGCTCCTCTTGCCGGGGCCTTGGTTTGAGTACTTCGATATTGAATGGCATCAAAGTAGCCATGGAGGATCTTGGCGGACGCCCGGCAAGCCCTGCCGCGGGTCGCTGTGACTGCCCGTGCACAAGTTCGGGGTACTAAGGTACCCCCCCTACTTTAGTACACCGACACAACGTCACTAGTATGCCTCTACTTGACTAGCTTATTAATCAAAGATGGTTATGTTTCCTAACCATAGACATGTGTTGTCATTTGATTAATGGGATCACATCATTAGGAGAATGATGTGATTGACATGACCCATTCCGTTAGCCTAGCACTTGATCATTTAGTATATTGCTATTGCTTTCTTCATGACTTATACATGTTCCTGTAACTATGAGATTATGCAACTCACATTTACCGGAGGAACACTTTGGGTACTACCAAACGTCACAACGTAACTGGGTGATTATAAAGGAGTCCTACAGGTGTCTCCAAAGGTACATGTTGGGTTGGCATATTTCAAGATTAGGTTTTGTCACTCCGATTGTCGGAGAGGTATCTCTGGGCCCTCTCGGTAATGCACATCACTATAAGCCTTGCAAGCAATGTAGCTAATGAGTTAGTTACGGAATGATGCATTACATCATGAGTAAAGAGACTTGCCGGTAACGAGAATGAACTAGGTATTGGATACCGACGATCGAATCTCGGGCAAGTAACATACCGATGACAAAGGGAACAACATATGTTGTTATGCGGTTTGACCGATAAAGATCTTCTTAGAATATGTAGGAACCAATATGGGCATCCAGGTTCTGCTATTGGTTATTGACCGAGAATAGTTCTAGGTCATGTCTACATAGTTCTCGAACCCGTAGGGTCCGCACGCTTAACGTTACGATGATAGTTTTATTATGAGTTTATAAGTTTTGATGTACCGAAATTTTTTCGGAGTCCCGGATGTGATCACGGACATGACGAGGAGTCTCGAAATGGTCGAGACATAAAGATTGATATATTGGAAGCCTATGTTTGGACATCGGAATAGTTCTGGGTGAAATCGGGATTTTTCCGGAACACCGGGGGGTTACCGGAACCCTCCCGGGGGTTAATGGGCCTTAGTGGGCCATGAGGGAGAAGAGGAGGGCCGGCCAGGGCAGGCCGCGCGCCCCCTCCCCCCTAGTCCGAATAGGACAAGGAAGGGGGGGGGCCCTTTCCTCTTTCCCTCCCCCCAAGTCCTAATCCAACTAGGAAAGGGGGGGAGTCCTACTCCCGGTGGGAGTAGGACTCCTCCGGCGCGCCTCCTCCTAGGGCCAGCCGCACCCCCTTGCTCCTTTATATACGAGGGCAGGGGGCACCCTAGAACACACAAGTTGATCTATGGATCGTTCCTTAGCCGTGTGCGGTGCCCCCTCCACCATATTCCACCTCGGTCATATCGTTGCGGAGTTTAGGCGAAGCCCTGAGCCTGTAGAACATCATCATCATCACCACGCCGTCGTGCTGACGGAACTCATCCCCGACGCTTTGCTGGATCGGAGCCCGGGGAACGTCATCGAGCTGAACGTGTGCTGAACACGGAGGTGCCGTACGTTCGGTGCTTGGATCGGTCGGATCGTGAAGACGTACGACTACATCAACCGCGTTGTCATAACGCTTCCACTTATGGTCTACGAGGGTACGTGGACAATACTCTCGCCTCTCGTTGCTATGCCATCACCATGATCTTGCGTGTGCATAGGATTTTTTTTGCAATTACTACGTTCCCCAACAGTGGCATCCGAGACAGGTTATATGCGTAGATGTCATATGCACGAGTAGAACACAAGTGAGTTGTGGGCGATACAAGTCATACTACTTACCAGCATGTCATACTTTGGTTCGGCGGTATTGTGAGATGAAGCAGCCCGGACCGACATTACGTGTACTCTTACGCGAGACTGGTTTCACCGTTACGAGCACTCGTGCTTAAAGGTGGCTGGCGGGTGTCTGTCTCTCTCACTTTAGCCGAATCAAGTGTGGCTACGCCCGGTCCTTGCGAAGGTTAAAACAACACTAACTTGACGAACTATCATTGTGGTTTTGATGCGTAGGTAAGAACGGTTCTTGCTAAGCCCGTAGCAGCCACGTAAAACTTGCAACAACAAAGTAGAGGACGTCTAACTTGCTTTTGCAGGGCATGTTGTTATGTGATATGGTCAAGACGTGATGCTATATTTTATTGTATGAGATGATCATGTTTTGTAACCGAAGTTAACGGCAACTGGCAGGAGCCATATGGTTGTCGCTTTATTGTATGAAATGCAAACGCCCTGCAATTGCTTTACTTTATCACTAAGCGGTAGCGATAGTCGTAGAAGCAATAGATGGCGTAAACAACAATGATGCTATGATGGAGATCAAGGTGTCGCGCCGGTGACGAAGGTGATCACGACGGTGCTTCGGAGATGGAGATCACAAGCACAAGATGATGATGGCCATATCATATCACTTATATTGATTGCATGTGATGTTTATCCTTTATGCATCTTATCTTGCTTTGGTTGATGGTAGCATTTTAAGATGATCTCTCACTAAAAATTATCAAGAAGTGTTCTCCCTGAGTATGCACCATTGCCAAAGTTCGTCGTGCCCAGACACCACGTGATGATCGGGTGTGATAAGCTCTACGTCCATCTACAATGGGTGCAAGCCAGTTTTGCACACGCAGAATACTCAGGTTAAACTTGACGATCCTAGCATATATGCAGATATGGCCTCGGAACACGGAGACCGAAAGGTCGAGCATGAATCATATAGTAGATATGATCAACATAATGATGTTCACCATTGAAAACTACTCCATCTCACGTGATGATCAGTTATGGTTTAGTTGATTTGGATCACGTGATCACTTAGATGACTAGAGAGATGTCTGTCTAAGTGGGAGTTCTTAAGTAATATGATTAATTGAACTTAAATTTATCATGAACTTAGTACCTGATAGTATTTTTCTTGTCTATGTTTGTTGTAGATAGATGGCTCGTGTTGTTGTTCCGTTGAATTTTAATGCGTTCCTTGAGAAAGCAAAGTTGAAAGATGATGGTAGCAATTACACGGACTGGGTCCATAACCTCAGGATTATCCTCATTGCTGCACAGAAGAATTCCGTCCTGGAAGCACCGCTGGGTGCCAGGCCTGCTGCTGATGCAACTGACGACGTTAAGAACGTCTGGCAGAGCAAAGCTGATGACTACTCGATAGTTCAGTGTGCCATGCTTTACGGCTTAGAACCGGGTCTTCAACGCGTTTTGAACGTCATGGAGCATATGAGATGTTCCAGGAGTTGAAGTTAATATTTCAAGCAAATGCCCGGATTGAGAGATATGAAGTCTCCAATAAGTTCTATAGCTGCAAGATGGAGGAGAATAGTTCTGTCAGTGAACACATACTCAAAATGTCTGGGTATAATAATCACTTGATTCAACTGGGAGTTAATCTTCCTGATGATAGCGTCATTGACAGAATTCTCCAATCAGTGCCACCAAGCTACAAGAGCTTCGTGATGAACTATAATATGCAAGGGATGAACAAGACAATTCCCGAGATCTTCGCAATGCTAAAAGCTGCGGAGGTAGAAATCAAGAAGGAGCATCAAGTGTTGATGGTCAACAAGACCACTAGTTTCAAGAAAAAGGGCAAAGGGAAGAAGAAGGGGAACTTCAAGAAGAATAGCAAGCAAGTTGCTGCTCAAGAGAAGAAACCCAAGTCTGGACCTAAGCCTAAAACTGAGTGCTTCAACTGCAAGCAAACTGGTCACTGGAAGCGGAACTGCCCCAAGTATTTGGCGGATAAGAAGGATGGCAAGGTGAACAAAGGTATATGTGATATACATGTTATTGATGTGTACCTTACTAGAGCTCGCAGTAGCACCTGGGTATTTGATACTGGTTCTGTTGCTAATATTTGCAACTCGAAACAGGGACTACGGAATAAGCGAGCACTGGCCAAGGACGAGGTGACGATGCGCATGGGAAATGGTTCCAAAGTCGATGTGATCGCGGTCGGCACGCTACCTCTACATCTACCTTCAGGATTAGTTTTAGACCCGAATAATTGTTATTTGGTGCCAGCGTTGAGCATGAACATTATATCTAGATCTTGTTTGATGCGAGACAGTTATTCGTTTAAATCAGAGAATAATGGTTGTTCTATTTATATGAGTAATATCTTTTATGGTCATGCACCCTTGAAGAGTGGTCTATTTTTATTGAATCTCGATAGTAGTGATACACAAATTCATAATGTCGAAGCTAAAAGATGCAGAGTTGATAATGATAGTGCAACTTATTTGTGGCACTGCCGTTTAGGTCATATCGGTGTAAAGCACATGAAGAAACTCCATACTGATGGACTTTTGGAATCACTTGATTATGAATCACTTGGTACTTGCGAACCGTGCCTCATGGGAAACATGACTAAAACACCGTTCTCCGGTACTATGGAGAGAGCAACAGATTTGTTGGAAATCATACATACAGATGTATGTGGTCTGATGAATGCTGAAGCTCGTGGCGGATATCGTTATTTTCTCACCTTCACAGATGATTTGAGCAGATATGGGTATATCTACTTAATGAAACACAAGTCTGAAACATTTGAAAAGTTCAAAGAATTTCAGAGTGAAGTGGAAAATCATCGTAACAAGAAAATAAAGTTTCTACGATCTGATCGTGGAGGAGAATATTTGAGTTACGAGTTTGGTTTACATTTGAAACAATGCGGAATAGTTTCGCAACTCACGCCACCCGGAACACCACAACGAAATGGTGTGTCCGAATGTCGTAATTGTACTTCACTAGATATGGTGCGATCTATGATGTCTCTTACTGATTTACCGCTATCATTCTGGGTTATGCTTTAGAGACGGCCGCATTCACATTGAATAGGGCACCATTAAAATCCGTTGAGACGATGCCTTATGAACTGTGGTTTGGCAAGAAACCAGAGTTGTCGTTTCTTAAAGTTTGGGGCTGCAATGCTATGTGAAGAAACTTCAACCAGATAAGCTCGAACCTAAATCGGAGAAATGTGTCTTCATAGGATACCCAAAGGAGACAGTTGGGTACATCTTCTATCACAGATCCGAAGGCAAGACATTCGTTGCTAGGAATGGATCCTTTCTAGAGAAAGAGTTTCTCTCGAAAGAAGTTATTGGGAGAAAAGTAGAACTTGATGAGGTAATTATACCGGCTCCCTTATTGGAAAGTAGTTCATCATAGAAATCGGTTCCTGTGACACCTACACCAATTAGTGAGGAAGCTAATGATATTGATCATGAAACTTCAGATCAAGTTTCTACTGAACCTCGTAGGTCTACCAGAGTAAGATCCGCACCAGAGTGGTACGGTAATCCTATTCTGGAAGTCATGTTACTTGACCATGATGAACCTACGAACTATGAGGAAGCGATGATGAGCCCAGATTCCGCAAAATGGCTAGAAGCCATGAAATCTGAGATGGGATCCATGTATGAGAACAAAGTATGGACTTTGGTTGACTTGCCCGATGATCGGCTAGCCATTGAGAATAAATGGATCTTTAAGAAGAAGACTGACGCTGATGGTAATGTAACTGTCTATAAAGCTCGACTTGTTGCGAAAGGTTTTCGACAAGTTCAAGGGGTTGACTACGATGAGACTTTCTCACCCGTAGCGATGCTTAAGTCTGTCCTAATCATATTAGCTATTGCTGCATTTTATGATTATGAAATTTGGCAAATGGATGTCAAAACTGCATTCTTGAATGGATTTCTAGAAGAAGAGTTGTATATGATGCAGCCAGAAGGTTTTGTTGATCCAAAAGGTGCTAACAAAGTGTGCAAGCTCTAGCGATCCATTTATGGACTGGTGCAAGCATCTTGGAGTTGGAATAAACGCTTTGACAGTGTGATCAAAGCATACTGTTTTATACAGACTTTTGGAGAAGCCTGTATTTACAAGAAAGTGAGTGGGAGCTCTGTAGCATTTCTGATATTATATGTAGATGACATATTATTAATTGGAAATGATATAGAATTTCTGGATAGCATAAAGGGATACTTGAATACAAGTTTTCCAATGAAAGACCTCGGTGAAGCTGCTTACATATTGGGCATCAAGATTTATAGAGATAGATCAAGACGCTTAATAGGACTTTCACAAAGCACATACCTTGATAAATTTTTGAAAAATTTCAAAATGGATCAGGCAAAGAAAGGGTTCTTGCCCGTGCTACAAGGTGTGAAGTTGAGTCAGACTCAATGCCCGACCACAACAGAAGATAGAGAGAAAATGAAAGATGTTCCCTATGCTTCAGCCATAGGCTCTATCATGTATGCAATGCTGTGTACCAGACCTGACGTATGCTTAGCAATAAGCTTGGCAGGAAGGTACCAAAGTAATCCAGGAGTGGATCACTGGACAGCGGTCAAGAACATCCTGAAATACCTGAAAAGGACTAAGGATATGTTTCTCGTATGTGGAGGTGACAAAGAGCTAGTCGTAAATGGTTATGTCGATGCAAGCTTTGACACTGATCCGGACGATTCTAAATCGCAAACCGGATACATATTTTTATTAAACGGTGGAGTTGTAAGTTGGTGCAGTTCTAAACAAAGCGTCGTGGCGGGATCTACATGTGAAGCGGAGTACATAGCTGCTTCGGAAGCAGCAAATGAAGGAGTCTGGATGAAGGAGTTCATTTCTGATTTAGGTGTCATACCTAGTAAATCGGGACCAATGAAGATCTTTTGTGACAATACTGGTGCAATTGCCTTGGCAAAGGAATCCATATTTCACAAGAGGACCAAGCACATCAAGAGACGCTTCAATTCCATTCGGGACCAAGTCCAAGTGGGAGACATAGAAATTTGCAAGATACATACGGATCTGAATGTTGCAGACCCGTTGACTAAGCCTCTCTCACGAGCAAAACATGACCAGCACCAAGACTCCATGGGTGTTAGAATCATTACTATGTAATCTAGATTATTGACTCTAGTGCAAGTGGGAGACTGAAGGAAATATGCCCTAGAGGCAATAATAAAGTTATTGTTTATTTCCTCATATCATGATAAATGTTTATTATTCATGCTAGAATTGTATTAACCGGAAACATAATACATGTGTGAATACATAGACAAACACAACGTCACTAGTATGCCTCTACTTGACTAGCTTATTAATCAAAGATGGTTATGTTTCCTAACCATAGACATGTGTCGTCATTTGATTAATGGGATCACATCATTAGGAGAATGATGTGATTGACATGACCCATTCCGTTAGCCTAGCACTTGATCGTTTAGTATATTGCTATTGCTTTCTTCATGACTTATACATGTTCCTGTAACTATGAGATTATGCAACTCATGTTTACCGGAGGAACACTTTGGGTACTACCAAACGTCACAACGTAACTAGGTGATTATAAAGGAGTACTACAGGTGTCTCCAAAGGTACATGTTGGGTTGGCGTATTTCGAGATTAGGTTTTGTCACTCCGATTGTCGGAGAGGTATCTCTGGGCCCTCTCGGTAATGCACATCACTATAAGCCTTGCAAGCAATGTAGCTAATGAGTTAGTTACGGAATGATGCATTACATAACGAGTAAAGAGACTTGCCGGTAACGAGATTGAACTAGGTATTGGATATCGACGATCGAATCTCGGGCAAGTAACATACCGGTGACAAAGGGAACAACGTATGTTGTTATGCGGTTTGACCGATAAAGATCTTCGTAGAATATGTAGGAACCAATATGGGCATCCAGGTTCCGCTATTGGTTATTGACCGAGAATAGTTCTAGGTCATGTCTACACAGTTCTCAAACCCGTAGGGTCCGCACGCTTAACGTTACGATGACAGTTTTATTATGAGTTTATAAGTTTTGATGTACCGAAGTTTGTTCGGAGTCCTGGATGTGATCACGGACATGACGAGGAGTCTCGAAATGGTCGAGATATAAAGATTGATATATTGGAAGCCTATGTTTGGACATCGGAATAGTTCCGGGTGAAATCGGGATTTTTTCGGAACACCGGGGGGTTACCGGAACCCTCCCGGGGGTTAATGGGCCTTAGTGGGCCATGAGGGAGAAGAGGAGGGCCGGCCAGGGCAGGCCGCGCGCCCCCTCCCCCTAGTCCGAATAGGACAAGGAAGGGGGGGCGCCCCCCTTTCCTCTTTCCCTCCCCCCAAGTCCTAATCCAACTAGGAAAGGGGGGAGTCCTACTCCCGGTGGGAGTAGGACTCCTCCGGCGCGCCTCCTCTTAGGGCCGGCCGCACCCCCCCTTGCTCCTTTATATACGGGGGCAGGGGGCACCCTAGAACACACAAGTTGATCTACGGATCGTTCCTTAGCCGTGTGCGGTGCCCCCTCCACCATATTCCACCTCGGTCATATCGTCGCGGAGTTTAGGCGAAGCCCTGCGCTGGTAGAACATCATCATCGTCACCACACCATTGTGCTGACGGAACTCATCCCCGACGCTTTGCTGGATCGGAGCCCGGGGAACGTCATCGAGCTGAACGTGTGCTGAACACGGAGGTGCCGTACGTTCAGTGCTTGGATCGGTCGGATCGTGAAGACGTACGACTACATCAACCGCGTTGTCATAACGCTTCCGCTTATGGTCTATGAGGGTACGTGGACAATACTCTCCCCTCTCGTTGCTATGCCATCACCATGATCTTGCGTGTGCGTAGGAATTTTTTTGAAATTAATACGTTCCCCAACAATCCCTCTACATCATGTCATCTTGCTTAATGCGTTACTCTGTTCTTATGAACTTAATACTCTAGATGCAGGCAGGAGTCGGTCGATGTGTGGAGTAATAGTAGTGGATGCAGGCAGGAGTCAGTCTACTTGTTGCGGACATGATGCCTATATACATGATCATGCCTAGATAATCTCATAATTATTCGCTTTTCTATCAATTGCTCGACAGTAATTTGTTCACCCACCGTAATACTTATGCTATCTTGAGAGAAGCCACTAGTGAAACCTATGGCCCCTGGGTCTATCTCCTATCATATTTGCTTCCAATCTACTTTTATTTGCATCTATATTATAAAATACCAAAAATATATTTATCTTATCTTACTATCTTTATTAGATCTCACTTTCGCAAGTGGTCGTGAAGGGATTGACAAATCCTTTATTGCGTTGGTTGCGAGTTCTTTGTTTGTTTGTGTAGGTGCGTGGGACTTTTGAGGAGCCTCCTACTGGATTGATACCTTGGTTCTCAAAAACTGAGGGAAATACTTACGCTACTATTGCTGCATCACCCTTTCCTCTTCAAGGAAAACCAACGCAAGCTCAAGACATAGCACCCATCAGCATGGTGGAAGTCCCTACGGTCTGATAAGACAAAAACATGGAAATATCACCGCATACATGTACATTAGCACCTGTGTCAGTTAACCAATCAGGAGAATGACATACTGAAAGAATAGTGGGAAATATACCATACCCAGCATCCTTCATGTCAGTGTCTCTAATGACAACATTAGCGGTCTTGCCGCCTTTCCCAAGATGACGCTTGTCATAGCGATTAGGGCAACTAGGAGCCCAATGATCAGGATCTCCACACACATGACAAACACCTTTTTCTTGTCATTCTTCTTCTTCTTGAAGTTCGTGTGCTGTACAGCCTTGTTCTTCCCACTTTGCTTTACCATCAAACTTGCCCTTGTTCTTGAACTTGTGGGGCTGGAAGTTTTTCTTCTATACCAGATTGGCACTAGAACCTCCCTCAATACCTCAAGCACGGTTGTCCTTTGCTCTCGCCTTTTCTTCCACATCAAGAGTACCAACGAGATCCGGAATGGAAAACTCCCGCCTCTTATGCTTCAGTTGTTGGGAACGTAGTATTTTCAAAACAATTCTACGCACACGCAAGATCATGGTGATGCATAGCGGAAGCGTTAGAACAACGTGGTTGATGTAGTTGTACGTCTTCACGGCCCGACCGATCAAGCACCGAAACTACGGCACCTCCGAGTTCTAGCACATGTTCAGCTCGATGACGATCCCCGTACTCCGATCCAGCAGAATGTCGGGGAAGAGTTCCGTCAGCACGATGGCGTGGTGACGATCTTGATGTTCTACCGTCGCAGGGCTTCGCCTAAGCACCGCTACAATATTGTCGAGGACTATGGTGGAGGGGGGCACCATACACGGCTAAGAGATCAAGAGATCAATTGTTGTGTCTAGAGGTGCCCCCTGCCCCTGTATATAAAGGAGCCAAGGGGGAGCGGCGCGCCAAGGGGAGTCCTACTCCCACCGGGAGTAGGACTCCCTTCTTCCTTGTTGGACTAGGAGAAGGGGAGAAGGAGGAGGGAGAGAGGAAGGAAAGGGGGGCGCCGCCCCCTCTCCTTGTCCTATTTGGACTAGGGGGGAGGGGCGCGCGGCCCAGCCCTTTGCTACCTCTTGAGCACTGTGTTGGATTTCCCCGAAGAGGAGAGGATGATGCAGCAAAGTAGCGTAAGTATTTTGTCGGTGTACTAAAGTAGGGGGGTACCTTAGTATCCCGAACTTGTGCACGGGCAGTCGCAGCGACCCGCGGCAGGGCTTGCCGGGCGTCCGCCAAGATCCTCCACGGCTACTTTGATGCCATTCAAGATCGAAGTACTCAAACCAAGGCCCCGGCAAGAGGATCTTGCCGGGAAGGCCAACCAAGGCCCCGGCAAGAGAAGCTGGCCGGGAAGAATACAAGATCCCAGCAAGAGGAGCTTGCCGGGAAGGCCAACCAAGGCCCCGGCAAGAGGAGCTTGCCGAGAAGAACAAAGGCCCCGACAAGAGGAGCTTGCCGGGAAGGCCAGCTAAGGCACTTCAAGAAACTTTCCGCAACGCCCCGCGCGTCCCGGCAAGGCCCGGCGAGCGGCAAGCTTGGTGGTGCGACAAGACAAGGGCCGCGGCAAGGCACTTGCCGCGGCAAGGCTGCCACTCTGCGCCCATGCTCCAGCACATCCGACGACGTGTCGCCAAAGGATCGCTCCTGGTGCACGTGGCGGGCAGCTGTGCAGCATGGCGGTGCGAGGTGGCAAGCGAAGCTGACAAGGAGGCCATCGTGGCGATCGGTGGCGCCTCTAACGGTAGTTTCCTTGCACTGTTGGGGCGACCGGACGGGCATTAAATGCCCTTGTCCCCTACTATCAGAGTTAGGTAAGGGACACTGTTGGTAGTAGTTCTACCAACCCGCATTTTTACCTTTCTACCCCCTCTTCCTACGTTGCCACCTGTTGGAGCCCCCTTCAGACTATAAAAGGTAGGCCCATGCGCACGTAGAAGGGGTTCGGTCCATTCAACACACGCAATACCACCATACGCTCGCTCTCGAGCAAGATCAAATACAAACACAAAGCAGCAGTAGGAGTTTTATCTCTCCGGAGAGCTCCGAAGCTGGGTAAAAATCGCCCGTCTCCCCGCGCGCGCCCGACCTCGATCTGCTCTGCGCGCGGCCTCCGCCCCCCTCGCCGGACTAGAAGGGGCCCCCCGTGCCCCATAGGTGCTCGTGGCCACAGAAAGAAACGGCCCCGACATCCTTGGCGCGCCAGGTAGGGGGCGCGTCGAGGTCGTGAGCATCTGATCCGGTCTCCGCGCGCGCTGCATCAACGCCTTCATCAACATGCCACCGAAGAAGAAGCCTTCGGAGGTGGCCGCTCCGTCTACATCGATTCCGCCACCACCGCCGGAGCAAACGGGCGGTGGAGTGGACGTCGGCGGAGGAGTGGGCGCCGACGGTGGGACTCACGTCGTCACCAGATCCAAAAACAAGGCCCCGCAAGCGTCGGCGACCGTGCAGACACCGCACCCTTCCCAGGAAGTGCAAGGTCGACAATGCCCCGGTGCTCCTAGCACCGTGCTCGCGTTGGAACAAGGCCAAGCTGGTGGGTCGCGGGACGCTTGAGGTCAGCATGCACGCCCGCATGCTGGCGCGAGCGAGGTACGGTTGCCCGGGCGGGGTGTTGCACCTCCCAATCCAGTTGGGAGTCCGAGCACATCCCGCTCCTCGCGCCGCTCGTCGCCACCACCACCCAAGACAGCAGAGGAAGCGCTGGCCCGAGCCCAGCTGCTTCTAGACTACCCTCCGGCGCCGCACAAGATCGACGACTAGAGGATGACCATATACAGTCTCATCGGCTTCGCCAACGGCGACAAGCCCCGGCAATCGAGCGCATCGAGGCCCCGGCAAGGCGCCCAGGCACAAGCCGACGCCAACAAGACCGCTGGGGGTGCCACCTCCGTGCACTCCCAGCCCCGAAGGCCAAGATCGCCGGCTCATCGGGCCAACCCCGACGGCGACTCCACCGCGTCGTCGGACCCGCGAACCCGACGCGATCAACACCACGTTCTCCAAGAACGGCAGCACGAAGACGCTCGCACTCGCATCGAGCGCAGAAGGGAAGCGCGACGTCAATCCGACCAGCGCGCTGGGCCCACTGTCGGTATGCACGCACCAGGGGAGCCAAGCGACTTGCCGTACGCGGCAGGTTGCCCTGCGTTCACCCGCGAGCTGCGGCAAGTCCAGTGGCCCAAAACCAAGAACTTCAAGCCAGACGTGCCCGAGAAGTACGATGGCAGGATACATCCATCGGAGTTCCTCAGCATCTACACCATCGCGGTGCAGGCTGCCGGAGGACAGAGAGGGTCACATTCGATGTTGTTGATATCCCATTACCCTACAATAGGATACTCGGCCGACCAGCGCTTGCCAAGTTCATGGCAGCCTCTCACTACGCATACAACGTGCTCAAGATGCCTGGTCCGATAAGTGTCATCTCTGTCCAAGGCAACAAGAAGGATGCACTAATCTGCACTGGCAAGATCTACCGGGAAGCAGCAGCCGCAGCAGAGGGCAAGCCACTTGCCGCTGAAGCTCCCCGGGGGAAGAAGAAAGTCAAGTCCGGCAAGAGCAGCTCTGGTGCCCACTCCGGCAAGCGCACCTCCCCGGAGTGCCGCGCTGCCGTCGAGGATGCACCATCGAGCTCCACCGGCAAATGCAAGAAGGCAAAGGCAGATCCACCAAAGACTAAGCCCGGCAAGAACAGCTTTGGTGCCTGCTCCGGCAAGCACACCTCGCCGGAGTGCCGCGCTACCGTCGAGGATGCGCCATCGAGCTCCACCGGCCAGTAGGGCAAAGGAAGTGTCCAGTTTCGAGCTTTTGAATTGTATTCCCTGAGAATCCGTACCTTGTATGAAGAACCTGTGCGCAGAAGGGTCGAATCGTGACTAAGTTGCGCCTTCGATCTGTTTCGAGTCCGCTCAACGATGAAAGCGCGCCGCAACTAGCCCGACGAGTTCTTCCTGCCGGAAGCAACACCGCCAGCGGGCTGCTGATGTCCCGCACTCAGCAAGTGTGTTTGCGCCGGCGGGTTCCCTGAAAGCGTGGGGGTGAAAACATACAAGGGAGGAAGTCAAGGGAGAAGTGCGGCTTCACCGGATCGCGGAGGACGGAAAAGCTAAGTCGCCCGAGCTTGAGTACAGAGCACTTTTTAGTTCTAAGCTCTTATGTTATATTCCTCGAACGTTCGTCCTTTGTACGAAAAACCTGTGCGCGGAGGAACCAACTCGTGGTTAAGTTGCGTCCTTGCTTTGTTTTCGAGTCCGCTCAACAATACAAGTGCGCTGCAACTAGCCCGAGAAGGTTTCTTGCCGGGGACAACACCGCCAGCGGGCTGCTGATGTTCCGCACTCAGCAAGTGTGTTAGCGCCGGCAAGTTCCCTAGAAGCGTAGGGTAAAAACGTACAAGGGATGTAATGGAGTAGAGGACGTAACATAGCAAGCCTTGCCGTAGGACGTCCTTCGTACGTAAAACTTGTGCGCAGAGGAGCCAACTCGCGGCTGAGTTGCACCCTTGATTTGTTTCCGAGTCCGCTCGACAATGAAAGCGCGCTGCAACTAGCCCGACGAGGTTTCTTGCCGGAGGCAACACCGCCAGCGGGCTGCTGATGTTCCGCACTCAGCAAGTGTGTATGCACCGGCAAGTCCCCTAAAAAGCGTAGAGTGTAAACATACGAAGGGCGAAGCATGGCATTGCGTTGCCCAACCTAAATAATCACGCCACGAAAGAGTAACTTATTACGGCGATGTCTTAGTTATTTTCGTGACTATAATAACAGCGACAAGGAAAAACCAGAAGGGTGCACTGGCGCAGGGGCCCCGGCAAGTCGATTTCGCTGGGGGCTGCAAGTACCGAAGTTCCTTCGCGGCAGGCCAGGATCCCCGGAGGCCGCAGCGTCAGCGACAAGGGCAAGGAAAGGCGCACCGGCACCTAGGTCTCGGCGGAGCCAGAGTTGCCGGGGGCTGCAAACGCCAAGATTCATCCCCGGCGAGCTAGAGTCGCCGGGGGCTGCGGTATCAGATAAGTTTTTCATCCCTCGTCATGCATCCTCTTATGGGCTGGGGAAAGCGAGGCCGCGTCCTTGAACGAATGTGTCTTGTAAAAAAAACCCGCATGCACGGAGGAGCCAAGTCGCGGCCAAGTTGCGCCCTGGGTTTGTTTCCGAGTCCGCTCAAACAATACAAGTGCGCTGCAACTGGCCCGACAAGGTTTCTTGCCGGAGGCAACACCGCCAGCGGGCTGCTGACGTTCCGCACTCAGCAAGTGTGTTTGCGCCGGCAAGTTCCCTAGAAGCGTAGGGTGGGAACATACAAGGCACAAAACCAAGTAAAGGGCATAATCCGGCAGGCATTCCCCTCTGTTCATTAAAAAACATCCCAATTTAGTACAAGTCCATAGAGGATGAAAAACATGATAGAGAGGATTACAAATTTTAAATGCAGCTAAGGCCCGAAGGCTTACAAATTGAAAGATAAGATGCCCGTAATCCCTCTCCTGTTTCTCTCTTCAGGAGGTAGGTCAAGGAGGCCCCGGCGAGAGAAGCTTGCCGGGGAGGGCAAAATGGGCGCCTAGGTGAGCTATGGGTGCCAGAAGACACCAAGAGAACATCCCGGGGGCCGGCCAGGAGCTTGGCGGAGACGGAGGCGCCGGAGGTAGAGCTCGAAGACGGGGCGGCAGGACGTCAGCACGCTGTCGAGGGCACCTCGCCCTCGTACTCCGACTTGACGGCCTTGCCGCCACCCCTCTTCCTCTTCCGCAGCCTCCCTACGCCAGCCGCCCAAGGAGACGGCCCCGGGGAGTTCAGAAGGCCGGCGACCCGGATGATGGTGTCGCCGGTGGCGCGCGAGGCGGCGTCCGGCGCCTAGTCGGACCCGCCGTCCTCGTCGTCGCTGTCGCTCCCCTCCTCGTCACTCGCGCTTGAGGAGGGGCCTTCGCTATCGGAGGAGCTGTCCACGCAGCACCTCGCCCGGATGCCGGAGTCCCCGAAGACCTTGACGGAGAGGAGGTCGCCCTCCATTAACTTAAAATGGAGGGTAAACCCCGCCGTCAGGCTGTGGATGCGGGCGAACGTCTTCCATCCACGATCAAGATACATCACACTAGGGGCTGGGGATACAACGTGGACTCGCGTGCCGCTGATCCCGCAGCCCCTCATCTGCAGTCTCAGCATCTCGGGCGGGTCCGGTTCCATCGCGCTCACGAACGGAGTTGGAAGCCGGAGGCGACGACGAGGCGCCCGACGCAGCCTGACGAAGAACTCATAAGGGTCGTCCCCCATGTGGACCGCCGAGGGGGGAGGAACCGCCGGCGGAGGCGACGCTGGTGCGCCGCCCCGTCCGCCTCTTCCCCGAGCGCCTCGGCCTCGTCCTCGACCTCGTCCGCGACCTCGCCCCCTCCCTCTTCCCCTTATGGCCGGTTCCCCCGCCAAGGGTGCGAGAGAGGGAGAGATGCGCTGCCTGGCGGCGACCCTCGCCGCCACCGATGAAGAGCCAGGATTCCCTTTCTCCATGGCGAATGGGAGAAAGGAGAGCAGAAGCTGAAGAAAGGAGGAGATGAGAGAGTGCGGGCTTCTGTGCCCCCCCTCCTGCCCTTTATAAAGGAGCAGGGTGGGGGCCCGGCCACCCCGCTCGGCGAACCAAGGCACGGGAGGAGCAGGGAATCGGGGCCGACCCGCTGCCTCTACTCGCGATGGCCCGGATTCCCACTCCCACCGTCCGTGACCCCAAGTGCATGGGAGCCACGTGGCGGGGATGCAGGGCCGAGGTGACGGGTGAGGCGGCCTCGCCCCACCCCGTGATCGTGGGGTTGGATGCCTCGAAAACCGCGCACCGGTCCCATCCAATAAATGCACCACGCCCCCACGCCTACCTCCGTTTAGGTAGGAGGGCGTGAGCCGTCCCCTTCATCATGGCTTGATGCATGCTCGCGAGGCTCAGCCCCGCATGCGCCGCCCACGTCACCCACGACGCCGCGTTTGACGCGTGCCGCTCTGGGCGTGCGCGGTGGAAGCGGAGAGATATGCGGTGTGACCTAGGCCGCGCGTGCCCGTGCACTATTTTGGGCCTGGCCCAACAGCGCTCGGCACCGTGTATGGCCCAGGCCCGGGGGCTCCTGTCGGTGTACTAAAGTAGGGGGGTACCTTAGTATCCCGAACTTGTGCACGGGCAGTCACAGCGACCCGCGGCAGGGCTTGCCGGGCGTCCGCCAAGATCCTCCACGGCTACTTTGATGCCATTCAAGATCGAAGTACTCAAACCAAGGCCCCGGCAAGAGGAGCTTGCCGGGAAGGCCAACCAAGGCCCCGGCAAGAGAAGCTGGCCGGGAAGAATACAAGGTCCCAGCAAGAGGAGCTTGCCGGGAAGGCCAACCAAGGCCCCAGCAAGAGGAGCTTGCCGGGAAGAACAAAGGCCCCGGCAAGAGGAGCTTGCCGGGAAGGCCAGCTAAGGCACTTCAAGAAACTTGCCGCAACGCCCCGCGCGTCCCGGCAAGGCCCGGCAAGCGTCAAGCTTGCTGGTGCGACAAGACAAGGGCCGCGGCAAGGCACTTGCCGCGGCAAGGCTGCCACTCTGCGCCCACGCTCCAGCACATCTGACGACGTGTCACCACAGGATCGCTCCTGGTGCACGTGGCGGGCAGCTGTGCAGCATGGCGGTGCGAGGTGGCAAGCGAAGCTGACAAGGAGGCCATCGTGGCGATCGGTGGCGCCTCTAACGGTCGTTTCCTTGCACTGTTGGGGCGACCGGACGGGCATTAAATGCCCCTGTCCCCTACTGTCAGAGTTAGGTAGGGGACACTGTTGGTAGTAGTTGTACCAACCCGCATTTTTACCTTTCTACCCCCTCTTCCTACATTGCCACCTGTTGGAGCCCCCTTCAGACTATAAAAGGGAGGCCCATGCGCACGTAGAAGGGGTTCGGTCCATTCGACACACGCAATACCACCATACGCTCGCTCTCGAGCAAGATCAAATACAAACACAAAGCAGCAGTAGGAGTTTTATCTCTCCGGAGAGCTCCGAAGCTGGGTAAAAATCGCCCGTCTCCCCGCGCGCGCCCGACCTCGATCTGCTCTACGCGCGGCCTCCGCGCCCCTCGCCGGACTAGAAGGGGCCCCCCGTGCCCCATAGGTGCTCGTGGCCACAGAAAGAAACGACCCCGACATATTTCCCTCAGTTTTTGAGAACCAAGGTATCAATCCAGTAGGAGACCACGCACAAGTCCCTCGTACCTACACAAAACGATAGCAACTCGCAACCAACGCTTAGGGGTTGTCAATCCCTTCACGGTCACTTACGATAGTGAGATCTGATAGAGATGATAAATAATATTTTTGGTATTTTTGATAGATAGATGCAAAGTAAAAAGTAAAAGGCAAAGTAAAACAAAGCAAGTAAATGAAGTGATAGAGATTGATATGATGAGAATAGACCCGGGGGCCATAGATTTCACTAGTGGCTTCTCTCAAGAGCATAGATTTTCTACGGTGGGTGAACAAATTACTGTTGAGCAATTGACAGAATTGAGCATAGTTATGAGTATATGTAGGCAATGATCATGTATATAGGCATCATGTCCGAGACAAGTAGATCGAAACGATTCTGCATCTACTACTATTACTCCACTCATCGACCGCTATCCAGCATGCATCTAGAGTATTAAGTTAAAAACAGAGTAACGCCTTAAGCAAGATGACATGATGTAGAGGGATAAATTCATGCAATATGATAAAAACCCCATCTTGTTATCCTCTATGGCAACAATACAATACGTGCCTTGCAACTCTTTCTGTCACTGAGTAAGGACACCGCAAGATTGAACCCAGAGCTAAGCACTTCTCCCATTGCAAGAACTACCAATCTAGTTGGCCAAACCAAAAAGGATAATTCGAAGAGACTTGCAAAGATAACTCAATCATACATAAAAGAATTCAGAAAAGAATCAAATATTTTCCATAGATAATACTGGATCATAAACCCACAATTCATCGATCTCAACAAACGCACCGCAAAAAGAAGATTACATCGAATAGATCTGCACCAGAGAGGGGGAGAACATTGTATTGAGATCCAAAAAGAGAGAAGAAGCCATCTAGCTACTAGCTATGGACCCGAAGGTCTGAAGTAAACTACTCACACTTCATCGGAGGGGCTATGGTGATGATGTAGAAGCCCTCCCTGGTGGATGCCCCCTCTAGCGGAGCTCCGGAAGAGGCCCCAAGTTGGGATCTCATGGATACAGAAGGCTGCAGCGGTGGAATTAGGTTTTTGGCTCCTGTTCTGATCGTTTGGGGATACGTAGGTATATATAGGAGGAAGGAGTACGTCGGTGGAGCGTCAAGGGGCGCACGAGGTAGGGGGCGCGCCCTCCACCCTCGTGACCGCCTCTGGCACTTCTTGGAGTAGGGTCCAAGTCTCCTGGATCATGTTCGGTTGGAAAATCACGTTCCCGAAGGTTTCATTCCATTTGGACTCCCTTTGATATTCCGTTTCTTCGAAATACTGAAATAGGCAAAAAACAACAATTCTGGGCTGGGCCTCCGATTAATAGGTTAGTCCCAAAAATAATATAAAATGGAAAATAAATCCCAATATAGTCCAAAACAGTAGATAAAGTAGCATGGAGCAATAAAAAATTATAGATACGTTGGAGACGTATCAGGCATCCCCAAGCTTAATTCCTGCTCGTCCTCGAGTAGGTAAATGATAAAAAAGAATTTTTGATGCGGAGTGATACTTTGGCATAATTTCTATATAAATCTTCTTACTTGTGATATGAATATTCAGATCCGAAAGATTTAAGACAAAAGTTTTTATTGACACAAAAATGATAATACTTCAAGCATACTAATCAAGCAATCATGTCTTCTCAAAATAACATGGCAAAAGAAAGTTCATCCCTATAAAATCATATAGTTAGGCTATGCTTCATTTTCGTCACACAAATATGTTCCCAACTTCTATACCCCCGATGACAAGCCAAGCAATTGTTTCATACTCAAATAATCTCAAACTTTTTCAACCTTCACGCAATACACGAGCGCGAATGGATATAGCACTATGGGTGGAATAGAATATGATGATGGGGATTGTGTGGAGAAGACAAAAAAGGAGAAAGTCTCACATTGACGAGGCTAATCAACGGGCTATGGAGATGCCCATCAATTGATGTCAACATGAGGAGTAGGGATTGCCATGCAACGGATGCACTAGAGCTATAAGTATATGAAAGCTCTACAAAAAAAACTAAGTGGGTGTGCATCTAACTTGCTTGATCACAAAGACCTAGGGCATTTTGAGGAAGCCCATCATTGGAATATAAAGCCAAGTTCTATAATGAAAAATTCCCACTAGTATATGAAAGTGACAAAATGAGAGACTCTCTATCATGAAGATCTTGGTGCTACTTTGAAGCACAAGTGTGGTAAAAGGATAGTACTTCTCTATTTTTCTCTCATCATTTTTTTTCTTTTTTTTCTTCTTTTTTTTGGGCCTTTCCTTTTTTTTCTGTGGACTTGCTTTTTTTTTTCTCTTTTTTTCTTTTTTTTCGTCCGGAGTCTCATCCCGACTTATGGGGGAATCATAGTATCCATCATTCTTTCCTCACTTGGGACAATGCTCTAATAATGATGATCATCACACTTTTATTTTTCCTACAACTCAACAATTACAACTCGAAACTTAGAACAAAATATGACTCTATATGAATGCCTCCGGCAGTGTACCGGGATGGTGCAATGAATCAAGAGTGACATGTATAGAAAATAATGCATGGTGGCCTTGCCACAAATACGATGTCAACTACATGATCATGCAATGGAAATATGACAAAAGTATTGTATGTCATAATAATGATGATGGAAGTTGCATGGCAATATATCTCGGAATGGCTATGGAAATGCCATGATAGGTAGGTATGGTGGCTGTTTTGAGGAAGATATAAGGAGGTTTATGTGTGATAGAGTGTATCGTATCACGGGGTTTGGATGCACCGGCGAAGTTTGCACCAACTCTCAAGGTGAGAAAGGGCAATGCACAGTACCGAAGAGGCTAGCAAAGGTGGAAAGGTGAGAGTGCGTATAATCCATGGACTCAACATTAGTCAAAAGAACTCATATACTTATTGCAAAAATTTAGAAGCCATAAAAAATTTAAGTACTAGGCGCATGCTCCTAGGGTGATAGATTGGTAGGAAAAGACCATCGCTCGTCCCCGACCGCCACTCATAAGGATGCACAATCCAGGTACACTTCATGTTTCAAATTTGTTACACAACTTTAACCATACGTGCATGCTACGGGACTTGCAAACTTCAACACAAGTATTTCTCAAATTCACAATTATCAACTAGCACGACTTTGATATTATCACCTCCATATCTCAAAACAATTATCAAGCATCAAACGTATCTTAGTATTCAATTCACTCAAAAGAAAGTTTCACATATCTTGAACACTAAGCATATTAACATTAAGTGAATTACCATGCTATTAACGACTCTCAAAATAATCTAAGTGAATCATGAGAGATCAATAGTTTCTTTAAAACAAATCCACCATCGTGCTCTAAAATATATAAATGAAGCACTAGAGCAAAAATTATCACGCTCAAAAGATATAAGTGAAGCACAATGAGCAAAACTATCAAGCTCAAAAGATATAAGTGAAGCACATAGAGTATTCTAGCAAATTCCAATTCATGTATGGCTCTCTCAAAAGATGTGTACAGCAAGGATGATTGTGGTAGACTAACAAGCAAAGACACAAATAATACAAGACGCTCCAAGCAAAACACATATCATGTGGTGAATAAAAATATAGCTCCAAGTAAATTACCGATGGAAGTGGACGAAAGAGGGGATGCCTTCAGGGGCATCCCCAAGCTTTGACTTTTTGGTGTCCTTGGATTATCTTGGGGGTGCCATGGGCATCCCCAAGCTTAGGCTCTTGCCACTCCTTGTTCCATAATCCATCAAAAGAATTCACCCAGAACTTGAAAACTTCACAACACAAAACTCAACAGAAATCTCGTGAGCTCCATTAGAGAAAGAAAACAAAGAACTACTTAAGGTACTGTAATGAACTCATTATTTATTTATATTGGTGTTAAACTTACTGTATTACAACTTCTCTATGGATTATAAACTATTTTACAAGCCATAGATTCATCAAAATAAGCAAACAACACACGAAAAACAGAATCTGTCAAAAACAGAACAGTCTGTAGCAACCTGTAACTAACGCAAACTTCTGGAAGTCTAAAAATTCTACCAAAATAGCAAGTCCTGCACAATTTGTTTATTGAACAGAAGCAAAAAGAATCAAGGCAAAAGCACGTTCCTGTGATTTAACAAAATTATATTCGTGCGCGCAAAGTTTCTGTTTTTCAGCAGAATCAAATCAACTATCATCGTAGGTTATCCTATAGGTTCTACTTGGCACAAACACTAATTAAAACATAAAACCACATCCAAACAGAAGGTATATGGATTATTTATTCCTAAGCAGAAGCAAAAACAAAAAACAAATAATAAAATTGGGTTGCCTCCCAACAAGCGCTATCGTTTAACGCCCCTAGCTAGGCATAAAAGCAAGGATAGATCTAGGTATTGCCATCTTTGGTAGGCAATCCATAAGTGGCTCTCATGATAGATTCATATGGTAATTTTATTTTCTTTCTAGGGAAGTGTTCCATACCCTTCTTTAAGGGAAATTGGAATCGAATATTCCCTTCTTTCATATTAATAATTGCACCAATCGTTCTAAGGAAAGGTCTACCAACAATAATAGGACATGAAGGATTGCAATCTATATCAAGAACGATAACATCTACGGGCACATAATTCCTATTTGCAACAATAAGAACATCATTAATTCTTCCCATAGGCTTTTTAATAGTGGAATCCGCAAGATGCAAGTTTAGAGAGCAATCATCAAAATCATGGAAATCTAGCAAATCGCATAAAGTTTTGGGAATAGTAGAGACACTAGCACCGAAATCACACAAAGCATGAAACTCAAAATCTTTAATTTTAATTTTAATAGTAGGTTCCCACTCATCATAGAGTTTTCTAGGGATAGAAACTTTCAACTCAAGTTTTTCTTCATAAGATTGCATCAAAGCATCAACAATGTGTTCGGTAAAGGCCTTATTTTGACTATAAGCATGAGGAGAATCTAGCACGGATTGCAACAAGGAAATACAACCAATCAAAGAGCAATTTTCATAATTAAATCCCTTGAGATCCAAAATAGTGGGTTTAGCAACATTACGGTTTTTATTTATTTCAATCCCACTGTCGGTGTCAAAACCGGCGGATCTCGGGTAGGGGGTCCCGAACTGTGCGTCTAGGCGGATGGTAACAGGAGACAAGGGACACGATGTTTTACCCAGGTTCGGGCCCTCTTGATAGAGGTAAAACCCTACATCCTGCTTGATTAATATTGATGATGTGTATTACAAGAGTGGATCTACCACGAGATCAAGGAGGCTAAACCCTAGAAGCTAGCCTATGGTATGATTGTTGTAATGGAGGTTGTGTCCTACGGACTAAAGCCCTCCGGTTTATATAGACACCGGAGAGGGCTAGGGTTACACAGAGTCGGTTACAATGGTAGGAGATCTACATATCCGTATCGCCAAGCTTGCCTTCCACGCCAAGGAAAGTCCCATCCGGACACGGGACGGAGTCTTCAATCTTGTATCTTAGTAGTCTTGGAGTCCGGCGGACGATGATAGTCCGGCTGTCCGGACACCCCCTAATCCAGGACTCCCTCAATAGCCCCCGAACCAGGCTTCAATGACGATTAGTCCAGCGCGTATGTAGTCTTCGGCGTTGCAAGGCGGGTTCTCCTTTTAAGTTCCATGTACCTGCCGAATAGTGTCCGGCTCCCTCATCTATGTTGTGCTTCTTGGCTTCCACGCCCAATAATGGCCTTCTTCCACGCGTCACACGAATGCGAAAAGCCAGGGTATCTTTTATGTTTTACCCCCTAGCTGTGCAAATAATCTGCCTATTAGAGAGGCAAGAATCCAGATCCAAATCACACCATCTTCCTTCCGCGAATACTCATCGGGGCGCTTTTGACCCAGGATCCATTCCATCATGGACCGTCGACGTGGCTCCTCTTCTCACGCTCCCAGCCCTCTGCCAGGAGATTGGAGGAGATGCTCTATTCCGCACAACGAGCTGGTGAAGCTCCAAGCGGGGGGATATCTCCCTCCGGCCTTCATGGTTCCGGTTCGAGCCGGGCTGGCCACCTACCAAGGTGGGAAGCAAGCGGAGGCTACCCCAAGTCCCAACAAAGGGGAGCGGGTATGCTTCGTCCCCTATCTGATAAGGGGACTCGGATTTCCTATACATCCGTTCCTCCGCGGGCTCCTGGAGTTATACGGACTCCAGCTCCATCACCTTACACCCGCCTCTATCCTGCATATCGCGGGTTACGTAGTTCTTTGCGAGCTATTTCTGGGCATCGAGCCCCATTTTGCACTGTGGAAGAGGTTGTTCTGCCTCGTACCCCGTTCTCACGAGGGGTCCATATATCAAGTGGGCGGCACCGAAATATGGCGCATTGCCGGGACCGGATATCCATCCGAAACCCCTAAGAAGGCGTCCGAAGACTGGCCTTCGGAATGGTTTTACATAGAAGACGCTCCGCTGCCGGACCATGTTCGGATCGGCCTCCCGGAGTTCAGCACTGCTCCTCTGAAGAAGCGCCTTAGTTGGTGCCCGTGGAGCCCCCAACTGGAGGAAGACAAGAGCGTCCATTATTTGATGGGCCGAATAAGATTACTAGCCCATTCCGGGTTGACCATGATTGGAGTCATGGCAACATGCATTACGCGGGGGGTGCAGCCACTGCAATACAGGGGCCACCCCATGTGGGATTTCAACGGGGAAGACGATGCCACCCATCATGGCCGCAAAGGACCGGATTCGGCCGAGGATCTGGTGCAGATCCTGTCCGGCCTGTACAAGGGGGAGAAGGAGGACTTCCTTCAGACGAACCCCTTGAATGGGTTCTCCATGAATAATCATCGGCGTTGGGTAAGCGAACACTTTAAGGGCCCGACCCATACTTTCAAAGTTTAAGCTTCTTATATTATGTCTTCGGCGCAGGAACTACGTCGGATTGTGGAGGACATGATAAGTCCAGCTCCGCAACCGGAGGACCCAGAGAGATCCCAGGATCCGGCCTCCGAAGAGGATCCGGACATTCAGGTGGAGCTAATCGACGGGGTGTTCCACCAGCTCAGCATGGATAATGCTTTAGTCGCCATTACGGCTGACTACCCCGGACTATATCCGGCTTCCCAGGTGATTGTGACGGAAGTCCTGACACCATTATTTCTTCCTTGCTCATTTCTGACCTTTGCGTACGATGGTGTTTTGCAGGAAGCGCCTTCAAGGCTGGAAGCCGAGCCCGCGGCGGCTGACCAACAAAGGCCAGTCCGGACCAGTAGGCGGAAGAGGAGCGTGGCGCAGATTGAAACGTCGCCGCAAAGGTAGAGCTCGCAGTCAATTATTCGGAGCAACGTTCCTAGGAAGCGTTTGCGTGCTCATGATCTTTGTAGGAGAAAAAGCGCCCGCCGGACTGCGGGCGTGGATGTTGCCAATCCAACCTCTACCAGCCAGGCTCCAGCACCCGGTCTGGAGGGGGAGGAGAGCGCAAGGCGCGAGCCGGACACTCCTCCAACGGAGGATGCCAACAGGTTGTCCGCCACCAAGTCCGAGGTGGAGAGCTCCATGAACCATAGGCGCCGCCGGACAGTATTTCGTGACGCGTGCTTCTCCCCTGAGGCGTTAAATGCATTTAACGCGGGGGACGCGCACCTCCGTGCTTCTCAAGATGGTTTTACCAAAGCCATGGAGCAGTATGTGAAAGACATACGGGTAAAAGAATTTAGCAGTAATATATGCCAGTAGCCCTCGAGACTTAAAGTAGTTATGTTGACTGATTTAAGGATCATTTGAAATGCAGGATCTTACCGTGAAGAATACCCAACTGTCTCAGGAGCTGCAAGAGTGCAAGGCCCAACTTCAGGCCGCACTTGCTGCCGCAGGAGGAAACACGGAGGCCCCTCCTGGTAACACATTTTTTTTTTAAATATAAGCGCTGTGCGACGTGCGCGCAAGTCTAATAATGACATTGCAGGTGCTGCCGGACAAGATCTGGATAGGCAGGAACTATTGTGCCAGCTGAAGGCCGGCGAGAGGGTGCTGAATAGAGTGCAGCAAGAAAGGAACAAGCTTCAAGATGCCCATGCCCAGCTTGGAGAAGAGCTGAAAGGCGTTCGGGCCGAGCTGTCCGGCTCCGTTAAGGAGAATCAGCAGCTTCGTCGCGGCATCTATAGTAAGTGCTTGAGCGGACTCCTTTGAAAAGAAGAGTTCGGCGAGGAAGTCAATTGACAAAATATGTCTTGTAGGTATACTCACAGGTCGCCCCGCGGAGGAGATGCCCGTATCAACGGGTGATCAACTTCCCGAGCTGTTGCAGCTGCTCGAACGAGTTCGGCAGGCAATGAGCGGCGTCATCCAGGCTTTATGGCCAGCCCTCTCCCTACCCGAGGGCCTTGGGGAGCTTGCAAGAAGCTTCAGGGAGTGCGGCAGCGCTTCCGTTTATGGAAGATTTCGGCCTGCCGCCAAGGTGCCAGGGAGGCTTGGGCCATGGTGAAGACGCGGTACAAGAAGGCGGATCCCAACCACATGACCGAGGTCGGACCTGTGGGGCCTGATGGGAAGGAGATCCCTGTGAGTTTAGTATACGGCCAAGTAGAGTTGGCCGCTAAATTTTCCCAACAGGACTGTAAATTAGACAGCCTGTTAGACGGGATTGAGGAGGAATACAGTCAGTAGATCTGACAATGTATTTTTAAAATGACATGTGAAATGCCTTCTAGCCGGATTGTAGATCGTTTGTCTTTGCCGACCTTTTCGCTTCAACCTCGGGACCCTAGAGTCCAGAGTGTGTCCGAATACCTTCTCGGTTAAGAAACAACCGGGGTATGCATGGAGACCAGGCATAGGGGTCATTAGTGCTTTATCAGACAAGTGCCCAACTAGTTATGTTATATTACATGGTTAGTAAGAAACAACTTCCAGGGAGAATAGTTCCGTTAAGGGTTCCTTTCCCTGGGAGGCATGCCCTAAAGTGCATGTCCGGACTGCGAAAAAAGTAGAAAAACATCTGGGGGCAGATAAATAAGTAGGAAAAAAAAATCATCTTTCAAGTCACTGACCGAATATTCCCTTAAGAACGCTAGCTTTCGGCTTCACCCAGTCTGAGGTACACATCCGGCTGACCCGGCAGTAACAATCACAAAGGTGCTCCCTTTACCTCCTAGCCGAACAATCGGGAATGTAGGGGTAAGCACAGGAGCCAGGCAACCCAGCTTGGTCAAAACTTAAGTCATATTGATGCATATAATGGTGAGTAAAAGGTACATGTGGAAGCTTGACACATGTGCTGGGCATGAAGCCCTTATAATTGAGCTTCTGGAAAAGAAGCCCCCAGGTATAATGAGTGCGGATGGCACATCAAGTGTATGCGAACAATGCGCAAGTAGGCCCTTAAGGGCTTTTTAGTAAAAGGGTTAAGAGAAGAAAGAGAAACAGAAGACAGCTGAAGTGTAAAAATTTGAACGGGGGAAGGGGACGAACTCTTAGTCCGGCGCTAGGCATAGAATCTTTGGAGGTGGGCTGCGTTCCATGGGTTTGGCTCGAGTCGGTTGTTCGACGCATTTCATAGACGGTACGCTCCGCCGGTCAGGACTTGATCGATAATGAAGGGCCCCTCCCATTTGGGCTTGAGCTTGTCCTTTTTCTTGTCCGGCAGGTGTAGAATTAGTTCGCCAACGTTGTAAGTCTTGGCCCGTACTTCTCTGCTTTGATATCTTCGAGCCTGCTGCTGATAGAATGCGGAATGATCCTTGGCAACGTCGTGTTCTTCCTCCAATGCGTCCAAGCTGTCCTGCCGATCCAGCTCGGCCTCTCTTTCTTCATACATGCGCACTCAAGGTGAGTCATGAATAATGTCGCAGGGCAGAATTGCCTCTGCGCCGTATACCATAAAAAATGGTGTGAATCCGGTAGTACGGTTGGGCGTTGTCCGCAGCCCCCAGAGAACAGAGTCGAGCTCCTCTACCCAGTGCGTGTCAGATTTCGTAAGTGACCGCACTAGTCTAGGTTTAATGCCGCTCATTATTAGACCATTTGCTCATTCCACTTGACCGTTGGTTTGAGGATGATAGATTGAAGCGTAATCGAGCTTAATGCCCATGTTTTCGCACCATGACTTAACCTTGTCGGCCGTGAAGTTCGTGCCATTATCGGTGATGATGCTGTGGGGGACACCATAACGGTGTACTACCCCGGATATAAAGTCTATCACTGGTCCGGACTCTGCCGTTTTGACTGGTTTGGCCTCTATCCATTTGGTGAACTTGTCCACCATGACCAATAGGTACCTTTGCTTGTGGGTTCCCCCTTTAAGGGGTCCAACCATGTCAAGCCCCCAGACCGCGAACGGCCAGGTAATGGGTATAGTTTTGAGGGCGGTGGGTGGCATATGGCTCTGATTAACAAAGAGCTGACAACCGACGCATCTTTGGACTAAGTCCTGAGCATCTGCCCGGGCCGTCGGCCAATAAAATCCTGTATGGAATGCCTTTCCTACAAGGGCCCGGGCTGCAGTGTGGTGTCCGCCTAGTCCGGCATGAATTTCAGCCAGGAGGTTTCGCCCTTCCTCTTCGGAGATACACCTTTGAAGGACTCCGGTTGTGCTTTTCTTATAAAGTTCTCCCTCATGGACCTTGTAGGCTTTAGATCGCCGGACTACAGCGGGCCTCATTTTGGTCTTCGGGAAGTTCCTGCCTAAGCAAGTAGGCTAGGAATGGTTCTGTCCACGGGGCGATTACTGCCATTATGTCGAGGGCTGAAGGTGTTGTGTCATCGGCTGAATCGCCGGTTGGCGCGGTTTTTTCCGGTTTGTCATTTCCGGACTCCTCTTCCCATAGTACGGATGGCTTGAAGAGCCATTCCAGGAAGATGTTTGGAGGGACAGCGTCATGTTTTGCGCCGATGCGTGCCAGCACGTCGGCTGCTTGGTTATTATCTCGGGCTACGTGATGGAATTCGAGTCCTTCAAACCGAGCTGACATTTTTAGGACAGCGTTGCGATATGCTGCCATTTTCGGATCCTTGGCGTCGAAGTCTCCATTTATTTGGGATATTGCAAGGTTTGAATCCCCGCGCACCTCTAGGAGTTGAATGCCCTTGGAGATTGCCATCCGGAGGCCATGTAAAAGGGCCTCGTATTCGGCTGCGTTGTTGGAGTCCGTGTACATTATTTGAAGTACGTATTGGACTGTGTCCCCAGTCGGGGACGTCAATACGACACCAGCCCCCAGTCCGGCCAACATTTTAGAGCCGTCGAAGTGCATAATCCAATTGGAGTATGCGCCGTACTCTTTAGGGAGTTCGGCTTCGGTCCATTCAGCGACAAAGTCAACCAAAACTTGTGACTTTATGGCTCGCCAAGGTTTGTAGGTTATATCGAATGGTAAGAGCTCAATGGCCCATTTTGCAATCCTGCTCGTTGCGTCGCGGTTGTTTATAATGTCATTGAGTGGTACTTCGGAGGCCACTGTTATCGAACACTCTTGAAAGTAGTGTCGGAGCTTCCGGGATGCCATGAACACCGCATACACTATCTTTTGATAGTGCGGGTAACGGGACTTGCAGGGGGTTAGCACAGTGGATACATAGTACACTGGTTTTTGAAGAGGGAATTTATGTCCTTCTGTCTCTCGTTCGACGACGAGTACCGCGCTTACAACTTGATGTGTTCCTACGATGTATAACAACATTGGTTCGCCCAGGTTGGGCGCAGCCAGGACCAGATTTGTTGCCAGTATGGCTTTTATTTCTTCGACTCCGGCAGTGGTAGCATCCGTCCACTCTAAGTGTTCGGTGCGCCTAAGGAGGCGATAGAGGGGCAATGCCTTTTCTCCTAGACGGGAGATAAAGCAGCTTAGAGCCGCCACGCATCCGGTCAATTTTTGTATTTGCTTGAGGTCTTTTGGGATATCTAGCTGTGACAGAGCTCGGATCTTGGCTGGGTTTGCTTCAATTCCTCTACCGGATACAATGAAGCCCAGGAGCTTTCCGGCTGGTACGCCGAAAACGCACTTTTCCGGATTCAGCTTGATGTCATATGCTCTGAGGTTGTCGAATGTGAGCCTCAAGTCGTCTACTAGAGTTTCGACGTGTTTGGTTTTGACGACTACGTCGTCTACGTATGCCTCTACTGTTTTGCCGATCTGGGTGGCCAGACATGTTTGAATCATGCGCTGATATGTTGCGCCGGCATTTTTAAGTCCGAAGGGCATCATGTTGAAGCAGAATGGTCCATATGGAGTGATGAATGCCGTTGCGGCTTGGTCTGCTTCCGCCATCTTAATTTGATGGTATCCGGAGTATGCGTCAAGGAAGCACAATGAATCGTGTCCTGCAGTAGCATCGATTATCTGCTCGATGCGGGGGAGGGGGAAGGGATCCTTTGGGAAGGCCTTGTTGAGGTCTTTAAAATCGACGCATAGGCGCCAGGATTTGTCCTTCTTTGGTACCATTACCAGGTTTGCTAGCCAATCCGGATGTTTGATATCTCTGATGAATCCGGCTTCCAATAGTTTGGCTAGCTCTTCTCCCATTACCTGTCTTTTGGGTTCGGAAAATCGTCGAAGTGCCTGTTTGACTGGCTTGAATCCTTTTAGGATGTTTAGGCTGTGTTCTGCCAATCTGCCTGGGATTCTGGGCATATCCGAGGGGTGCCAGGCAAAAATATCCCAATTTTCCCGAAGGAATTCTCGCAGTGCGGCGTCTACCTCAGGGTTCAATTGTGCCCCGATGGAGGCCGTCTTTGTCGGGTCCGTTGGATGGACCTGGAATTTTACTATTTCGTCCGCTGGTTTAAAGGAGGTGGACTTGGATCTCTTATCGAGTATCACGTCGTCCCTATTCACCATAGAGCGCAGCGCGGTGAGTTCTTCTGCCGCTAGGGCTTCGGATAGTGCCTCCAGGGCTAATGCGGCTGTCTTGTTTTCGGCGCGGAGTGCTATGTCTGGATCACTAACGAGAGTGATTATTCCATCGGGCCCAGGCATTTTGAGCTTCATGTACCCGTAATGGGGTACGGCTTGAAAAACTGTGAATGCCTCTCGTCCTAGTATAGCGTGATATCCGCTGTTGAACGGGGCCACTTGGAACGTGACTTCTTTAGATCTGTAATTGTCCGGCGAGCCGAACACCACATCGAGTGTGATTTTTCCTGTGCAGAGCGCTTCCCGGCTAGGGATTATTCCTCTGAAGGTTGTGCTGCTTCGCTCAATGCGGCTCCAGTCTATTTCCATTTTTTGAAGGGTTTCCTCGTAGATGAGGTTTAATCCGCTGCCGCCATCCATGAGGACCTTTGTAAGTCAAAAGCCGTCCACTATTGGACTAAGTACCAGTGCGGCTGGTGCTCGGGCCGTTCGGAATTTAGGTTCATCGCTGGCGTTGAAGGTGATGGCAGTGTCGCTCCATGGATTTGTTGTTGCTACTTGGTAGACTTTGGCGAGGCTGCGGATTGTTCGTTTCCGCATATTATTTGATGCGAAAGTCTCGAAGACTGTTGATACCGTACCGGTATTGTTGGAGTGGTTTTCCGGGGCTAGAAGCTCCTCGCCACTTTTGGCCACCTGCCGTAATATCCAACATGCTCGAAGGCTATGTGTTGGGACGGCGCCTTCTGTACTGTGAATTTTACAGGGTCCGCTAAGCCATCCCTCCAGTACGGTTCCGTGCCCTCTATGGGGTTTTTGCTTTTTGATTTTTGTGTCCGGTGCCTGAGTGTAATGCACCCTTTTGTTGCGGACTAGGGTTATATTCGGGGCCGGATTGTCCCAAAATTTATTTTCGGTTTTCCGGAAACTCCCCATCGCACAGTACTTTCGTACTATGGACGCCAGGTCGGCGAAGCGTGTGATTTCACGATGGCTGACTGCGTTCAGGATTCCCTCGTCCGTGCAATTATTGCAAAAAATTGAGATTGCATTTTCCTCTCGGTAGTCCTTTATCCTGTCCATAACCAGGAGGAATCTGGCCCAGTAGTGATGTACTGTTTCAGCGGGCTCTTGCCGGATTAGAGATAGATCGCATATGTCTGGGCAGGTGGGTGGAATTAAGTCCGGAACCCTACCCATCTCAAGGCTCGAAGGCCGGGAAGTTTCCAAATTTGGAAGCTTGGATTGCTGGACGTTGTCCAACGAGTCCGGAACGATGCCTGACTTTAAGTTCAGTGCTCGATCGAAGTCCGTCCCTCCGCGGGAATCCGGCATGGAGGGTTCGAGAGCCCAGACATGGCTAGTTTTCAATACAGGAGAAGAGTCGCCGCATTGTTCCTCTACCACTGCAATGTGGTGGGTGACCTGGGGAGAGTTAATCTCTCTCAGATCGGTTTTAAGCCCAATCTGATTGTAGTCTGTAGCGACTCCCAGGGTGGCAATGCGATCCAAGAGCTCGTTGACAGACGAGAGCTCTATTGGATCCAGCCGCTCGACAAATTCCGAGCTGACGTGAAGATTGCTTTTGATGACTTGAGAAGTCATTGTCGAAGCAGTGGCCGGACAGGCGGTCATAAGAAAACCACCTAGCTGTATAGTTTGGCAGGCGGCCAAGGCTCCTTTGGCAAAAATACCGTCCTTGAAGACGGGAGATGGCATCCTTCCTATCGGTGACGGCACAGAGGAACTCTCAATGAAAGCACCAATGTCGGTGTCAAAACCGGCGGATCTCGGGTAGGGGGTCCCGAACTGTGCGTCTAGGCGGATGGTAACAGGAGACAAGGGACACGATGTTTTACCCAGGTTCGGGCCCTCTTGATGGAGGTAAAACCCTACGTCCTGCTTGATTAATATTGATGATGTGTATTACAAGAGTGGATCTACCACGAGATCAAGGAGGCTAAACCCTAGAAGCTAGCCTATGGTATGATTGTTGTAATGGAGGTTGTGTCTTACGGACTAAAGCCCTCCGGTTTATATAGACACCGGAGAGGGCTAGGGTTACACAGAGTCGGTTACAATGGTAGGAGATCTACATATCCGTATCGCCAAGCTTGCCTTCCACGCCAAGGAAAGTCCCATCCGGACACGGGACGGAGTCTTCAATCTTGTATCTTAGTAGTCTTGGAGTCTGGCGGACGATGATAGTCCGGCTGTCCGGACACCCCCTAATCCAGGACTCCCTCACCCACTATCATCAAATTCATCATCAAGATCTAGAAACTCTGAATTCTTAGAACGCCTTCTAGGTAAAGGAAGATCATATTCAGATTCATCAAGATTCATATTGCAAAACAAAGATTTAATGGGGGACACATCAATAACTTTTAGATCTTCATCTTGATTTTCATAGGAATTGGAAGAACACGCTTTAATAAAGGCA
This sequence comes from Triticum timopheevii, assembly GCA_963921465.1. Lineage (NCBI taxonomy): Eukaryota > Viridiplantae > Streptophyta > Magnoliopsida > Poales > Poaceae > Triticum > Triticum timopheevii. The sequence goes on from OY997274.1 coordinate 120,268,638, forward strand.
TCTTTGGAAGCACGCATCCTAGCAGTTCTTTCCTTGCACTCATCAATGGAAATTCTCATGGCTTTGAGAGACTCATTGATATCATTCTTAGGAGGAATAGATCTAAGCTTTAAAGAATCAATTTCAAGAGAAATTCTATCAACGTTCCTACCCAAATCATCAACTTTAAGCAATTTCTCTTCAAGCAAAGCATTAAAATTCTTTTGTGAATTCATAAACTCTTTAACACTACTCTCAAATTCAGAGGGCATCTTATTAAAATGTCCATAAGAGTTGTTGTAGGAATTTCCATAATTATTAGAAGGATTACTAGGATAAGGCCTAGGATTTAAATTCCCTCTCTAAGCGTTGTTTCCAAAACTATTCCTACAAACAAAATTCACATCCATAGATTCATTATTATTCTCAAGCAAAGTAGATAAAGGCATATCATTGGGATCAAGAGGAGTATTTTTCGGAGCAAACATCTTCATAAGTCCATCCATCTTTTCACTCAAAACATTAATTTCTTCTACAGCATGCCCTTTTTTACTAGAAGATCTTTCGGTGTGCCATTGAGAATAATTAGCCATAATATTATCAAGCAATTTTTTAGCATCTCCTAACATAATTTCCATAAAAGTGCCTCCCGCGGCCGAATCTAAAAGATTTCTAGAAGCAAAATTCAATCCGGCATAAAATTTTGTATGATCATCCATAAATTCAAACCATGAGTAGGGCAATTGCGAAGCATCAATTTCATTCTTTCCCAAGATTGGGCAACATGCTCATGATCAAGTTGTTTAAAATTCATGATGTCGTTCCTAAGAGTGATAATCTTAGCGGGAGGAAAATACTAGAAAAAAGCATCTTTGCACTTGTTCCAAGAATCAATACTATTTTTAGGCAAAGATGAAAACCAAACTTTAGCACGATCTCTAAGTGAAAACGGAAATAATTTCAATTTGACAATATTGTTATCTGTATCTTTCTTCTTTTGCATATCACACAAATCAACAAAATTGTTTAGATGAGTAGCGACATCTTCACTAGGAAGGCTAGCGAATTGATATTTCATAACAAGATTCAGCAAAGCGGTATTGATTTCACAAGACTCATCATTATTAAGAGGAGCAATCGGAGTACTAAGGAAATCATTATTATTGGTATTCGAGAAATCACACAATTTGGTATTTTCTTGTGCCATGGCAACAAGTAATCCAACACACAAGCAAACAGAAAGGCAAAGCGAAAAAGGCAAACGGGAAAGAGAGGAGGAGAGGAAAACGAGAGGCAAATGGCAAATAATGTAATGCGAGAGATAGGGATTGCGATGGGTACTTGGTATGGTTGACTTGCTTGCGTGAGCCTCCCCGGCAACGGCGCCAGAAATTCTTCTTGCTACCTCTTGAGCACTATGTTGGATTTCCCCGAAGAGGAGAGGATGATGCAGCAAAGTAGCGTAAGTATTTCCCTCAGTTTTTGAGAACCAAGGTATCAATCCAGCAGGAGACCATGCACAAGTCCCTCGTACCTACACAAAATGATAGCAACTCGCAACCAACGCTTAGGGGTTGTCAATCCCTTCACGGTCACTTACGATAGTGAGATCTGATAGAGATGATAAATAATATTTTTGGTATTTTTGATAGATAGATGCAAAGTAAAAAGTAAAAGGCAAAGTAAAACAAAGCAAGTAAATAAAGTGATAGAGATTTATATGATGAGAATAGACCCAGGGGCCATAGGTTTCACTAGTGGCTTCTCTCAAGAGCATAGATTTTCTACGGTGGGTGAACAAATTACTGTTGAGCAATTGACAGAATTGAGCATAGTTATGAGTGTATCTAGGAAATGATCATGTATATAGGTATCACGTCCGAGACAAGTAGATTGAAACAATTCTGCATCTACTACTATTACTCCACTCATCGACCGCTATCCAGCATGCATCTAGAGTATTAAGTTAAAAACAGAGTAATGCCTTAAGCAAGATGACATGATGTAGAGGCATAAATTCATGCAATATGATAAAAACCCCATCTTGTTATCCTCGATGGCAACAATACAATACGTGCCTTGCAACTCTTTCTATCACTAAGTAAGGACACCGCAAGATTGAACCCAAAGCTAAGCACTTCTTCCATTGCAAGAACTACCAATCTAGTTGGCCAAACCAAAAAGGATAATTCGAAGAGACTTGCAAAGATAACTCAATCATACATAAAAGAATTAAGAAAAGAATCAAATATTTTCCATAGATAATACTAGATCATAAACCCACAATTCATCGGTCTCAACAAACACACCGCAAAAAGAAGATTACATCGAATAGATCTCCACGAGAGAGGGGGAGAACATTGTATTGAGATCCAAAAAGAGAGAAGAAGCCATCTAGCTACTAGCTATGGACCCGAAGGTCTGAAGTAAACTACTCACACTTCATAGGAGGGGCTAAGGTGATGATGTAGAAGCCCTCCATGGTGGATGCCCCCTTCTGCGGAGCTCCGGAACAGGCCCCAAGATGGGATCTCGTGGATACAGAAGGTTGCGGCAGTGGAATTAGGTTTTTGGCTCCTGTTCTGATCGTTTGGGGATACGTAGGTATATATAGGAGGAATGAGTACGTTGGTGGAGCGTCAGGGGGACCACTAAGGCCCATGTAGGCCCATTAAGCCCCCGGGGGGTTCCGGTAACCCCCCGGTACTCCAGTAAAATCCCGATTTCACCCGGAACACTTCCATATCCAAATATAGGCTTTCAATATATCAATCTTCATGTCTCGACCATTTCGAGACTCCTCGTCATGTCCGTAATCACATTTGGGACTCCAAACAAACTTCGGTACATCAAAACTCATAAAGTCATAATAGAACTGTCATCGAAACCTTAAGCGTGCGGACCCAACGGGTTTGAGAACTATGTAGACATGACCGAGAACCGTTTCCGGTCAATAACCAATAGCGGAACCTGGATGCTCATATTGGCTCCTACATATTCTACGAAGATCTTTATCGGTCAAACCGCATAACAACATACATTGTTCCCTTTGTCATCGATATGTTACTTGCCCGAGATTCGATCATCGGTATCCCAATACCTAGTTCAATATCGTTACCGGCAAGTCCCTTTACTCGTTACGTAATGCATCATTCCGTAGCTAACTCGTTAGCTACATAGCTTGAAAGGCTTATAGTGATGTGCATTACCGAGAGGGCCCAGATATACCTCTCCGACAATCGGAGTGAAAAAACCTAATCTCGAAATACGCCAACTCAACATGTACCTTTGGAGACACCTGTAGAGCTCCTCTATAATCACCCAGTTATGTTGTGACATTTGGTAGCACACAAAGTGTTCCTCCAGTAAACGGGAGTTGCATAATCTCATAGTTGTAAGAACTTGTATAAGTCATGAAGAAAGCAATAGCAACATACTAAACGATCAAGTGCTAAGCTAACGGAATGGGTCAAGTCAATCACATCATTCTCCTAATGATGTTATCCCGTTAATCAAATGACAACACATGTTTATGGTTAGGAAACATAACCATCTTTGATTAATGAGCTAGTCAAGTAGAGGCATACTAGTGACATTAAGTTTGTCTATGTATTCACACATGTATCATGTTTCCAGTTAATACAATTCTAGCATGAATAATAAGCATTTATCATGATATGAGGAAATAAATAATAACTTTATTATTGCCTCTAGGGCATATTTCCTTCATCAGTAACTTAGCAAAGTTCCTCCACGTGGGAGGAAGCTTAGTGATGATACCTCCGACAATAAACTTGTCCGGTAGGATACAATTGAAGTGCTCAAGTTCTCTAGCAAATGACTGTATCTCATGAGCTTGCTCAACCACGGAGCGCTCTTAAGTCATCCTGTAATCATAGAATTGCTCCATGATGTACAGCTCAGTGCCAGGATCCGAGACCCCAAACTTGGCCTTGAGTGCGTCCCACATATCTTTTCCATTATCAATTGACGCATAAGCATCAACTATGTTCTCACCAAGAACACTCAAAAGAGCAGCCTTAAACAGAGTATCCATTTTCTGAGAAGCTTGTGCCTGTTGAGCATCATGCTCCCCTTCAGGTTTGCCAAAAGTGGCGTCATAGCAGCTCATGGGTTGAAACCATAGAACGGCTCTCACGCGCCACCTCTTATAGTGGATACCCTCAAACATAGAAGGTCTCATGGAAGCAGCAAAACCACTTGGGGTAAATTGCTTATAATAAGTTTTTCGGATTGTTGGAAATATGAGCAACTTACCATATGATTTGATTAACGGAAATACTAGATAAAGCATGACTAAAATAGCAGAGATAAAGCAAGTCATGCGATCTGATAGAGAGAAGGTAAATAACATATGCAAATATGAACTAGAACCAAACATCTCTAGAGCAGACAGTAGATCAAGTTGCATATATGAAGTAGAGCCTAACATATCTAGGGCAAACACTAGAACAAGGAACTATGGCAGGACCTCTAACTGTGGCAATTGCACCAGTATTGTCACAGAAGATCTTCATTGGTCCCGATGCACTAGGTATGCCACCTAGATCGGAAATGAACTCCTTCATCCGGACTCCTTCATTTGCTGCTTCCGAAGGAGCTATGTATTCCGCTTCGCATGTAGATCCCGCCACGACGCTTTGTTTAGAACTGCACCAATTGATAGCTCCACCGTTCAATATAAACACGTATCCAGTTTGCGATTTAGAATCATCCAGATCAATGTCAAAGCTTGCATCGATGTAACCATTTACGACTAGTTCTTTGTCACCTCCATAAACGAGAAATATATCCTTAGTCCTTTTCAGGTATTTCAGGATATTCTTGACCGCTGTCCAGTGATCCACTGCTGGATTACTTTGGTACCTCCCTGCTAAACTTATTGCTAAGCATACATCAGGTCTAGTACACAGCATTGCATACATGATATAGCCTGTGGCTGAAGCATAGGGAACATCTTTCATTTTCTCTCTATCTTCTGCTGTGGTCGGGCATTGAGTCTGACTCAACTTCACACCTTGTAATACAGGCAAGAACCCTTTCTTTGCCTAGTTCATTTTGAACTTTTTCAAAACTTTATCAAGGTATGTGCTTTGTGAAAGTCCAATTAAGCGTATTGATCTATCTCTATAGATCTTGATGCCCAATATGTAAGCAGCTTCACCGAGGTCTTTCATCGAAAAACTTTTATTCAAGTATCCCTTTATGCTATCCAGAAATTCTATATCATTTCCAATTAACAATATGTCATCTACATATAATATCAGAAATGCTACAGAGCTCCCACTCACTTTCTTGTAAATACAAGCTTCTCCAAAAGTGTGTATAAATCCATATGCTTTGATCACACTACCAAAGCATTTATTCCAACTTCGAGAGGCTTGCACTAGTCCATAAATGGATCGCTGGAGCTTGCACACTTTGTTAGCACCTTTTGGATCAACAAAACCTTCCGGTTGCATCATATACAACTCTTCTTCCAGAAATCCATTCAGGAATGCAGTTTTGACGTCCATTTGCCATATTTCATAATCATAAAATGCGGCAATTGGTAACATGATTCGGACAGACTTAAGCATCGCTACGGGTGAGAAAGTCTCATCATAGTCAACCCCTTGAACTTGTCGAAAACCTTTCGCAACAAGTCGAGCTTTGTAGACAGTAACATTACCATCAGTGTCAGTCTTCTTCTTGAAGATCCATTTATTCTCGATGGCTTGCCGATCATCGGGCAAGTCAACCAAAGTCCATACTTTGGTCTCATACATGGATCCCATCTCAGATTTCATGGCCTCAAGCCATTTCGCGGAATCTGGGCTCATCATCGCTTCCTCATAGTTCGTAGGTTCGCCATGGTCAAGTAACATGACTTCCAGAATAGGATTACCGTACCACTCTGGTGCGGATCTTACTTTTGGTTGACCTACGAGGTTCGATAGTAACTTGATCTGAAGTTTCCTGATCAATATCATTAGCTTCCTCACTGATTGGTGTTCTTGTCACATGAACCGGTTCTTGTGATGATCTACTTTCCAATAATGGAGCAGGTACAGTTACCTCATCAAGTTCTACTTTCCTCCCACTCACTTCTTTTGACATAAACTCCTTCTCTAGAAAGGATCTGAATTTAGCAACAAAAATCTTGCCCTCAGATCTGTGATAGAAGGTGTACCCAATAGTCTCTTTTGGGTATCCTATGAAGACACATTTCTTCAATTTGGGTTTGAGTTATCTGGTTGAAGTTTCTTCACATAAGCATCGTAGCCCCAAACTTTAAGAAACGACAACTTTGGTTTCTTGCCAAACCATAGTTCATAAGGCGTCGTCTCAATGGATTTTGATGGTGCCCTATTTAACGTGAATGCGGCTGTATCTAAAGCATAACCCCAAAACGATAGTGGTAAATCAGTAAGAGACATCATAGATCAACCATTATTCTCTGATTTAAATGAATAACCGTCTCGCATCAAACAAGATCCAAATATAATGTTCATGCTCAACGATGGCACCAAATAACAATTATTCAGGTCTAAAACTAATCCCGATGGTAGATGTAGAGGTAGCGTGCCGACCACGATCACATCGACTTTGGAACCATTTCCCACGCGCATCGTCACCTCGTCCTTAGCCAATCCTCGCTTAATCCATAGTCCTTGTTTCGAGTTGCAAATATTAGCAACAAAACCAGTATCAAATACCCAGGTGCTACTACGAGCATTAGTAAGGTACACATCAATAACATGTATATCACATATACCTTTGTTCACCTTGCCATCCTTCTTATCCGCCAAATACTTGGGGCAGTTCCGCTTCCAGTGTCCAGTCTGCTTGTAGTAGAAGCACTCAGTCTCAGGCTTAGGTCCAGATTTGGGTTTCTTCTCTTGAGCAGCAACTTGCTTGCTGTTCTTCTTGAAGTTCCCCTTCTTCTTCACTTTACCCTTTTTCTTGAAACTGGTGGTCTTATTGACCATCAACACTTGATGCTCCTTTTTGATTTCTACCTCCGCAGCCTTTAGCATTGCGAAGAGCTCGGGAATAGTCTTATCTATCCTTGCATATTATAGTTCATCATGAAGCTCTTGTAGCTTGGTGGCAGTGATTGAAGAATTCTGTCAATGACACTATCATCAGGAAGATTAACTCCCAGTTGAATCAAGTGATTATTATACCCAGACATTTTGAGTATATGTTCACTGACAGAACTATTCTCCTCCATCTTACAGCTACAGAACTTATTGGAGACTTCATATCTCTCAATCCGGGCATTTGCTTGAAATATTAACTTCAACTCCTGGAACATCTCATATGCTCCATGACGTTCAAAACGTCGTTGAAGTCCTGGTTCTAAGACGTAAAGCATGGCACACTGAACTATCGAGTGGTCATCAGCTTTGCTCTGCCAGACGTTCTTAACGTCGTCAGTTGTATCTGCAGCAGGCCTGGCACCCAGCGGTGCTTCCAGGATGTAATTCTTCTATGCAGCAATGAGGATAATCCTCAAGTTACGGACCCAGTCCGTGTAATTGGTACCATCATCTTTCAACTTAGCTTTCTCAAGGAACGCATTAAAATTCAACGGAACAACAGCACGAGCCATCTATCTACAACAAACATAGACAAGCAAAATACTATCAGGTACTAAGTTCATGATAAATTTAAGTTCAATTAATCATATTACTTAATAACTCCCACTTAGACAGACATCTCTCTAGTCATCTTAGTGATCACTGTAGGGGAACGTAGCAGAAATTCAAAATTTTCCTACGTGTCACCAAGATATATCTATGGAGAAACCAGCAACGACGGGAAGGAGAGTGCATCTATATACCCTTGTAGATCACTAAGAGGAAGCGTTCAAGAGAACGGGGTTGATGGAGTCGTACTCGTCGTGATTCAAATCACTAATGATCCTAGCGCCGAACGGACGGCACCTCCGCGTTCAACACACATACGAAGCAGCGACGTCTCCTCCTTCTTGATCCAGCAAGGGGGGAGGAGAGGTTGATGGAGATCCAACAGCACAACGTCGTGGTGGTGGAAGTAGCGGGATTCCAACAGGGCTTCGCTAAGCGCTGCGGGAGGAGGGAGATGTGTCACGGGAGGGAGAGGGAGGTGCCAGGCCTTAGGTGTGGTTGCTCCTCCTTTTCCCCACTATATATAGGGCCAAGGGAGAGGGGGGAGGCGCAGCCCTTGCCCCTTCCTCCAAGGAAGGGTGCAGCCAAGGGTGGGGAGGAGTCCATCCTCCCCAAGGCACCTCGGAGGTGCCTTCCCCTTTTAGGACTCTCCCCTTTTTCTCTTCTCTTGGCGCATGGGCCTCTTGGGGCTGGTGCCCTTGGCCCATGTAGGCCAAGGCGCACCCCCTACAGCCCATGTGGCCCCCGGGGCAGGTGGCCCCACCCGGTGGACCCCCGGGACCCTTCCGGTGGTCCCGGTACAATACCGGTGACCCCGAAACTTGTCCCGATGGCCGAAATAGCACTTCCTATATATAATTCTTTACCTCCGGACCATTCCGTAACTCCTCGTGACGTCCGGGATCTCATCCGGGACTCCGAACAACTTTCGGGTTACCGCATACTAATATCTCTATAACCCTAGCGTCACCGAACCTTAAGTGTGTAGACCCTACGGGTTCGGGAGACATGCAGACATGACCGAGATGACTCTCCGGTCAATAACCAACAGCAGGATCTGGATACCCATGTTGGATCCCACATGTTCCACGATGATCTCATCGGATGAAACACGATGTCAAGGACTTAATCAATCCCGTATACAATTCCCTTTGTCCATAGGTACGATACTTGCCCGAGATTCGATCGTCGGTATCCCGATACCTTGTTCAATCTTGTTACCGGCAAGTCTCTTTTACTCGTTCCGTAACACATCATCCCGTGATCAACTCCTTGATCACATTGTGCACATTATGATGATGTCCTACCGAGTGGGCCCAGAGATATCTCTCCATTTACACGGAGTGACAAATCCCAGTCTCGATTCGTGCCAACCCAACAGACACTTTCGGAGATACCTGTAATGTACCTTTATAGCCACCCAGTTACGTTGTGACGTTTGGCACACCCAAAGCACTCCTACGGTATCCGGGAGTTGCACAATCTCATGGTCTAAGGAAATGATACTTGACATTAGAAAAGCTTTAGCGAACGAACTACACGATCTTTGTGCTAGGCTTAGGATTGGGTCTTGTCCATCACATCATTCTCCTAATGATGTGATCCCGTTATCAACGACATCCAATGTCCATGGTCAGGAAACCGTAACCATCTATTGATCAACGAGCTAGTCAAGTAGAGGCTTACTAGGGACATGGTGTTGTCTATGTATCCACACATGTATCTGAGTTTCCTATCAATACAATTATAGCATGGATAATAAACGATTATCATGAACAAGGAAATATAATAATAATCAATTTATTATTGCCTCTAGGGCATATTTCCAACAGTCTCCCACTTGCAATAGAGTCAATAATACAGTTCACATCGCGATGTTATGAACACTCACAGGTCACATCCCCATGTGACTAACACCCAAAGAGTTTACTTGAGTCAATAATCTAGTTCACATTACCATGTGATTAACACTCGATGAGTTCTGGGTTTGATCATGTTGTGCTTGTGAGAGATGTTATAGTCAACGGGTCTGAATCTTTCAGATCCGTATGTACTTCGCAAATCTCTATGTCATCTTATAGATGCAGCTACTACGCTACATTTGGAGCTATTCCAAATAACTGTCTTACTATATGAATCCAGTTTACTACTCAGAATAATCTGGATTAGTGTCAAAGTTTGCATCGGCGTAACCCTTTACGACGAACTCTTTTACCACCTCCATAATCGAGAAAATTCCTTAGTCCACTAGTTACTAAGGATAACTTTGACCGCTGTCTTGTGATCCATTCTTAGATCACTCTTGTACCCCTTAACTGACTCATGGCAAGGCACATTTCAGGTGCGGTACACAGCATAGCATACTGTAGAGCCTACGTCTTAAGCATAGGGGACGACCTTCGTCCTTTCTCTCTATTCTGCTGTGGTCGAGCTTTAAGTCTTAACTTCATACCTTACAACTCAGGCAAGAACTCCTTCTTTGACTGATCCATCTTGAACACCTTCAAGATCATGTCAAGGTATGTGCTCATTTGAAAAGTACCATTAAGCGTTTTGATCTATCCTTATAGATCTTGATGCTCAATGCTCAAGTAGCTTGATCCAGGCTTTCCATTGAAAGACACTTTCCAAATAACCCTATATGCTTTCCAGAAATTCTACGTCATTTCTGATCAACAATATGTCAACAACACATACTCATCAGAAATTCTATAGTGCTCCCACTCACTTCTTTGGAAATACAAGTTTCTCATAAACTTTGTATACACCCAAAATCTTTGATCATCTCATCAAAGCATACATTCCAACTCCGAGATGCTTACTCCAGTCCTCAGAAGGATAGCTGGAGCTTTGCATACTTATTAGCATCTTTCAGGATTAACAAAAACCTTCTGGTTGTATCACATACAACCTTTCCTCAAGAAAATCGTCGAGGAAACAATGTTTTGACATCCTATCTGCAAGATTTCATAAATAATGCAGTAATCGCTAATATAATTCCAACAGACTCTTAGCATCGCTACGAGTGAGAAAGTCTCATCGTAGTCAACTCCTTGAACTTGTCGGAAAACATCTTAACGACAAGTCGAGCTTTCTTAATGATGATACTTACCATTATTGTCCGTCTTCCTTTTAAAATCCATATGTACCTAACAGCCTTACGACCATCAAGTAGTTCTTCCAAAGTCTACACTTTGTTTTCATACATGGATCCTCTCTCGGATATTATGGCCTCGAGCCATTTATCGGAATCCGGGCCCACCATCGCTTCTCCATAGCTCGTAGGTTCATTGTTGTCTAGCAACATGACTTCCAAGACAGGATTACGTACCACTCTGAAGTAGTACGCATCCTTGTCATCCCACGAGGTTTGGTAGTGACTTAATCTGAAGTTTCATGATCACTATCATAAGCTTCCACTTCAATTGGTGTAGGTGCCACAGGAACAACTCCCTGTGCCCTGTCACACACTAGTTGAAGAGACGATTCAATAACCTCATCAAGTCTCCACCATCCTCCCACTCAATTCTTTCGAGAGAAACCTTTCCTCGAGAAAGGACCCGATTCTAGAAACAATCCCTTATTGCTTTCGGATCTAAGATAGGAGGTATACCCAACTGTTTTGGGTGTCCTATGAAGATGCATTTATCCGCTTTGGGTTCGAGCTTATCAACCTGAAACTTTTCCACATAAGCGTCGCTGCCCCAAACTTTTAAGAAATGACAGCTTAGGTTTCTCTAAACCATAGTTCATACGGTGTCATCTCATTGGAATTACGTGGTGCCCCTTTTAAAGTGAATGTGGTTGTCTCTAATGCCTAACCCATAAACTATTGTGGTAATTCGATAAGAGACATCATGGTATGCATCATATCCAATAGGGTGCAGTTATGATGTTCGGACACACCATCACACTACGGTGTTCCAGGCTGTATTAGTTGTGAAACAAGTTCCACAATGTCTTAATTCTGTGCCAAACTCGTAATTCAGATATTCATCGCTATGATCATATCATAGATATTTTATCCTCTTGTCACGACGATCTTTCAACTTCACCCTGAAATTACTTGAACCTATCAATAATTCAGACTCGTGATTCATCAAGTAAATATAATCAACATCTACTCAAATCATCTGTGAAGTAAGAACATAACGATATCCACTACATGCCTCAGCACTCATTGGATTGCACACATCAAAATGTATTACTTCCAACAAGTTGCTTTCTAGTTCCATTTTACTGAAAACGAGGCTTTCAGTCATCTTGCCCATGTGGTATGATTTGCATGTCTCAAGTGATTCAAAATCAAGTGAGTTCAAACGGTCCATTTGCATGGAGTTTCATGCATATACACCAATAGACATGGTTCGCATGTCTCAAACTTTTCAAAAATGAGTGAGCCCAAAGATCCATCAACATGGAGCTTCTTCATGCGTTTTATACCGATATGACTTACGTGGCAGTGCCACAAGTAGGTGGTACTATCATTACTATCCTATATCTTTTGGCATGAACATGTGTATCACTACGATCGAGATTCAATAAACCATTCATTTTTAGGCGTAAGACCATTGAAGGTATTATTCAAATAAACAGAGTAACCATTATTCTCCTTAAATGAATAACCGTATTGCGATAGGCATAATCCAATCATGTCTATGCTCAACGCAAACACCAAATAACAATTATTTAGGTTTAACACCAATCTCGATGGTAGAGGGAGCGTGCGATGCTTGATCATATCAACATTGGAAATACTTCCAACACATATCATCAGCTCACCTTTAGCTAGTCTCCGTTTATTCCGTAGCTTTTATTTCGAGTTACTAACACTTAGCAACCGAACCGGTATCTAATACCCTGGTGCTACTAGGAGTACTAGTGAAGTACACATCAACACAATGTATATCCAATATACTTCTACCGACCTTGCCAGCCTTCTAATCTACCAAGTATCTAGGGTAATTCTGCTCCAGTGGCTGTTCCCCTTATTACAGAAGCACTTAGTCTCGGGTTTGGGTTCAACCTTGGGTTTCTTCACTAGAGCAGCAGCTGAATTGCCGTTTCATGAAGTATCCCTTTGTTCCCTTGCCCTTCTTGAAACTAGTGGTTTCACCAACCATCAACAATTGATGCTCCTTCTTAATTTCTACTCTTGCGGTGTCAAACATCGCGAATATCTCAAGGATCATCATATATGTCCCTGATATATTATAGTTCATCACGAAGCTCTAGCAGCTTGGTGGCAATGACTTTGGGGAAATATCACTATCTCATCTGGAAGATCAACTCCCACTTGATTCAAATGATTGTTGTACTCAGACAATCTGAGCACAAGCTCAACAATTGATCTTTTCTCCCTTAGTCTGCAGGCTAAGAAAATCGTCTGAGGTCTTATACCTCTTGACGTGAGCACGAGCCTGAAATCCCAATTTCAGCCCTCGAAACATCTCATATGTTCCGCGATGTTTCGAAAACATCTTTAGTGCCTCAACTCTAAACCGTTTAACTGAACTATCACGTAGTTATCAAAAGGTGTATGTCCCATGTTCGCAACATCCACAAACGACGTTTGGGGTTCAGCACACTGAGCGGTGCATTAAGGACATAAGCCTTCTATGAAGCAATGAGGACAATCCTCAGTTTACGGACCTAGTCCGCATAATTGCTACTATTAACTTTCAACTAAATTTTTTCTCTAGGAACATATCTAAACAGTAGAACTAAAGCGCGAGCTACGACATAATTTGCGAAGATCTTTTGACTATGTTCAGGATAATTAAGTTCATCTTATGAACTCCCACTCAGATAGACATCCCTCTAGTCATCTAAGTGATTACATGATCCGAGTCAACTAGGCCGTGTCCGATCATCACGTGAGACGGACTAGTCAACGTCGGTGAACATCTTCATGTTGATCGTATCTTCTATACGACTCATGCTCGACCTTTCGGTCTTCTGTGTTCCGAGGCCATGTCTATACACATGCTAGGCTCGTCAAGTTAACCCTAAGTGTTTTGCATGTGTAAAACTGTCTTACACCCGTTGTATGTGAACGTAAGAATCCATCACACCCGATCATCACGTGGTGCTTAGAAGCGACGAACTTTAGCAACAGTGCACAGTTAGGGGTGAACACTTCTTGAAATTGTTGTAAGGGATCATCTTATTTACTACCGTCGTTCTAAGTAAACAAGATGCATAAACATGATAAACATCACATGCAATCAAATAGTGACATGATATGGCCAATATGATTTTGCTCCTTTTGATCTCCATCTTCGGGGCTCCATGATCATCATCGTCACCGGCATGACACCATGATCTCCATCATCATGATCTCCATCATCGTGTCTTCATGAAGTTGTCTCGCCAACTATTACTTCTACTACTATGGCTACCGGTTATCAATAAAGTAAAGTAATTACATGGCGTTGTTCAATGACACGCAGGTCATACAATAAAGAAAGACAACTCCTATGGCTCCTGCCGGTTGTCATACTCATCGACATGCAAGTCGTGATTCCTATTACAAGAACATGATCAATCTCATACATCACATATCATTCATCACATTCTTCTTGGCCATATCACATCACAAAGCATACCCTGCAAAAACAAGTTAGACGTCCTCTAATTGTTGTTTGCATGTTTTACGTGGCTGCTATGGGTTACTAGCAAGAACGCTTCTTACCTACGCAAAGACCACAACGTGATATGCCAATTGCTATTTACCCTTCATAAGGACCCTTTTCATCGAATCCGATCCGACTAAAGTGGGAGAGACAGACACCCGCCAGCCACCTTATGCAACTAGTGCATGTTTGTCGGTGGAACCGGTCTCAGGTAAGAGTACGTGTAAGGTTGGTCCGGGCCGCTTCATCCCACGATGCCGCCGAATCAAGATAAGACTAGTAACGGCAAGCATATTGAACAAAATCAACGCCCACAACTACTTTGTGTTCTACTCGTGCATAGAATCTACGCAATAGACCTAGCTCATGATGCCACTGTAGGGGAACGTAGCAGAAATTCAAAATTTTCCTACGTGTCACCAAGATCTATCTATGGAGAAACCAGCAACGAGGGGAAGGAGAGTGCATCTACATACCCTTGTAGATCGCTAAGCGTAAGCATTCAAGAGAACGGGGTTGATGGAGTCGTACACGTCGTGATTCAAATCACCGATGATCCTAGCGCCGAACGGACGGCACCTCCGCGTTCAACACACGTACGGAGCAACGACGTCTTCTCCTTCTTGATCCAGCAAGGGGGGAGGAGAGGTTGATGGAGATCCAACAGCACAACAGCGTGGTGGTGGAAGTAGCGGGATTCCAACAGGGCTTCGCTAAGCGCTGCGGGAGGAGGGAGATGTGTCACGGGAGGGAGAGGGAGGCGCCAGGCCTTAGGTGTGGTTGCTCCTCCTTTTCCCCACTATATATAGGGCCAAGGGAGAGGGGGGAGGCGCAGCCCTTGCCCCTTCCTCCAAGGAAGGGTGCGGCCAAGGGTGGGGAGGAGTCCATCCTCCCCAAGGCACCTCGGAGGTGCCTTCCCCTTTTAGGACTCTCCCCTTTTTCTCTTCTCTTGGCGCATGGGCCTCTTGGGGCTGGTTCCCTTGGCCCGTGTAGGCCAAGGCGCACCCCCTACAGCCCATGTGGCCCCCGGGGCAGGTGGCCCCACCCGGTGGACCCCCGTGACCCTTCCGGTGGTCCCGGTACAATATCGGTGACCCCGAAACTTGTCCCGATGGCCGAAATAGCACTTCCTATATATAATTCTTTACCTCCGGACCATTCCGGAACTCCTCGTGACGTCCGGGATCTCATCCGGGACTCCGAACAACTTTCGGGTTACCGCATACTAATATCTCTATAACCCTAGCGTCACCGAACCTTAAGTGTGTAGACCCTACGGGTTCGGGAGACATGCAGACATGACCGAGATGACTCTCCGGTCAATAACGAACATCGGGATCTGGATACCCATGTTGGCTCCCACATGTTCCACGATGATCTCATCGGATGAAACATGATGTCAAGGACTTAATCAATCCCGTATACAATTCCCTTTGTCCACCGGTACGATACTTGCCCAAGATTCGATCGTCGGTATCCCGATACCTTGTTCAATCTCGTTACCGGCAAGTCTCTTTTACTCGTTCCGTAACACATCATCCCGTGATCAACTCCTTAATCACATTGTGCACATTATGATGATGTCCTACCGAGTGGGCCCAGAGATACCTCTCCATTTACACGGAGTGACAAATCCCGGTCTCGATTCTTGCCAACCCAACAGACACTTTCGGAGATACCTGTAATGTACCTTTATAGCCACGCAGTTACGTTGTGACGTTTGGCACACCCAAAGCACTCCTACGGTATCCGGGAGTTGCACAATCTCATGGTCTAAGGAAATGATACTTGACATTAGAAAAGCTTTAGCGAACGAACTACACGATCTTTGTGCTAGGCTTAGGATTGGGTCTTGTCCATCACATCATTCTCCTAATGATGTGATCCCGTTATCAATGACATCCAATGTCCATGGTCAGGAAACCATAACCATCTATTGATCAACGAGCTAGTCAACTAGAGGCTTACTAGGGACATGGTGTTGTCTATGTATCCACACATGTATCTGAGTTTCCTATCAATACAATTATAGCATGGATAATAAACGATTATCATGAACAAGGAAATATAATAATAATCAGTAATAATCAATTTATTATTGCCTCTAGGGCATGTTTCCAACAATCACGTGGTCCAAATCAACTAAACCATGTCCGATCATCACGTGAGATGGAGTAGTTTTCAATGGTGAACATCACTATTTTGATCATATCTACTATATGATTCATGTTCGACCTTTCGGTCTCCATGTTCCGAGGCCATATCTGTATATGCTAGGCTCGTCAAGTTTAACCTGAGTATTCCGCGTGTGCATCTGTTTTGCACCCGTTGTATTTGAACATAGAGCCTATCACACCCGATCATCACATGGTGTCTCAGCACGAAGAACTTTCGCAATGGTGCATACTCAGGGAGAACACTTCTTCATAATTAGTGAGAGATCATCTTAAAATTCTACCATCAATCAAAGCAAGATAAGATGCATAAAGGATAAACATCACATGCAATCAATATAAGTGATATGATATGGCCATCATCATCTTGTGCTTGTGATCTCCATCTCCGAAGCACCGTCGTGATCACCATCGTCACCGGCGCGACACCTTTATCTCCATCGTAGCATTGTTGTCGTTTACGCCATCTATTGCTTTTACGACAATCGCTACCGCTTAGTGATAAAGTAAAGCAATTATAGGGCATTTGCATTTCATACAATAAAGCGACAACCATATGGCTCCTGCCAGTTGCCGATAACTTTGGTTACAAAACATGATCATCTCATACAATAAAATATAGCATCACGTCTTGACCATATCACATCACAACATGCCCTGCAAAAACAAGTTATACGTCCTCTACTTTGTTGTTGCAAATTTTACGTGGCTGCTACGGGCTGAGCAAGAACCGTTCTTACCTATGCATCAAAACCACAATGATAGTTCGTCAAGTTAGTGCTGTTTAACCTTTGCAAGGACCGGGCGTAGCCACACTCGGTTCAACTAAAGTTGGAGAAACAGACACCCGCCAGCCACCTGTGTGCAAAGCCCGTCGGTAGAACTAGTCTCGCGTAAGCGTACGCATAATGTCGGTCCGGGCCGCTTCATCCAACAATACCGCCGAACCAAAGTATGACATGCTGGTAAGCAGTATGACTTGTATCGCCCACAACTCACTTGTGTTCTACTCGTGCATATAACATCTATGCATAAAACCAGGCTCGGATGCCACTGTTGGGAATGTAGTAATTTCAAAAAAATTCCTACGCACACGCAAGATCATGGTGATGCATAGCAACAAGAGGGGAGAGTGTTGTCCATGTACCCTCGTAGACCGAAAGAGGAAGTATTAGAACAACGCGGTTGGTGTACTCGTACGTCTTCACGACCCGACCGATCAAGCACCGAAACTACGGCACCTCCGAGTTCTAGCACACGTTCAGCTCGATGACAATCCCCGTACTCCGATCTAGCAAAATGTCGGGGAAGAGTTCCGTCAGCACGACGGCATGGTGACGATCTTGATGTTCTAATGTCGCAGGGCTTCGCCTAAGCACCGCTACAATATTATCGAGGACTATGGTGGAGGGGGGCACCGCACACGGCTAAGAGATCAAGAGATCAATTGTTGTGTCTAGAGGTGCCCCCTGCCCCCGTATATAAAGGAGCCAAGTGGGAGGGGGCGGCCAGCCTAGGAGGGAGCGCGCCAAGGGGAGTCCTACTCCCACCGGGAGTAGGACTCCCTTCTTCCTTGTTGGACTAGGAGAAGGGGGAAGGAGGAGGGAGAGAGGAAGGAAAGGGGGGGCGCCGCCCCCCTCTCCTTGTCCTATTCGGACTAGGGGGGAGGGGCGCGCAGCCCAGCCCTTGCCTCCTCTCCTCTTCTCCACTAAGGCCCATGTAGGCCAATTAAGCCCCCCCCCCTCGGGGGGGGGGGGGGGGTGTCCGGTAACCCCCCTGTACTCCGGTAAAATCCCTATTTCACCCGAAACACTTCCGATATCCAAATATAGGCTTCCAATATATCAATCTACATGTCTCGACCATTTCGAGACTCCTCATCATGTCCGTAATCACATTCGGGACTCCGAACAAACTTCGGTACATCAAAACTCATAAACTCATAATATAACTGTCATCGAAACCTTAAGCGTGCGGACCCTACGGGTTCGAGAACTATGTAGACATGACCGAGAACCATTTCCGGTCAATAACCAATAGCGGATACTGGATGCTCATATTGGCTCCTACATATTCTACGAAGATCTTTATTGGTCAAACCGCATAACAACATACATTGTTCCCTTTGTCATTGGTATGTTACTTGCCCGAGATTCGATCGTCGGTATCCCAATACCTAGTTCAATCTCGTTACCGGCAAGTCTCTTTACTCGTTACGTAATGCATCATTCCGTAACTAACTCATTAGCTACATTGCTTGCAAGGCTTATAGTGATGTGCATTACCGAGAGGGCCCAGAGATACCTCTCCGACAATCGGATTGACAAAACCTAATCTCGAAATACGCCAACTCAACATGTACCTTTGGAGACACCTGTAGAGCTCCTTTATAATCACCCAGTTACGATGTGACGTTTGGTAGCACACAAAGTGTTCCTCCAGTAAATGGGAGTTGCATAATCTCATAGTTGTAGGAACTTGTATAAGTCATGAAGAAAGCAATAGCAACATACTAAACTATCAAGTGCTAAGCTAACGGAATGGGTCAAGTCAATCACATCATTCTCCTAATGATGTGATCCCGTTAATCAAATGACAACGCATGTCTATGGTTAGGAAACATAACCATCTTTGATTAATGAGCTAGTCAAGTAGAGGCATACTAGTGACCATTAAGTTTGTCTATGTATTCACACATGTATCATGTTTCCGGTTAATACAATTCTAGCATGAATAATAAACATTTATCATGATATGAGGAAATAAATAATAACTTTATTATTGCCTCTAGGGCATATTTCCTTCATCAGTAACTTAGCAAAGTTCCTCCACGTGGGAGGAAGCTTAGTGATGATACCTCTGGCAATAAACTTGTCCGGTAGGATACAATTGAAGTGCTCAAGTTCTCTAGCAAATGACTGTATCTCATGAGTTTTCTCAACCATGGAGCGCTCTTAAGTCATCCTGTAATCATAGAATTGATCCATGATGTACAGCTCAGTGCCAGCATCCGAGACCCCAAACTTGGCCTCGAGTGCGTCCCACATATCTTTTCCATTATCAATTGACGCATAAGCATCAACTATGTTCGCACCAAAAACACTCAAAGAGCAGCCTTAAACAGAGTATCCATTTTCTGAGAAGCTTGTGCCTGTTGAGCATCATGCTCCCCTTCAGGTTTGCCAAGAGTGGCGTCATAGCAGCTCATGGTTTGAAACCATAGAACGGCTCTCATGCGCCACCTCTTATAGTGGATACCCTCAAACATAGGAGGTCTCATGGAAGCAGCAAAACCACTTGGGGTAAATTGCCTATAATAAGTTTTTTGGATTGTTGGAAATATGAGCAATTTACCATTTGATTTGATTAACGGAAATACTAGATAAAGCATGACTAAAATAGCAGAGATAAAGCAAGTCATGTGATCTGATAGAGAGAAGGTAAATAACATATGAAAATATGAACTAGAACCAAACATCTCTAGAGCAGACAGTAGATCAAGTTGCATATATGAAGTAGAGCCTAACATATCTAGGGCAAACACTAGAACAAGGAACTATGGCAGGACCTCTAACAGGAAAAACAAGAACACATACGAGACAACAGCAGGAGCAGAAGCACTGGATTTGGGTCCACATCCTTGGTAGCCATGTCGTCGAAGAGGTTGTGGACGTCGGGGAAGAAGTCGTAGTTGGGGAAGTGGTCGTCGGTGTCCGTGATGAATCGGTCAGTAGTCGCGCAGAGCGCTCCCCAAAAACCTTATCACCCTTCTCCCGTACAGGACTCAAAGATGTGTGGTTTTGAAGGCCTACTGTCCCGACCTACGGTGCACGCCGCAAGCTAGGATGACGAAGATCGTAGCAGCAGCGCAGTGCTCAGGAACCGGTGGCGAGAGGAAGAAATAGTTCTGGTGCGTGTGTTTGAGAGGAGCGACCTCCCTTTTATAGGCGCAAGAGAAGGAGGCGAGAGGGCAGCGACGGGAGGCGAAGTGAAGAGAGGGAGACGAAACGAACAGACTTCAGCCGAAGAGGTGAGCCGTTCGGATTCAGTGTCCACTACAGAAAAACGTTTCAGCTCCCGCGTGAACTTTCGTCCCGTAGTGTGTGGCAAAAATTTAGACATTGTCTTAGCTCACTCCAGCAAGCCGCGGTGCATCGTGACGAGGCGTGGCGTGGTGAGGCGGGCGGCGGAGGAGGAGCACGCGTGGATGTCCCTCTTGTTCTCATCCTCATACATGTGGAGAAAGAACCTCCCTTATAAAGAGGTCCAACTCCCTCTAAACTAGCAATGTGGGACTAAACTTTTAGTTCCACCTCTTGCCTTGCACGAATGGGCTGCGTGGGCCTCTAGGATTATGAGTAATTTCTGAAACTACGATTGGGCTAGGCCCAAAATAGAAAAAATTCAAGCACAAATTACCATAGGGTCCAGAGCCAAAGACGACGGGCGTACCACACCCTGAAAAGCCCAAAATCTCCCAAATCATATGCGATTCTTCGTGGATTTTGCCCTGTTTGTTCCTACATCTTCCTTGGCCACAAGGGGGGGGGGGTATTGGGATTGGATTTAGCTCATCTAGGGCCCTTGGATCAAAGTGGAGAGTCTACATCACGAAGGAGACCCGAGGAGGCCGGCTATATAATCTCAATCAATCCTGGCCGCTGGCCATCATACATTGTCACCTATAGCCGTCTCCATTGCTGGTACAAAACTACCACCATGGAAGAAGGGCCAAGACAAGAAGGAATAGGAGGCTCCGCCACCGCGCCACACCGGCCTTTGGGCAGGTGCCATCTCCATCATCGTCATCGCCACTGGTGCCGTCTCCATTACAACCATCTCCACCAGCCCCGCCATACTCCTCTTCTTCATCGACATGGTGTGGGCTTGTATCATCCTTCTCCTCTATGTAATCATTTTACTTGCTTCAGTAGTTGTATTAATTCTTGACGATCTGGATGAACCCTTGCATGCATGACTAGAACTTAATGCCTCTGAGCGATCTGATCATCTTCTTTATATGTGTTGTGTTGATTTCTCATGGTGTTGTGAAGAGACCTCACTCAACATTAACACCTTGTGGGTTTGAGTGAATTATTATTGGTGTCATGATGGGCTCTCAGAGGTTTGTAGTTATGGTGCTTATCTTCCTCCTTCCCCGATCATTGCAATATGGAGTAACAAAGAACCCTAAAGCCTTATGTCGTGTTATGGGGAAAACCTTAATCACTGTTGTGAAAACTAGAGGAAACAACGATGGTGGCACGCGTGATACATGACTGCAACACGTAGGTGGCATTTGGAGTGGGCATTTGGAGCCATGAAGAATATATTTAAGATCCTTGATCAGAAAGCATTCCACCCTTTCCTTACCTAAGTTAGGCTTGTTTTTACATGTTGCATTATCCATAACTGGATCCTAGAATGGGGTTGGGGTGAGCTTGTGCCGGAGGAGGAAGATGTGACGGTTGCTGATGTTGATGACTTCGGCATGGTGTGGAGGCACATGACAATTAAGCTTGGAAGAGCAAAAGGTTGGAATGGGCTAAGGAAATGTGGGCAAACAAAGGTAACCCAAGGATATGAAGAAAAAAGCAGCAACAGAGGTAGAAGCAGCAGTAGAAGAAGACGAGGATGGACTTCCCCCTAGTTCGGCATCGATGAACTTTCCCCTATTGCCATATGATTGTTAATTTGTACTACAATTTGTTAGCAATTAGGATGGACTACCATTTGACCGCAAGCTAGGACTGAAATGATTTTATTTCGTACTGCATATGTACTGTAATGTATGGTAAGGTCACCACTAGTGAGAAGGGGTCACCACAACATAGGTCATGCACAACCAAAACGCATGTTCATAGAAATGAAGTACCTGTTATTTTAGTTGGCCATGTTCACAGAAATGAAGTACCTGCTATTTTAGTTAGTGTGTGCGAGGTCTAGTCATTGATATTTATTGCTCAAAAACTTGAATTGGCGTGGTCGTGGGGCTGACGATGTAACTATAGTAGGGATGTCCTCATCACCTAGACACCTGGAGAGGATCCCCAACCCCAATTGCGCTAGCATACCCCGACAAGGGCTCTGTCAAACTCTCCCATACCGCCACACCAATGTGACCCTCCGCGCGGCCAATAGCGCCGCCTCAGGCAAGTAGCCATGTTCCTCATTTGGCCCCCCTTGAACAAATGTCTGTCGGCACTCTCAGGCTTAAGGTTGCCTCGAGCTCCTGCACCTGATGAACCCTGCATTGGATGAGGATTGCCTGCTCACCTCTTGTTTGCTCCGTCCTCGTTGTCTGAGAGACCTGCCAGTGCCCAAAAGGGCCTCCCCAATGTCTGTTACCTCTAGAGACAGATGTGAGCGAATCAGTGGTGGTGGTGCACTACTAGTGAAAACCTTATACACAGAACTTTAGAAGTAGCGCTGGTTAAAATGGGGCACTAGTGCTACATAGCAGTAGCGCGTGCATGTGAACCGTGCTACAGATACTCATGTAGTAGTAGCGCTTCTCTTGGGAAAATCGCTACTACTAAAATTCCCACTACTAAGCCGATATGCTACGAATAGTAGTAGCGGTCTTAGGAAAACCGCGCTACCGCTAAGATTATTGTAGCAGTGCGTTTCCCGTGAAAAGTGCTACTGCTAATGAAAAGAAAATAAAATAAAAAACAATAGAAAAAGTAAATGAAAATAAAAGAAATAGAAAAAGGAGAAAGGAAAAATATAAAAGAAAAAAATAAAAATAAAAGGAGAAAGGCATAGAGTAGCGTCTGTTCATAACAGACGCTATAGAGAATATAACAGCAGTGCGTTTTTTGGACCCCCGCTATAGAAAGGGAAAAGGAAATAAGAAAATAAAAGGAAAATAAATAGCTATAGCAGTAGCGCGTGTCGCAAAACACGCTATAGCTAACTTAGCTATAGCGCGTTTTTCCTAGCAGCGCTACCGCTACGTTTAACTTGACCCCCGTGTGGTTTCCCTCTCCCCCCACTTCTCCCCCAAATCCCTCGCCCCACTTCGCCATCGCCCCACTTCGCCGCCGTATCCTCCCGACGTCGATGCCCCCGGGGCCACCAGAGCCGCACGCCGTCAACACCACCGGAGCCATCCCCAATGCCGCCGGAGCCGCGCGGCCTCATCAACGCCATCGGAGGCACCCTCGACGCCCCTACCTCCCTCGCCACCACGTCCTCCCTCGCCGTCATCGAAGACGCTCCTGCCTCCCTCACCACCACCGGAGCCATCCTCTGTAAGCCCCGACCCCTCCTCTCTCTCATGCATAGCACAAACATTGGACAGAGAACTAGTTTAATTAGGTTAACTAGTTTAATTAGGTTAGTTATCTAGGTTAGTGCGAAAGTTTAGTTAGGGATTTGACAGAGAACTAGTTAGGTTAACTAGTTTAATTAGGTTAGTTATCTAGGTTAGTGCAAAAATTTAGTTAGGGCTTTGACAATGAACTAGTTAGGTTAACTAGTTTAATTAGGTTAATTATCTAGGTTAGTGCAAAAAATTAGTTAGGGCTTTGACAGAGAACTAGCTAGGTTAACTAGTTTAATTATCTAGGTAAACTAGGTTAACTAGCTAGGTTAATTAGGTTCGTTAGGTTAACAAGCTAGGTTAACTAGGTTGGCTAGGTTAGAGCAAAAATTTAGTTTAGAGCATTAGGTCAGAAGGGTTAGAGTTAAAACGGAGTTCCTTTGCAATTTGATTGGGTTCTGTCCTAGGCAGAGAAGGGTTAGAGAAAATAATGTGTGTGTGTGTGTGTGTGAGAGAGAGAGAGAGAGAGGAATAGATAGAACAGAATTTGGGTTCTGTCCTAGGAAGAGAAGTGTTTAGTGAGGTCATTTTGAAAGGATTTTTGATTTTTGAAAAGACCACTATTTTTCAAGGAAAGAATTTAGGCAAGTTTTATTTTAAAGATGATCCCTTCCTAGACTTTTAGCTTTAAACAAAAAACAAAAGCATTTAGCTAAAAATAAAAAAAATAGCTATGGCATTTAGCAATAAACAAAAAATAGAATTGATGTTATATGATATATGTCATTGATGTTCATTTGCATATTCCATTATTGTTGATTATATCTTTTCGTTGGTCATGTTATATCTTTTCATTGAAGTGGTTTGATTGTGCCGAAGTGGCCTTTTGTTGTTTCCAGGGAATGAAGCTGTGTTTTGCCGGAATGTTGATTCATTTCCGTTCTGGCAAATTTCAGGTGCTTGATTTGCCCACATTTTAGCAAAGGTCGTGCCGAAATTTTAATTTCGGCATGATTTGTCCTCATCATCCTTTACCCCCGGTTCTCCCACGCTCTTTACTTGGACTCGTCGAAGAACATGAACAAAAAAGGATTACACCTGTTGGGGAACGTAGCAGAAATTCAAAATTTTCTACGCAACACCAAGATCACTCTATGGAGATACTAGCAACGAGAGAGAGGGGAGTGCATCTTCATACCCTTGAAGATCGTGATGCGGAAGCGTTACAAGAACGCGGATGAAGGAGTCATACTCGTAGCAATTCGGATCGCGGTTGATTCTGATCTAAGCGCCGAACAATGGCGCCTCCGCATTCAACACACGTATAGCCCGATGACGTCTCCCGTGCCTTGATCCAGCAAGGGGAGAGGGAGAGGTTGGGGAAGGCTCCGTCCAGCAGCAGCACGACGGCGTGGTGGTGGTGGAGGAGCGCGGTACTCTAGCAGGGCTTTGCCAAGCACTACGAGAGACGAGGAGGGAGAGAGGTAGGGCTACGCCTTGGGAGAGAGAGACTTGTGTGTTGGGCAGTCCCAAAACCTCCACTATATATAGGGGCAAGGGGAGGGGAAGGCGCGGGTTTCCCCTAGGGGGGCCGGCGGCCAGGGCAGACTAGATCTCCCCTTTGGGTGACTTGGCCCCCAAGCCAGGAGGTGGGAACCCTGGATGGGGCGCCCCAAACCCCCTGGTCACGTGGGAATAGGTGAGGGGGCGCACAACCCCTTAGTGGGATGGTTTGCCCCCTTCCCTTGGCCCATGAATCCCCCCCAACACTTGCTGGGGCTCCCGAAACACCTTTCGGTCATGCTGGTCATCACCCGGTACCTCTGGAACACTTCCGGACTCCAAAACCCTTTCGTCCAATATATCGATATTCACCTCTGGACCATTCCAGAACTCATCGTGACGTCCGGGATCTCATCCGAGACTCCGAACAACATTCGGTAACCGCATACATCTATTCCCTATAACCCTAGCGTCATCGTACCTTAAGTGTGTAGACCCTACGGGTTCGGGAGACACGTAGACATGACGAGACAACTCTCCGACCAATAACCAACAGCGGGATCTGGATACCCATGTTGGCTCCCACATGTTCCACGATGATCTCATCGGATGAACCACGATGTCAAGGATTCAATCAATCCCGTATTCAATTCCCTTTGTCTAGCGGTATAGTACTTGCCCGAGATTCGATCGTCGGTATCCCGATACCTTGTTCAATCTCGTTACTGGCAAGTCTCTTTACTCGTTCCGTAACACATCATCCCGTGATCAACCCCTTGGTCACATTGTGCACATTATGATGATGTCCTACCGAGTGGGCCCAGAGATACCTCTCCGTCACACGGAGTGACAAATCCCAGTCTCGATTCATGCCAACCCAACAGACACATTCGGAGATACCCATAGTGCACCTTTATAGCCACCCAGTTACGTTGTGACGTTTGGTACACCCAAAGCATTCCTACGGTATCCAGGAGTTGCACAATCTCATGGTCTAAGGAAATGATACTTGACATTAGAAAAGCTTTAGCATACGAACTACACGATCTTTGTGCTAGGCTTAGGATTGGGTCTTGTCCATCACATCATTCTCCTAATGATGTGATCCCGTTATCAATGACATCCAATGTCCATGGTCAGGAAACAGTAACCATCTATTGATCAATGAGCTAGTCAACTAGAGGCTTACTAGGGACATGGTGTTGTCTATGTATCCACACATGTATCTGAGTTTCCTATCAATAAAATTATAGCATGGATAATAAACGATTATCATGAACAAGGAGATATAATAATAACCAATTTATTATTGCCTCTAGGGCATATTTCCAACAGTCTCCCACTTGCACTAGAGTCAATAATCCAGTTCACATCGCCATGTGATTAACACTCACAGGTCACATCGCCATGTGACCAACATCCAAAGAGTTCACTAGTGTCACTAAACTAGTTCACATCATCATGTGATTAAGACTCAATGAGTTCTGGGGTTTGATCATGTTTTGCTTGTGAGAGAGGTTTTAGTCAACGGGTCTGCAACATTCAGATCCGTATGTACTTCGCAAATCTCTAGGTCATATTGTAAATGCTGCTTCCACGCTCCACTTGGAGCTACTCGAAATGGTTGCTCCACCATACATATCCGGTTTGCTACTCAGAGTCATTCGGATAGGTGTTAAAGCTTGCATCGATGTAACCCTTTATGCCGAACTCTTTATCACCCCCATAATCGAGAAACATGTCCTTATTACTCCAAGGACAATTTTGACCGCTGTCCAATGATCCATTTCTGGATCACTCTTGTACCCCTTTGCCAGACACATGGCAAGGCACACATCAGGTGAGGTACTCAGCATAGCATACTGTAGAGCCTACGTCTAAAGCATAGGGGGTGACCTTCGTCCTTTCTCTCTCTTCTGCCGTGGTCGAGCTTTAAGTCTTAACTTCATACCTTACAACTCAGGCAAGAACTCCTTCTTTGACCGATCCATCTTGAACACCTTCAAGATCATGTCAAGGTATGTGCTCATTTGAAAGTACCATTAAGCGTTTTTGATCTATCCTCATAGATCTTGATGCTCAATGTTCAAGCAGCTTAATCCAGGTTTTCTAGTGAAAAACACTTTTCAAACAACCCTATATGCTTTCGAGAAACTCTACAACATTTCTGATCATCAATATGTTAGCAACATATACTCATCAGAAATTCTATAGTGCTCCCACTCACTTCTTTGGAAATACAAGTTTCTCATAAACTTTGTACAAACCCAAAATCTTTGATCATTCCATCAAAGTGTACATTCTGACTCCGAGATGCTTGCTCTAGTCCATGGAAGGATCGCTGGAGCTAGCATACCTTTTAGCATCCTTAGGATTGACAAAACCTTTCTAATTGTATCACATACAACCTTTCCTTATGAAAACTGGTAAGGAAACTCGTTTTGACATCCATCTGCCAGATTTCATAAATGCGGCTAATGTTAACATGATTTCGACGGACTTAAGCATCACTACAGATGAGAAAATCTCATCGTAGTCAACTCCTTGAACTTGTGAAAAAACTCTTTGCCACAAGTCAAGCTTCATAGGCGGTGACATTACCGTCCACGTCCATCTTCTTCTTAAAGATCCATTTATCTCAATGGCTTGTCGATCATTGGGCAAATCCACCAAAGTCCATGCTTTGTTCTGATACATGGATCCTATCTCGGATTTCATGGCTTCTAACCATTTGTCGGAATATGGGCCCACCATCGCTTCTCCATAGCTCGTAGGTTCATTGTTGTCTAGCAACATGACCTTCAAGACAGGATCACTATACCACTCTGAAGTAGTACACATCCTTGTCACCCTACGAGGTACGGTAGTGACTTGATACGAAACTTCATGATCACTATCATAAGCTTCTACTTCAATTGGTGTGGGCGCCACAGGAACAACTTCCTGTGCCCTGCTACACACTAGTTGAAGTGACGGTTCAATAACCTCATCAAGTCTCCACCATGCTCCCACTCAACTTTTCGAGACAAACTTTTCCTCGAGAAAGGACCCGATTCAAGAAACAATCCCTATTGCTTTCGTATCTGAATTAGGAGGTGTACCCAACTGTTTTGGGTGTCCTATGAAGATGCATTTTATCTGCTTTGGGTTCGAGCTTATCAACCTGAAACTTTTTCACATAAGCGTCGCAGCCCCAAACTTTTAAGAAACAACAACTTAGGTTTCTCCAAACCATAGTTCAAACGGTGTCGTCTCAACGGAATTACGTGGTGCCCTATTAAAGTGAGTGCGGTTGTCTCTAATGCCTAACCCATGAACGATAGTGGTAATTCGATAAGAGACATCATGGTACGCACCATATCCAATAGGGTGCAACTATGATGTTCGGACACACCATCACACTATGGTGTTCCAGGCGGTATTAATTGTGAAACAATTTCCACAATGTCTTAATTGCGTTCCAAAGCTCGTAACTCAGATACTCATCTCTATGATCATATCATAGACATTTTATCCTCTTGTCACGATGATCTTCAACTTCACTCTGAAATTACTTGAACCATTCAATAATTCAGACTTCTGTTTCATCAAGTAAATATACTCAGTATCTACTCAAATCATCCATGAAGTAAGAACATAACGATATCCACTGCATGCCTCGGCACTCATTGGACTGCACACATCAAAATGTATTACTTCCAACAAGTCGCCTTCTTGTTCCATTTTACTGAAAACGAGGCTTTCAGTCATCTTGCCCATGTGGTATGATTTGCATGTCTCAAGTGATTCAAAATCAAGTGAGTCCAAACGGTCCATTTGCATGGAGTTTCTTCATGCATATACACCAATAGACATGGTTCGCATGTCTCAAACTTTTCAAAAACGAGTGAGTCCAAAGATCCATCAACATGGAGCTTCTTCATGCGTTTTATACCAATATGACTTACATGGCAGTGCCACAAGTAGGTGGTACTATCATTACTATCTTATATCTTTTGGCATGAACATGTGTATCACTACGATCGAGATTCAATAAACCATTCATTTTAGGTGCAAGACCATTGAAGGTATTATTCAAATAAACAGAGTAACCATTATTCTCCTTAAATGAATAACCGTGTTGCGATAGACATAATCCAATCATGTCTAACAATTATTTAGGTTTAACACCAATCTCGATGGTAGAGGGAGCATGCGATGCTTGATCACATCAACCTTGGAAACACTTCCAACACATATCGTCAGCCCACCTTTAGCTAGTCTCCGTTTATTCCGTAGCTTTTATTTCGAGTTACTAACACTTAGCAACCGAACCGGTATCTAATACCCTGGTGATACTAGGAGTACTAGTAAAGTAAACATTAACATAATGTATATCCAATATACATCTATCGACCTTGCCAGCCTTCTCATCTACCAAGTATCTAGGGTAATTCTGCTCCAGTGACTGTTCCCCTTATTACAGAAGCACTTAGTCTCGGGTTTGTGTTCAACCTTGGGTTTCTTCACTAGAGCAGCAACAGATTGTCGTTTCATGAAGTATCCCTTCTTTCCCTTGTCCTTCTTGAAACTAGTGGTTTCACTAACCATCAACAATTGATGCTCCTTCTTGATTTCTACTTTCGCGGTGTCAAACATCGTGAATATTTCAAGGATCATCATATCTATCCCTGATATGTTATAGTTCATCATGAAGCTCTAGTAGCTTGGTGGCAATGACTTTGGAGAAACATCACTATCTCATCTGGAAGATTAACTCCCACTCAATTCAAGTGATTGTGGTACTCAGACAATCTGAGCACAAGCTCAACGATTGAGCTTTTCTCCCTTAGTTTGCAGGCTAAGAAACTCGTCGGAGGTCTTATACCTCTTGACATGGGCACGAGCCTGAAATCCCAATTTCAGCCCTCGAAACATCTCATATGTTTCGCGACGTTTCGAAATCGTCTTCGGTGCCTCAACGATAAACCATTTAACATTACTGAACTATCACGTAGTTATCAAAACGTGTATGTCAGATGTTTGCAACATCCACAGACGACGTTCGAGGTTCAGCACACTGAGTGGTGCATTAAGGACATAAGCCTTCTACGAAGCAACGAGGACAATCCTCAGTTTACGGACCCAGTCCGCATAATTGCTACTATCAACTTTCAACTAAATTTTCTCTAGGAACATATCTAAACAGTAGAACTAAAGCGCGAGCTTATGACATAACTTGCAAAGATCTATTGACTATGTTCAGGATAATTAAGTTCATCTTATGAACTCCCACTCAGATAGACATCCCTCTAGTCATCTAAGTGATTACATGATCCGAGTCAACTAGGCCGTGTCCGATCATCACGTGAGACGGACTAGTCATCATCGGTGAACATCTTCATGTTGATCGTATCTACCATACGACTCATGCTCGACCTTTCGGTCTCTTGTGTTCCGAGGCCATGTCTGTACATGCTAGGCTCGTCAAGTCAACCTAAGTGTTTTGCGTGTGTAAATCTGGCTTACACCCGTTGTATGTGAACTTTAGAATCTATCACACCCGATCATCACGTGGTGCTTCGAAATGATGAACTTTCGCAATGGTGCACAGTTAGGGGGAACACTTTCTTGAAATTTTAATGAGGGATCATCTTATTTACTACCGTCGTTCTAAGCAAATAAGATGCATAAACATGATAAACCTCACATGCAATCAAAAGTGACATGATATGGCCAATATCATTTTGCTCCTTTTGATCTCCATCTTCGGGGCTACGTGATCATCATCGTCACCGGCATGACACCATGATCTCCATCATCATGATCTCCATCATCATGTCTCCATGAAGTTGTCTCGCCAACTATTACTTCTACTACTATGGCTAACGGTTTAGCAATAAAGTAAAGTAATCACATGGCATTTTCATTGACACACAGGTCATACAATAAATTAAGACAACTCCTATGGCACCTGTCGGTTGTCATACTCATCAACATGCAAGTCGTGATTCCTATTACAAGAACATGATCAATCTCATAGATCACATATCATTCATCACATTCTTTTTGGCCATATCACATCACATAGCATACCCTGCAAAAACAAGTTAGACATCCTCTAATTGTTGTTTGCATGTTTTACGTGGCTGCTATGGGTTTCTAGCAAGAACGTTTCTTACCTACGCAAAAACCACAACGTGATATGTCAATTGCTATTTACCCTTCATAAGGACTGTCGATGTCAAAACCGGCGGATCTCGGGTAGGGGGTCCTGAACTGTGCTTCTAGGCGGATGGTAACAGGAGATAAGGGACACGATGTTTTTACCCAGGTTCGGGCCCTCTCGATGGAGGTAAAACCCTACTCCTGCTTGATTGATATTGATGATATGGGTAGTACAAGAGTGGATCTACCATGAGATCAAGGAGGCTAAACCCTAGAAGCTAGCCTATGGTATGATTGTTGTAATGGTTGGGTGTCCTACGGACTAAAACCCTCCGGTTTATATAGACACCAGGGAGGGCTAGGGTTACACAGAGTCGGTTACAATGGTAGGAGATCCACATATCTGTATTGCCAAGCTTGCCTTCCATGCCAAGGAAAGTCCCATCCGGACACGGGACGAAGTCTTCAATCTTGTATCTTCATAGTCTTGGAGTCCGGCTGACGATGATAGTCCGGCTGTCCGGACACCCCCTAGTCCAGGACTCCCTCAGTAGCCCCCGAACCAGGCTTCAATGACGATAAGTCCAGCGCGTATATAGTCTTCGGCGTTGCAAGGCAGGTTCTCCTTTAATTTCCATGTACTTGCCGAACAGTGTCCGGCTCCTTTGTAAATGTTGCGCTCCTTGGCTTCCGCGCCCAATAATGGCCTTCTTCCACGCGTCGCACAAATGCGAAAAGCCAGGGTATCTTTTATATTTTACCCCCTAGCTGCGCAAATAATCTGCATATAAGAGAGGCAAGAATCCAGATCCAAATCACACCATCTTCCTTCCGCGAGTACTCATCGGAGCGCCTCTGACAAAAAATCCATTCCACCATGGACCATCGACGCGGATCCTCCTCTCGCACTTCCAGCCCTTTGCCAGGAGATTGGAGGAGATGTTCTGTCCCTCACAGCGAGCTAGTGACGCTCCAAGCGGAGGGATATCTTCCTCCGGCCTTTATGGTTCCAGTTCGAGCCGGGCTGGCCACCTACAAAGGTGGGAAGCAAGCGGAGGCTACCCCAAGTCCCAACAAAGGGGAGCGGGTATGCTTCGTCCCCTATCTGATAAGGGGGCTCGGATTTCCTGTACATCCGTTCCTCCGCGGGCTTCTGGAGTTCTACGGACTCCAGCTCCATCACCTCACGCCGGCCTCGATTCTTCATATCGCGGGCTTCGTAGCTCTTTGTGAGCTATTTCTGGGCATCGAGCCCCATTTTGCACTGTGGAAGAGGTTATTTTGCCTCGTACCCCGCTCTCATGAGGGGTCCATATATCAAGTGGGCGGTGCCGAAATATGGCGCATCGCCGGGACCAGATATCCATCCGGAACCCCTAAGAAGGCGTCCGAAGACTGGCCTTCCGAATGGTTTTACGTAGAAGATGCTCCGCTGCCGGACCCTGTTCGGATCGGCCTCCCGGAATTCAGCAATGCTCCTCTGAAGAAACGTCTGAGTTGGCATCTGCGGAGCCCCCAGTTGGAGGAGGACAAGAGCGTCCATTATTTGATGGGCCGGATAAGGTTACTGGCCCATTCCGGACTGACCATGATTGGAGTCATGGCCACGTGCATCATGCGGGGGGTGCAGCCGCTGCAGTACAGGGGCCACCCCATGTGGGAGTTCAATGGAGAGAATGATGCCACTCGTCATGGCCGTCAAGGGCCGGGATCGGCCGAAGACCTGGTGAAGATTCTGTCCGGCATGTACAAGGGGGAGAAGGAGGACTTCCTCCAGACGAGCCCATTGAATGGGTTCTTCATGAACAACCCTCGAAGCTGGGTAAGTGGATGTTTATTTATCCGACCCACGCTTCCAAAGTTAAGTACCTTACTTTACGGTTTTTACGCAGGATCTGCGCCGGACTTTGGAGAGCATACATAGCCTGGCTCCACAGCCCGAGGATCCAGAAAGATCCCTTGATCTGTCCTCCGAAGAGGATCCGGATATAAAGGTGGAGCTAATTGATGGGGTGTTTCACCAGCTCAGCATGGATAATGCTCTAGTCGCCATTACGGCTGACTACCCCGGCCTATCTCCGGCTCCCCAGGTGATTGTGACTGAAGTCCCGACACCATTATTTTCGTCCTTGCGTATTTCTGATCACCGTATACAATGGTGTCTCGCAGGAGGTACCTTCAAGGCAGGAAGCCGAACCCGCGGCGGCTGGCCAACAAGGGTCAGTCCGGCCCAGCAGGCGGAAGAGGAGTGCGGCGCGGATCGAAACGTCGCCGCAACGGTATGGCTCACGGTTGTATTTTAGGGCAAAGTTCCTAGGAAGTGTTTGAATGCTCATGACCTTTGCAGGAGAAAGAGCGCCTGCCGGACTGTGGGCGTAGAGGTTGCCAACCCGGCCTCTGCCAGCCAGGCTCCAACACCTGGTCTGGAGGGGGAGGCGGGTGCAAGGCGCGAGCCGGATACCCCTCCAACGGAGGATACCGACAGATTGTCCGCCACCAGGTCTGAGGTGGAGAGCGCCATGAACCATAGGCGCCGCCGGACAGTTCTTCGTGACGCGTGCTTCTCCCCCGAGGCGTTGAATGCCTTTAATGCGGGGGACACGCACCTCCGTGCTGCTCAAGATGGTTTGACCAGAGCCACGGAGCAGTATGTAAAGGACATACGGGGAAGAGGTTTTAATGGTTATATATGCCAGTAGCCCCCGAGACTTAAAATAGTTAAACTAACTGATTTAAGGATCATATAATTTGCAGGATCTTACAGATAAGAATGCCCAGTTGTCCCAGGAGTTGCAAGAGTGCAAGGCCCAACTTGAGGCCGCACTTGCCGCCGCAGGAGGAGACACAGAGACCCCTCCTGGTAACACATTATTTCGAAAAGATAAGTGGTGTACAGCGTGTGTGTAAATCTGACACTGATATTGCAGATGCTGCCGGACTGGATCCGAACAAGCAACACCTACTACGCCAGCTGAAGGCCGGCGAGAGGGTGCTGATGAAGGTGCAGCAGGAGAGGAATAAACTCCAGGATGCCCACACCCATCTTGGAGAGGAGCTGAAAGGTGTTCGGACCGAGCTGTCTAGCTCCGTGAAGGAGAATCAGCGGCTTCGTCGTGGCATCTATAGTAAGTGCTTGAGCGAACTCCTTTGAAAAGAAGAGTTCAGCAAGGGAGTCAATTGACAGAAATATGTCCGTAGGTGTGCTCACAGGTCGCCCTTCGGAGGAGATGCCCATATCAATGGGTGATCAACTTCCCGAGCTGGTGCAACTGCTCGAACGAGTTCGGCAGGCGATGAGCGGTGTCGTCCAGGCTTTATGGTCGTCCCTCTCCCTACCCGAGGGCCTTGGAGAGCTTGCGGAGAAGCTTCAGGGAGCGCGGCAGCGCTTCCGCTTATGGAAGGTATCTGCTTGCCGTCAAGGTGCCAGGGAGGCCTGGGCCATGGTGAAGACGCGGTACAAGAAGGCGGATCCAAACCACATGGCCGAGGTCGGACCAGTGGGGCCCGATGGGAAGGAGATCCCTGTGAGCTTAGTGTATGGCCAAGTAGAGTTGGCCGCTAAATATTCCCAACGGGACTGTAAATTAGACAGCCTGTTAGACGGGATTGAGGATGAATACAGTCAGTCGATTTGACAATGTACTTAAAATGACATGTAAAATGCCGTCTAGCCGGATTGTAGATCATTTGTCTTTGCCGACCTTTTCGCTCCAACCTCGGGACCCTAGAGTCCGGAGTGTGTCCGAATACCTTCTCGGTTAAGAAACAACCGGGGCATGCATGGAGACCAGGCGTAGGGGTCATTAGTGCTTTATCAGACAAGTGCCCAACTAGTTATGTTATATTACATGGTTAGTAAGAAACATCTTCCATGGAGAATAGTTCCGTTAAGGGTTCCTTTCCCTGGGAGGCATGCCCTAAAGTGCATGTCCGGACTGCGAAAAGAGCAGGAAAACATCTGGGGGCAGATAAATAAATAGGTAAAAAATCATCTTTCAAGTCACCGACCGAATATTCCCTTAAGAATGCTAGCTTTCGGCTTCACCCAGTCTGAGGTACACATCCGGCTGACCCCGCAGTAACAATCGCAGAGGTGCTCCCTTTACCTCCTAGTCGAACAATCGGGAACGTAGGGGTAAGCACAGGAGCCAGGCAACCCAGCTTGGCCAAAACTTAAGTCATATCGATGCATATAATGGTGAACAAAAGGTACATGTGGAAGTGTGACACATGTGCTGGGCATGAAGCCCTTATAAGTAAGCTTCTGGTAAAAGAAGCCCCCAGGTATAATGAGTGCGGATAGCACATCAAGTGTCTGCGAACAATGTGCAAGTAGGCCTTCAAGGGCTTTTATGAAAAGGGGGAGAGAAAAGAGAGAACAGAAAGACAGCTGAAATGTAAAAAATTTGGACGGGGGAAGGAGACGAACTCTTAGTCCGGAGCTAGGCGTAGAATCGTTGGAGGCGGGGTGCGTTCCATGGGTTCGGCTCGGGTCGGTTATCCAATGCATTTCGCAGACGGTACGCTCCGCCGGTCAGGACTTGATCGATGATGAAGGGGCCCTCCCATTTGGGCTTGAGCTTGTCCTTTTTTTTGTCCGGCAGGCGTAGAACTAGTTCGCCAATATTGTAAGTCTTAGCCCGTACTTCTCTGCTTTGGTATCTTCGAGCCTGCTGTTGATAGAATGCGGAACGAGCCTTGGCGACGTCGCGTTCTTCCTCCAATGCGTCCAAGCTGTCCTGCCGATCCAGCTCGGCTTCTCTTTCCTCGTACATGCGCACTCGAGGTGAGTCATGAATGATGTCGCAGGGCAAAACTGCCTCTGCGCCGTATACCATAAAGAATGGTGTGAATCCGGTAGTACGGTTGGGCGTTGTCCGCAGCCCCCAGAGTACGGAGTCGAGCTCCTCTACCCAGTGCGTGTCAGATTTTGTAAGGGACCGCACTAGTCTGGGTTTGATGCCGCTCATTATTAGACCATTTGCTCGTTCCACTTGACCGTTGGTTTGAGGATGATAGACTGAAGCGTAGTCGAGCTTAATGCCCATGTTTTTGCACCATGATTTAACCTCGTCGGCTGTGAAGTTCGTGCCGTTATTGGTAATGATGCTATGGGGGACACCATAACGGTGTACTACCCCGGATATAAAGTCTATCACTGGTCCGGACTCTGCCGTTTTAACTGGCTTGGCCTCTATCCATTTGGTGAATTTGTCCACCATGACCAATAGGTACCTTTGCTTGTGGGTTCCCCCTTTGAGGGGTCCAACCATGTCAAGCCCCCAGACCGCGAACGGCCAGGTAATGGGTATAGTTTTGAGGGCGGTGGGTGGCATATGGCTCTAATTAGCAAAGAGCTGACAACCGACGCATCTTTGGACTAAGTCCTGAGCATCTGCCCGGGCCGTCGGCCAATAAAATCCTGTACGGAAGGCCTTGCCTACGAGGGCCCAAGCTGCGGCGTGGTGTCCGCCTAATCCGGCATGAATTTCAGCCAGAAGGTTTCGCCCTTCCTCTTCGGATATACACCTATGAAGGACTCCGGTTGTGCTTTTCTTATACAGTTCTCCCTCGTGTACCTTGTAGGCTTTAGATCGCCGAACTATGCAGCGGGCCTCATTTGGGTCCTTGGGAAGTTCCTGCCTAATTAAGTAGGCTAGGAATGGCTCTGTCCACGGGGCAATTACTGCCATTATTTCGTGGGCTGAAGGTGTTACTTCGTCGGCTGAGCCGCCGATTATGTCAGACTGTTCTGTGTTGGGTAATGCGGCTACTTCCGGGTTGTTATTTCCGGACTCCTCTTCCCATAGTACGGATGGCTTAAAGAGCCATTCCAGAAAGATGTTTGGGGGGACAGCATCGCGTTTCGCGCCGATGCGTGCCAGTACGTCGGCTGCTTGGTTATTATCCCGGGCTACGTGGTGGAATTCGAGTCCTTCGAATCGAGCTGACATTTTTAGGACAGCGTTACGATAGGCTGCCATTTTTGGATCTTTGGCGTCAAAGTCTCCATTTACTTGGGATATTGCAAGGTTTGAATCCCCGCGCACCTCTAGGCATTGAGTGCCCATGGAGATTGCCATCCGGAGGCCAAGTAGGAGGGCCTCATATTCGGCTGCATTGTTGGAGTCCGTGTACATTATCTAAAGTACGTATTGGACTGTGTCCCCGGTTGGGGACGTCAATATGATGCCAGCCCCAAGCCGGCCAACATTTTGGAGCCGTCGAAATGCATAGTCCAATTGGAGTATGCGCCGTACTCTTTAGGGAGTTCGGCTTCAGTCCATTCGGCGACAAAGTCAGCCAAGACTTGCGACTTTATAGCTCGCCGAGGTTTGTAAGTTATATCAAATGGTAAGAGCTCAATGGCCCATTTTGCAATCCTGCCCATTGCATCACGGTTATTTATAATGTCGTTGAGGGGCACTTCGGAGGCCACTGTTATCAAACACTCTTGAAAGTAGTGTCGGAGCTTCCGGGATGCCATGAACACTGTGTACACTATCTTTTGATAGTGCGGGTAGTGGGACTTGCAGGGGGTTAAGATAGAGGATACATAGTACACTGGTTTTTGAAGAGGGAATTTATGCCCTTCTGTTTCTCGTTTGACGACGAGCACCGCGCTTACGACTTGATGTGTTGCCGCGATATATAACAACATTGGTTCGCCCAAGTTAGGCACAACCAGGACCGGATTTGTTGCCAATATGGCTTTTATTTCTTCTAGTCCGGCAGTGGCAGCATCCGACCTCTCGAAGTGTTCGGTGCGTCTGAGGAGGCGATAGAGGGGCAATGCCTTTTCTCCCAAATGGGAGATGAAGCGGCTTAGAGCCGCCATGCATCCAGACAATTTTTGTATTTGTTTGAGGTCTTTTGGAATGTCGAGCTGTGACAGAGCTCGGATCTTAGCTGGGTTTGCTTCAATTCCTCTACTGGATACGATGAAGCCCAGGAGCTTTCCGGCTGGTACGCCGAAAACGCATTTTTCCGGATTCAGCTTGATGTCATATGCTCGGAGGTTGTCGAATGTGAGCCTTAGATCGTCTACTAAGGTTTCGACATGTTTGGTTTTGACGACTACGTCGTCTACGTATGTCTCTACTATTTTGCCGATCTGGGTAGCCAGACATGTCTGAATCATGCGCTGATATGTTGCGCCGGCGTTTTTGAGCCCGAAGGGCATTGTGTTGAAGCAGAATGGTCCATATGGAGTAATGAATACCGTTGCGGCTTGGTCTGCCTCCGCCATCTTAATTTGATGGTAACCGGAGTATGCGTCAAGGAAGCACAATGAATCGTGCCCTGGAGTAGCATCGATTATTTGGTCGATGCAGGGAAGAGGGAAGGGGTCCTTTGGGCAGGCCTTGTTGAGGTCTTTAAAATCGACACATAGGCGCCAGGATTTATCCTTCTTTGGTACCATTACCAGGTTTGCTAGCCAGTCCGGGTGTTTGATGTCTCTAATGAATCCGGCTTCCAGTAGTTTGGCTAGTTCTTCTCCCATTGCCTGTCTTTTGGGTTCGGAAAAACGCCGGAGAGCCTGTTTGACTGGCTTGAATCCTTTTAGGATGTTTAGGCTGTGTTCTTCCAATCTGCGTGGGATTCCTGGCATGTCTGAAGGGTGCCAGGCGAAGATGTCCCAATTTTCCCGAAGGAATTCTCGCAGTGCGGCATCTACATCGGGGTTCAACTGCGCCCCGATGGAGGCCGTCTTTGTTGGGTCCGTTGGATGGACCTGGAATTTGACTATTTCATCCGCTGGTTTAAAAGACGTGGACTTGGGCCTCTTATCGAGTATCACATCGTCCCTATTCACTGTAGAGCGCAGCGTAGTAAGTTCCTCCGCCGCTAGGGCTTCGGATAGTGCCTCTAGGGCTAATGCGGCTGTCTTGTTTTCAGCGCGGAGTGCTATGTCTGGATCACTAACGAGTGTGATTATTCCGCCGGGCCCAGGCATCTTGAGCTTCATGTACCCGTAATGGGGTATGGCTTGAAAAATTGTGAATGCCACTCGTCCTAATATAGCGTGATATCCGCTACTGAACGGGGCCACTTGAAACGTGACCTCTTCGGACCTG
The DNA here is from genome assembly GCA_963921465.1 of Triticum timopheevii. Classification (NCBI taxonomy): domain Eukaryota; kingdom Viridiplantae; phylum Streptophyta; class Magnoliopsida; order Poales; family Poaceae; genus Triticum; species Triticum timopheevii. Next base: position 120,308,076 of record OY997274.1, read on the forward strand.
TAATTGTCTGGCGAGCCAAACACTACATCGAGTGTGATTTTTCCTGTGCAGCGCGCTTCCCTACTGGGGAATATTCCTCTCAAGGTTGTGCTGCTTCGCTCAATGCGGCTCCAGTCTATTTCCATTTTTTGAAGAGTTTCCTCGTAGATGAGGTTTAGTCCACTGCCGCCATCCATGAGTACCTTGGTACGGCGAAAGCCATCCACTATTGGACTGAGAACCAATGCGGCTGGTGCTCGGGCTGTTCTGAACTTAGGTTCATCGCTGGCGTTGAAGGTGATGGCAGTGTCGCTCCATGGATTTGTTGTTGCTACTTGGTAGACTTTGGCGAGGCTGCGGATTGTACGTTTCCGCATATTATTCAATACGAAAGTCTCGAAGACTGTTGACACCGTACTGGTATTATTGGAGTGGCTGTCCGAGGCTAGAAGCTCTTCACCACTTTTGGCCACCTGCCACAATATCCAACATGCTCAAAGGCTATGTGTTGGAGTGGCGCCTTCTGTATTGTGAATTTTACAGGGTCCGTTGAGCCATCCTTCCAGTACGGTTCCTTGCCCTTTATGGGGTTTTGGCTTTTTGGCTTTAATGCCCGTTGCCTGAGTGCGATGCACCCTTTTACTTCAGACTAGGGTTGTATTCGGGGCCGGATTGTCCCAAAACTTAGTTTCGGTTTTCCGGAAACTCTCCATCGCACAGTACTTTCATACTATGGACGCCAGATCGCCGAAGCATGTAATTTCACGATGACTGACGGTGTTTAAAATTCCCTCGTTCGTGCAATTATTGCAAAAAATTGAAATTGCATTTTCGTCTCGGCAGTCCTTTATCCTGTCCATAACCAGGAGGAATATGGCCCAGTAATGATGTACTGTCTCAGCAGGCTCTTGCCGGATTTGAGATAGATCGCATATGTCTAGGTGGGTGGGTGGAGTTGAGTCCGGAACCCTACCCATCTTGAGGCTCAAAAGCCGAGAAGTTTCCGAATTTGGAAGCTTGGATTGTTGGACGTTGTCCAACGAGTCCGGTCCGATGCCTGACTTTAGGTTCAGTGCTTGACCGAAGTCCGTCCCTCCGTGGGAATCTGGCATGGAGGGTTCGGAAGTCCGGACATGGCTAGTTTTTAATACAGGAGAAGAGTTGCCGCATTGTTCCTCCACCACCGCAACGTGGTGGGTAGCCTGGGGAGAGTTAATCTCTCTTAGATCGGTTTTAAGCCCAATCTGATTGTAGTCTATAGTGACTCCCAGGGCGGCGATACGATCCAAGAGCTCATTTACGGATGAGAGCTCTATTGGATCCAACTGCTCGGCAAATTCCGAGTTGATATGAAGATTGCTTTTGATGACCCGAGAGGTCATCGTTGAAGCGGTGGCCGAACGGGTGGTCATGAGAAAACCACCCAGCCGGATAGTTTGGCCGGCGGCCAAGGCTCCTTTGGCGAAGATACCGTCTTTGAAGACGGGAAGAGGCATCCTTCCTATCGGTGACGGCACAGAGGAACTCTCAATGAAAGCACCAATGTCGGTGTCAAAACCGGCGGATCTCGGGTAGGGGGTCCCGAACTGTGCGTCTAGGCGGATGGTAATAGGAGATAAGGGACACGATGTTTTTACCCAGGTTCGGGCCCTCTCGATGGAGGTAAAACCCTACTCCTGCTTGATTGATCTTGATGATATGGGTAGTACAAGAGTGGATCTACCACGAGATCAAGGAGGCTAAACCCTAGAAGCTAGCCTATGGTATGATTGTTGTAATGGTTGGGTGTCCTATGGACTAAAACCCTCCGGTTTATATGGACACCGGGGAGGGCTAGGGTTACACAGAGTCGGTTACAATGGTAGGAGATCCACATATCCGTATTGCCAAGCTTGCCTTCCACGCTAAGGAAAGTCCCATCCGGACACGGGACGAAGTCTTCAATCTTGTATCTTCATAGTCTTGGAGTCCGGCTGACGATGATAGTCCGGCTGTCCGGACACCCCCTAGTCCAGGACTCCCTCAAGGACCCTTTTCATCGAATCCGATCCGACTAAAGTGGGAGAGACTGGCACCCGCTAGCCACCTTATGCAACAAGTGCATGTCAGTCGGTGGAACTTGTCTCGCGTAAGTGTACGTGTAAGGTCGGTCCGGGCCGCTTCATCCCACAATACCGTCGAAACAAGATTGGACTAGTAACGGTAAGCATATTGAACAAAAATCAACGCCCACGACAACTTGTGTTCTACTCGTGCATAGAAACTACGCATAAACCTGGCTCTGATACCACTGTTGGGGAACATAGCAGAAACTCAAAATTTTCTACACAACACCAAGATCAATCTATGGAGATACTAGCAACGAGAGAGAGGGGAGTGCATCTACATACCCTTGAAGATCGCGATGCGGAAGCGTTACAAGAACGCGGATGAAGGAGTCGTACTCATAGCGATTCAGATCGCGGTTGATTCCGATCTAAGCGCCGAACAACGGCGCCTCCTCATTCAACACACGTGCAGCCCGATGACGTCTCCCGTGCCTTGATCCAGCAAGGGGAGAGGGAGAGGTTGGGGAAGACTCCGTCCAGCAGCAGCACGACGGCGTGGTGGTGGTGGAGGAGCGCGGTACTCTAGCAGGGCTTCGCCAAGCACTACGAGAGACGAGAAGGGAGAGAGGTAGGGCTGCGCCTTGGGAGAGAGAGAGACTCGTGTGTTGGGCATCCCCAAAACCTCCACTATATATAGGGGCAAGGGGAGGGGAAGGCGCCCTAGGGTTTCCCCTAGGGGGGCCGACGGCCAGGGCAGATGAGATCTCCCCTTTGGGTGACTTGGCCCCCAAGCCAGGAGGTGGGAACCCTGGATGGGGCGCCCCAAACCCCCTGGTCACGTGGGAATAGGTGAGGGGGGTGCACAGCCCCTTAGTGGGCTGGTTTGCCCCCTTCCCTTGGCCCATGAAGCCCCCCAACACTTGTCAGGGCTCCCGAAACACCTTTCGGTCATGCTGGTCATCACCCGGTACCTCCGGAACACTTTTGGACTCCAAAACCCTTCGTCCAATATATCAATATTCACCTCCGGACCATTCCGGAACTCCTCGTGACATCCGGGATCTCATCCGGGACTCCGAACAACATTCGGTAACCGCATATATCTATTCCCTATAACCCTAGCGTCATCGAACCTTAAGTGTGTAGACCCTACGGGTTCGGGAGACACGTAGACATGACCGAGACAACTCTCCGGCTAATAACCAACAGCAGGATCTGGATACCCATGTTGGCTCCCACATGTTCCACGATGATCTCATCGGATGAACCATGATGTCAAGGATTCAATCAATCCCGTATTCAATTCCCTTTGTCTAGCGGTATAGTACTTGCCCGAGATTCGATCGTCGGTATCCCGATACCTTGTTCAATCTCGTTACCAGCAAGTCTCTTTACTCGTTCCGTAACACATCATCCCGTGATCAACCCCTTGGTCACATTGTGCACATTATGATGATGTCCTACCGAGTGGGCCCAGAGATACCTCTCCATCACACGGAGTGACAAATCCCAGTCTCGATTCGTGCCAACCCAACAAACACTTTCAGAGATACCCGTAGTGCACCTTTATAGCCACCCAGTTACGTTGTGACGTTTGGTACACCCAAAGCATTCCTACAGTATCCGGGAGTTGCACAATCTCATGGTCTAAGGAAATGATACTTGACATTAGAAAAGCTTTAGCATACGAACTACACGATCTTTGTGCTAGGCTTAGGATTGGGTCTTGTCCATCACATCATTCTCCTAATGATGTGATCCCGTTATCAATGACATCCAATGTCCATGGTCAGGAAACAGTAACCATCTATTGATCAATGAGCTAGTCAACTAGAGGCTTACTAGGGACATGGTGTTGTCTATGTATCCACACATGCATCTGAGTTTCCTATCAATACAATTATAGCATGGATAATAAACGATTATCATGAACAAGGAAATATAATAATAACCAATTTATTATTGCCTCTAGGGCATATTTCCAACAACACCCACATCAAGTCTGTTCCCACAGTGCTATCTTTTTCTACGGCGTACAGGGTGGAGAGATCAAGGCTAGGAAGACAAGGAACCGCAGGCCCTGCTTTGGCCATAAGACCGACTTCTGCTGCATCCAACAACTGAGTGATACTCTTAGTGATGGATTCTATGTCCTACACCATATGCTGGAGCACAGACGGGATCAGCAGAACCTTCGCATGCCACCTACATCCAGCGATGCCCATATTCTGCAATGGGCAAAGAACCTAGGAGATATCCCGGATCATCGACTTCGAGCTGAGTTCTATCACATCCAGCATGAACTTGCCCAAATCATCATGAAGGAGGCCCTCGAAAAAACAGGGATGTTCTACGAGGAAGGGCAAATGTCGCGGGAAGACATCCGAACACGCGTAGCCGCTCAGCGTCTCGACCTGAAGCCCACTAGTACAGAACCTGCCTTTAGTGCCCGTTCATGATGGGCTTTAGTGCCGGTTCGCCAACCGGCACTAAAGAGTGGGGACTAAAGGTCCCCTCCCTTTAGTACCGGTTCGTCACGAACCGGCGCTAAAGTGCCACCACGTGGCATGAGCCAGGCCCGTTTGCGTGTAGGGCATTAGTACTGGTTGGTAACACCAACCGGTATTAAATGTTTGGGTGTTTTTTTAATTTTTCTTTAATTTTGTGTTTTCAATTTAATTTAGTGATTGTTTTACATTATAATGAGTTGTTAAATCATTAGGTGAAAGTACCGCGGATTAGTTTTGACTGGATGCATTATTGGATATCTCTAGCTACTAGCTAGCTAGCTAAGTGATCAAGTATATGCCATATCCATATTATACTTGATCAACTATAATATATACGGATATGGCATATACTTGATCACTTAGGTAGGAAAAATATCATCACCAGCACTACGAGCTTAAAGAAGAAACATTCACTTGTACCAGAAGCAAAAATATCATCGAGTTCAACATGATTGTCATGATATTATAAGCATTCATATATAACGCAAAAGCAAATCACTTAAGTTCAGAATGAAGAACACGGACATGAAATGACAAGTACTAATTAAGAGCAGCATGAAGAACTAGCTAAATCACTCCTGCTAGCTACTCTCTCTCTGGTAAAATAGCATAGAACATGTATAGCTCTCCTGATTGATCATACTGGAGCATGCAGATGAACCTGTCTCCTAATCGTGGGCTGCGCTTCTCATTGCTGCCTCCTAGTACTTCTCTGTGATCATTAACAATTTTCCTCCAATCTTTCACTATTAAGCATTCATCGCTTCTAGAAATCCTGAATGCATTCATCTGCAATGCAGGATATCTTGGCCGTAAGCTAACAATTGACATCTGACCTTTAGTCTCGATCCCCTGAGGCACAACTGTCATCGGGAGTCCCTATTGAAGAACATCGTATAGTACTTAATTAATATACTTAGCAATGAAAGTTTAGCAAAAAAAATTATGTATGCAAAATATGCACTGAGGACAAATAGTAAATATCTTACCATCATTCTTAAATAGATGTGACCGTAGTTCAATACCATCACTATTGGTCGCACGTTTTGAGTACTAACATTTCTAAGTGCAGGAAGAAAATATGTCTTGACAGTATGAAGATCCTCAAGCCATGAAACATAATGACTTATCTCCTCGCAGTTTAGTTCAGCTCCGAGACAGTAGTAGGTCCTGTCTACCAAGCGCCGGACATGTTTGGTTGAATGGAGATAAGCTGTCAATAGAAATTAGTTGTCAGTTATTTTTGAATAAGCAATATCAAAGACAAAAATATAGTTGAGAAGAACTCACATAATGGTAGAACTGGAGGCGTCTACACATCGACTCATATGTCTCTATTACCTTCAATATCATCTTCCGGACGAATATCAAAGGTGATAACCATACCAGGCTCAAATGCATAAGCCTTGCATAGTGCTTGCCAAGTTTTGCATAGTGCTTCCCAAGCGCCGAGAAACGAGGGCCTTTAGTACCGGTTGGTGGCTCCAACCGGTACTAAAGGGCAACACATTAGTAACGGTTGGAGCCACCAACTGGTACTAATGGCCGTGCGCTGCCACCCGCAGTGCGCTACGTTTAGTCCCACCTCGCCGAGCGAAGGGCAGCTGCACTGGTTTATAAACCGAGCCGCGGCTGCCCTTTCGAACTCCTCTATATAGCAGGCTTCTGGTCCTAACTAAGGCGCGCTGCCCTGTGAGCCTGCTGGCCCTACTGGGCATGTATTTGCACACCCAAGGTCTGGCAGGCCCACCGGGCAGCGCCCCAACATTTTTTTATAAATGTTTTTCTTTTCTGCATTATTTATTTTCTTTTATTTATTTTTGAGTAATTTTTTATATAGTTATTTCTTTTCTCCTTTATTTTTTTCTTCTATTTATTTCTGAGTAGATTTTTTGTTGTATTTAGTTTCTTTCTGAATATTTTTGCTTTATATAATTTTTTTTCTTTTCTGCATTATTTATTTTCTTCTATTTATTTTTGAGTAATTTTTTTATATAGTTATTTCTTTTCTTCTTTATTTTTTCTTCTATTTATTTTTGAGTAGTTTTTTTGCTGTATTTAGTTTCTTTGTGAATATTTTTGCTTTATATAATTTTTTTCTTTTCTGCATTATTTATTTTCTTCTATTTATTTTTGAGTAATTTTTTATACAGTTATTCCTTTTCTGCTTTATTTTTTTCTTCTATTTATTTCTGAATAGTTTTTTTTGCTGTATTTAGTTTCTTTGTGAATATTTTGCTTTATATAATTATATTTCTCCTCTTCTTCTTCTTCCTCCTCCTCCTCCTCCTCCTCTTCTTCTTCTTCTTCTTCTTCTTCTTCTTCTTCTTCTTCTTCTTCTTCTTCTTCTTCTTCTTCTTCTTCTTCTTCTTCTTCTTCTTCCTCCTCCTCTTCTTCTTCTTCCTCCTTCTTCTTCCTCTTCTTATTATTATTCTTCCTCCTCCTCTTCTTCTCCTTCTTCTCCATCTTCTTCCTCTTCGCCTTCTTCTCCTTCTTCTTCTTCTTCTTCTTCTTCTTCTTCTTCTTCTTCTTCTTCTTCTTC